>LPNX010448296.1:27522-117854 GCA_001517045.1 Pseudotsuga menziesii
TTAGTTATGTGCTAGGAATGGCAGGGTTTACACCTCTGCAAGGCACAGGAAATTTTCCATTTGTTTGAATGAGGGCTAAGTCTGTTTTTTTAAGCCCTCGACCGAGGTATGAACCTCAACCGAGGTATCTAAATACCTCGGTCGAGGTATTTAAATACCTCGGTCGAGGGTTTTTAAAGACCGCAATACCTCGGTCGAGGTATTTAAATACCTCGACCGAGGTATTTAAATACCTCGGTTGAGGGCTTAACAAGCCCTCGGTCGAGATATTAAGACCTCGATCGAGGGCTTAACAAGACCTCGACCGAGGTGCATTTTTATGTTTTTGCCGAAATGTGCTTTCCAAAAAGTGTTACCCAGGTCCGTGGAATCACCCCCCTACTCACCTCTCACGAGATGAACGACGACGATTACATCACGTCTCTAAGAACTACCTTATAGTGGACAATACTTTGTACCGCTGCGGGGTAGATTCCATTTTACGACGTTGTTTAACTCATGAGGAGGCTGAGGTTGTGCTGAATGATTCCCACAGAGGGGCGTGTGGTGGTCATTTATATGGGCTTTCTACAGCTCAAAATATTTTGAGAGCGGGTTAATTCTGGCCGTCAATCTTTAAATATTGTGTTGATGCGGTGAAGAGGTGCCACCCTTGCCAGGTGTTCACACGAAATATTTGCTCGAAGCCTCCCCCGTTACATCCCATTATCACCGTCGGTCCCTTCACCAAGTGGGGGCTCGATTTTATGGATTGCAGCCCAGCTTCGGCTGGGGGGCACCATCATATTATAGTGGTTGTGGATTATTTCATGAAATGGGCTGAGGTAATGCATACAGTAAAATATGATGGTGAGACAGCCGCTCACTTCGTATTCAACCAAATCATTACTCGGTTCGGGATTCCGAAAGAGCTTGTCACTGACCATGGCTCGCACTTTCAGAACCGTATGATGGAAGAGTTGGCATCCAATTTAGGGTATAAGCAAGAGCACTCCTCTTCTTACTACCCCTAAGCGAATGGACAGGTTGAAGCAGTGAATAAATCACTTAAGTCCATTCTCCAACGAACCATCGCACAGAGCAAGACAAATTGGCATATCATGTTATACCCTGCTTTGTGGGCATATTGAACCGCAGTTAAGACTGCCACTGGTTTTTCTCCATATCAGCTTGTGCATGGAGTTGAGTCGATATTGCTGGTTGAATGCGAGATTCCTTCGTTGAAGCTAGCTGTGGAACTCTTACCAGACACTTCACCTTTGGAGGAGCGTTTGGTCCACCTCGAGCAACTTGATGAGCAACGTTGAGATGCCTTGGTGGCTCTAGAGGTTAATAAACGTCGCGTTAAGGTCCAATATGACAAGTCTGTCCATCCAAGAGTGTTTAGTGAAGGAGACTTGGTCCTTTTGTGGGATCAATCGAAAGAACCCTTGGGGGTAGGGAAATTTAATCCTATGTGGTGTGGTCCTTACGTGGTCAAATGTGTCTTAGAGAAGGGTGGCTATGAGTTAGTCAATTACGAAGGAACAGCTTTGGTGGAGCCTAGAAATGGGCTCTATCTCAAAAAATACTATGCACGATCTTTAGCCAAGGCTGCTTGTTGTATATTATTGTACAGCTTTGCATAGTTAGGTCTTTTTCTTATCGTGATCGAGTTTGTGATTAGTTTCCGTTTCTTTTGGCAGATGTCAATGGAATCTTCCACCTACATAGGATTCGCGGATGGTGCAAGCCGTCACACTCAGCACTCAGCCTCTGCTGCTTGGGTGATTTATACTCCTATGGGTCAGGTACTGTCTTCAGGAGGTGTATGTTTACGACCATCTTCCAACAATGTTGCTGAATAGTGTCGTTATCGAGCTTCTACGGGATGCCATTTCACATGGCATTCTCTCTCTTGAGGTACGTCTTGATTAGGAGTTAGTAGTGTCACAGCTCAATGGCTTGTACCATTGATGTTGCTGTCGGAGAAACCACAGTAACGAAATCACCAAGTCGACATTTTGGATCCATATCAGGATCCATCATCAAGACAATGTCGAATGTGGAGAGAGTGAGAGACATTGATAAATACTTGAACCGGGTAAAAAAAAATTACGGTCGGCCGCGGAGGCTAGGGTTTGCAAGGTAAAGAAAAATTATTTAATTCTATTTTAATTGCAAAGTGTGCGGGAAAAATTAATCCTTGAACCTATTTTTCCGAAAAAAAGTTTATATTAAATTTTTTTATACAATGGCTAAAAAAAAAATTTATATTTTTTTTTAATAATTAATTATTTGAAATTTTTATATAAAGTCAAAATCAAAAGTCAAATTTATTATTTTTAATAACAAATTATATTTTAAAGACTATTAATGTGTCTAAACTTATGGAAAATTTTTTAATTTCATTTTATTTTAATTTAATTATAATTCCATTTAATTCAAATTCAACTTATAATAAGATTTTTAATGAAATGTGATCTATAGGTTAATTTGGGCCGGGACGGTTAAAAGGTTGATTTTAATATTACTTTAAATTCCTAAAGTTATTGGAATGAATTTAAAAGTTAAAATGTTGATTTAAATTTATTTTTATTTTTAGTTTTAAATTTGACAGTATCACATATATACACATTCCAAGAAATGATAATCAAGTTGCTGACTCATATGCTAACTACGTGTTAGATTGGAATTTGTTTCATTCATAATAAATTAATCACAAACATTTTTTCACATGTAAATAAATAAACCGATCACCATAAAACCTTTTATATATCAAAATTGTGGTAATACATAGTGTCATATAAAAAAGTGGAACTTTCAAAGCTTCCATCATATAATACACGGTCGTACAAAACATATACACTCCCAGGTATCTAATCTTATGGAGGAGGAGGGTTGTGATCATGATACGTCACTACGGCTCTAGCTAGACACAGGAATAAATGAACCGATGCGCATGGCACGCCCACCACCTATTGTTGCATGGCCTCAGGCAAGTCCTTGACTTGCACCATGGGAACCCTATGACTCATTCGCACAAAGTTGGTATGAATGCTCTGGAGCGTTTGCTCCATATCCACACCTGTGATGTCATCTCCTCTTTCCCTCCGTCTATGACGTGGGAATCCCTCTGGTCATCATGGTCCCACATCTGCACATGAATGGTAGATGTCACTATGTGTTGTCGAGCAAAAACATGTCTTTTTGATTCCAAATAATCAAGAAAATAAAAAAAAAAATTTAAATAACTCAAAAAACTTTTAAAAAGAGTGACAGTCGAGATTCGGTACCTATCTCTCCGTATGCCGATCCTGGTGGCAATGGCATGTCTGGATCCCCCCGAAAATCTATCCCTCCATAGGGGTAGTCATCTATGGCAACAATCTGTCGTCGCCACCATGGAAAGAAGTCAGCTGGATATGGTTTGGCCACCCTACCACCCCCCAGTCTGCGCATAGCATCTTCCCAACACTGTTGGGCCGGATCTCGAACCCCGTGGAGAGGAACGTCCACTCTAGGGCTCAATACTGGAACACGCTCGAAGAAAAACATGCTCAATATGCTGCTAAACCTGAAGTTCTGTATCCTTCCTGCCTTACACTCACTGAGCTGGTGTTTCATGTTGCTCAGTAGTGTAGTACTCCAGTCATATATGGTTTGTCTCATATACTCCACCGCATAGAACATCAGTGGCCGCGAGGCCTGATAGAGTGAGGGTAAGCCTTCTATCCTGCCCAGCGTCAGTAGTATGTCCTTTAGGCCCAGCACCTGTATAGCATTGGTGGGGACTTGACTTCCCACCTTCTCGGTATTTGGGTAGTAGTACACAACTATGTACTCATCGATAGTAAGCCCACTGTCTGGCCCACCTCAAGAACGAAGGTTCACCAACTCCCCTCGTCTAGATAGACCATGATAAAGTATATGTCTTCCACCTCTATGGTGAGAGACATCCCATCTATCCGGAAGGACTCTGAGTCTGGATCCCAATAGTCTACCAGCATCTCTAACAGTCTTGGCTTGGCCCTCAAACCACTAAGACACCAAAACTTGTAGAGTCCGCATGCTTGAAGAGATTTTTGAGCCATCACGTCATCCCTTACAGCTTCCTCTACTTCACCATGCTCGCGCTCTCTCCATTCTAGCACCATCCTGCAAGAGAAATTGCCACATTGCCCATTAGATTCTTATAAATTCACTTGCGTGGCATCATAAGTGACTGTTTTGCAAATAGCCGCATATGTACATGGGTTCTAGCCTCTTTTCCGCTTATAGCCAGCCCTATACGTGGAAAAAGCTTCGATATCTGCGTGGGCCGCAGCGCTCATGTAGAGATGGCCTAAACTACCTCATTTCACCATGAAAATCAACAAAAAATATATTGAAATGCATGAGGAGAGCATGAGTAACTACCTGGAAGAAACGGTTGTGAATTCCGCCAGCTGGATCTCCTGGAATTTGCAGTTGAAAATCAGAGCTCCAATGGGTAAAAGTTTCAAATGATTTATGTTTTTTACTATTTATAGAAAAAATTTCAAATATTTGAAAATTTTTACCCCCTTTCCTATAGTTTTGACAGTTTCTAACCATTTTGGACCGTTTCTGACATAATTTGTGATGTAGAAGACCATTTTTAGTGCCGTTTCAGCCATTGGATTGACCCGTTTGTACTGATCTCAGGTATAATGTCTACACTAGAATATAGGTTAGGTGCACCACCGTTTGCATTTTGCATGACCTTATGACCATGTCACCATGACCTTAGGTACGAACCCACTCTATTATGTCACGGAACCTTCTTGTTGCTTTAGAAGTGGCATGATGTGAGTGGTAGAGCTTCACCTTACATCGGTACCCTAGTTAGCGCCTTATTTGCATTTGGTGCCCATGCCGACATTTTCTCCGTTAGGGTGTGGGAGTCCGTTGTATAGTACTGCCATGACATTTCGCAAGAGCCTCATACTCCTCTTGATCTTATGTTGGCCTGTTCCCCTTCAGACTCCCCTTATGTCAAGTTGTGAATGCATTATCATGAGCTTTGCATGCCTTATTGAGCTTTATGCCGGCTCCCATAACATTGCGTTTCAACCATATAGCCCGAGCTTGTCTCATGTCTAGCCATGTAGAGCCAATTTTTATATCCTTCGCAGCTTGATTCCCTTTTTACCGGGAGGGGATTATCTCCCGAGTGTCGATATCCTACACATGTATCCTTGCATTGAGCATAGGTATGTTCCACTGCTTGGAACTAGTTTTTTTTCCCTGATGACACTCGTCTCCTCCTAGTTTGTAACTATAAAGCTAGTTTATTCTTTTTTCAAGCTTTTCAAATAACTGAAAAAGTCCAAAAAAATTAAGAAACCAAAAATCCGGACAAGGAAAGATGTTATCTTTGGTAGCTTTCGAGTCGTGTCACCTTCGAATAAAGCACTGTATATCACATCCATTGGTTGGGTTATAGTTTGACTTAGGAGCTGTACTCGTTTATCTGAGTTTATCTCCACTGACAAGTTAAGCTTCCAGTCCCTATGGAGCCTCTGTTGATGCCTCCTGTGTCACAGAGATGTCCCAGTTTGTATATCGAGTCTATGCTGCCTTCATTTAGTCACCATACACCGTTATGCTCTTGTTCAAAGGAAGTTGAAACCTGTGTCAGCCATTCCTCAGTTATCTTGACTTTGCATGTCGACCATTCCCGGTACAGTTACTGGTTCGTGCACCTTATGATCGAGTCCTTCCACATTAGACAACTTTGCTGAGTACCTCATGTTCGATGATGGGGGATGCCTTAATTCCCTCCTTCCAGCAGATTTCATCCCATCGACTTCAGATAATTTATTCTAGGATTGGAATCTAGAGTCCTTTTGAGTGCCTTGAGACTTGCAGTCATCAATGGCAGGTTCTGTCACCATTGACAGTTTCTTGGGAATACACCAATGTCCCCTGATCGATGTATTCTCTCAAGTGTTCGACCTCAACACATCTATTCACACTTGTTAGTTTGCACTCTAGTACCTTGATTCCCATTTTCATTATCGATGGGTAATCTCGCGTCTGTTAACGGTATACATCAATGACTGGTAATCAGACAATGGACTACTATGTTCGACCTTGACACCTCTATTCGCATAGTAGGACATGTACTCATAGCGGTTTGTGTAGAAGACCTTCCAGACTGGTGGCATCTCTTATATGCTACCTCCTTGATCGTGCCAGTGTTCATGAGATTTCAGCTCTCGTGACTTGATTCCGGTGTATGTCAGATATTTCTAGCCACTAAGGAGATCTTGATCTATTATATATCTTTAGCCATTTTGGAGATCATGGTCCTTTGTATATCTTCATCATGGAGATTTTGATCTATGTATATTGTACGTGGCGATGACCACATATGTGATATCATGTATTATGCCTATTCATGGCCATTGTACTCTTATGTATCCGGGACTTCTATATGTACTTGCACTTATATGTAGAGTTGTATTATTGTACTATGCTGATTGGGTGGCTGGTCTCCCATTTGGGATCCTTCATCACTCCACTTCTGGGATGGACTTGTAATGTATTTTGGCCATCGTATGACCCCTCTGACCTCACACATTAGGGGGCATTTGTTATAGCGGATTTCACCACTCTAAGTGAATCACACTTTGTATGGCCTTCCCCTGTCCCGCTGCAGACTCTTTAGACCCCATGGACCATCTTTTATCCTTTGATGTTTCCTTGATCATCCTTAAAACTATATAAAAGAATGATATACGCGGACTTTTACCTAATAACCGCGTACATACACGGGTTTGACCCCTATAACCGCGTACATCGGGATGTGTGCATAATCCAAATCCTTTTGGAGTTTTCCTTGACATGGATCCGACTCATTTGACTCCTGGCCTTCCATATGCCTTGAGATCGCTCAGATTCGACCCTTCATTATCCCTTGTGAAGCTATATAAGGAACCCCTTGGTACATTGAAGGCATATAGAGAGATTGAAAGCAAAGAAACTATAGTCTATTGTTGCTGAAATTTGTACTTGAGTTTGCATCCCTTTGTCCCTTGGAGCACTGTTGTGTTCTTCCCAAGCTTTCCTTTTGCTAGTGAGCTTGCTATCGAGAGATGGAGGATTGAGGTGGTGGAGGCCCAAGTGGGGGATTCAGTTTCTCTGGTTCGCAGACGTGCCGCCAGAGGTTGTATCTATCTTGTAATCTCTGATTTATATTAATAAGAACTATCTTTTCCTATCCAATGATGTGTATTTGATTGAATATTGTATCCATTGGAATATGTCAAATGCTTTTACATTGTTGATTATATATGCTAGAATAGATCTAACACCATGATATATAGTATGCTTGTATTGTTTACTTGTTGTTGAGGAAGTGTTATATCAATTCAAGTTGAAGATTGGAAATCTCAATGGGGATCTACTTCAACCATCCGGAATAAGGTACGAGGTCTGATCCTTTAGTGTTAGACATTTTATTTCTATTGCATATTGGGAAGGATTGATTTATGGAGTCAAAGCTGTCTGTTGTGGTACCCCAAGCCATAGGAATTTCTCTCCGTAACAAAAACATTAATGGAGGCCAGGGTGGAGACATAAATTTGCATTGGAGAATGTGGCCTTCAAGCTTAGGGATTGGCTCTTGTCATTGGTTTGGTCATTCACAGCTTGGATGCATGAGCTCTTCCTCTACGATGTGTGGTGGTGTGCAGCTTGGGAGGCTAGATGCGGTGGAAGGTACGTATCCACTCTCGTTTGGTAGTGCTGTTTGTCTGTTCCGTTTTGGTTTTCAAGCATACTGGTCATCGTGGTCTCTACTCTATGTTGCAAGTTGCAGGGTGTGACGAAAATCATGGGTAGCTATGAGGGAAAAACCATACCCATTTGGCTAATCCTGTTGTAACAAGTTTTTAACTTATTCCATCATTTTCTTAGTTGTTGTGATAGAGTTAATACGTTTTGTGGCTTTGAATTCTTGGCTCTGGTTTCTAATGGATGCGTGTTGGGAAAGGGTATGTCTTAAATATTAAAGAGTAAAGAATCAAGGATGTGTTAGGACTTGGGGTTTTTCTTGCTGGGGTTTAGTTCCTTCGGGATGGAACTTAAATGTATTCAGATTTTTTTAATGGCAACTATGTATGCAAAAAGTGACTGGGTAAATCTTAACAGACTCTACGCAATTTAAATAATTTTATATTATGGGAAAAAATGGCGGCAGAACCATTGCTTGCAATGGTGCAAGGTCGAGGTTAAACGACTATGCAAATCTTTAATGGTTTTGATTTAAGATTGTGTTTATATATAAAAAAAATATTTTCATACTTTGTTGATTTTGTAGTTCTAATTGTTATTAATGGACTGTGTGGATTCACAATTCTAGTTCAAGTTCTTTTATGGAAAAAATGTTGACAACATTGTTGGCTTTGGGGGCCTGGCCATATGTGGCATTGGTGTTCCCGCCATTGGAGCTGCAATAGTGTAATGAATAGAGACTTAATGTTTTATGGTTAAGCTGGGTAGTTAAAATATATGCGTCGACAGTGGGTGTAACCCTTCGATTGCAAATCATCGCTGTTGGGATATTTTTGATAGGTTTTGATGGGTTTTATGTTACCGTTTTAAGTTGTAAGCAAAGGGCCGTAGCTTTGGATGGAACCCTCCAATGGATGTCGTGGTTGTTCACATATTGTTGATAGGATCGTATATTTTCTATTAATTATTTAAGTGTTTGGATAAGTATAGGGCAGAGGGCCATAGTAACAGTGTGTAATTTTAAATCGAGACTTTGACCTCTGTGTAGCGATTTATGTGAGAAGGATTTACGACCTATGTGTTCTATTTGGTTTCTACAATGTTTAGTGGAATCAAAATGAATCCTATAGGATTCATTAGGATGACTTGTAAATAAAATGACTCCATGGCAATGGATTCTGGGTTGCTATGGTTAATTTTAATTAGTCCTATATATAATGTTATGGTTCATTTTATTATGACTGTAATGGATTTATTACGTTGGTAATTTCTTTACTGCATACGATTTCATGGATGTAGTTGGTATGATAAATATATGGTTCGATTTAATGTGGATTATTGGTAAAGCATAATTCACGGACCATTAAGTGGTCTCGTTGTTTGGACTGTACATTTGATTAAGGGGGAAAATATTATTTAACCTTGTTTCTTGGTAGAAATATATACAGAACCTCAGAAATCTTCGTTGGTTTCTATTTTAGCTTTAGTACTTTAAATTGATGATTGTTCTTAAGTATAGAATGATGTGTTTATAGCATTGCTTCATTTCGAATACGGTTCTTTTTATACATGATGTAATATAAATGATTTATTTATTAGGTTTGGCTTACTATTCTTTAGTTAACTTTATTTTATATTTATGTTTTATTTAAAGCTTAACCTGAAAAAGTGTCTTTTATTCCTAAGTATAGTTCTACTAGAAATATGGAATCTTCGAGTATAGATCATAAGTTTTAAACATATAGGCACTATTAGAGTAATTTCTAGTTTTTAGGAAAACGAAGTCCAAGCTATGAAGAAAATATAGAACTACCTATAAAAGAAATACGTCCTAAATAATTCTTAAATAGGAATTAATTTACAAACAGAGGGTTTATAAATAAAATGTAAACACTTAAAATTTTTTGACAGGGAAAACAATTGTAAAGATAGGGTTAGAAATATACATAAACACTTGAATAATCTAAACAGAAATTATACTAGGTAATGAAATAGGAAATCAAGAAGCTCGTACTT
This sequence comes from Pseudotsuga menziesii, assembly GCA_001517045.1. NCBI lineage: Eukaryota > Viridiplantae > Streptophyta > Pinopsida > Pinales > Pinaceae > Pseudotsuga > Pseudotsuga menziesii. The sequence goes on from LPNX010448296.1 coordinate 37,279, forward strand.
GAAGGGTGAAGCTATTCTGAAGGCTGAAACCTACACACTCAATTACCCAGCATTAACAATTCACAGGAAGATATGACCTCTGTATAGATGACCCAATCACTTGGTAACTACCATGTTCCACCCAACCATGACCTAGAACCATTCCTGGTTTTAATCCGGATCCCCCCAAGATGGTTCCAACATGCAAGTAGCTTAGAGGTCCTAAGGTAAGGCTTCCCTAACTAGGATATCAGGTTTGAATCAGTTCTCCTTTTTCCTCTTAGGAAATTGTTCTCCAATAACTCTCTTGAGAATAATCACGCAGAATAATGAATCCCAAAAATATGGAAGAGATCTTGAAGCCTCTCTTTGGCTTGGGAATCTATAGACATACTTTTCAGTCAAAAGGACAGTTAAATCAAGAATCATTTGATTTCTTGATGTAACCCTTTTATTTAATTTTTATGTACTTTTAATAATTAACTTAGGAACTTTTAGCTAGTTCCTAATTGTACTTTTATAGGTATTATAATATTTAAATTTCTTTTATTAATATTAATAATGGATGGATCCTTTCCTTATTTCTTACATTATTAATATTATTACTATGCTTACCCTTTATACATACCATGTATAATATATATATATATATATATATATATATATATAATTTGTTAACATTTGTCTTTAGGTATCATATATTATGATCCTTAGACTTATGACACTTTCTTCGTTAAGGCCAATCAGGTAGGTGGTTAGGTCTACTAGGCTAGAAAAATCTAAACATCCTTGCATGTTGGATTCCCTCATATAACATGGTAGTTCTTTAGTACTTGATGAGATATAAATATTTGAGATTTCATTTAATCACTTATAAAAAAGTCAGATGAGATCAATATTTTACTCAAGTCATTTTCACTTGAAATCATTGATTCTTTTTTCAGTAACTCCTAGCGCTTATCTAGGTCTCATACTCAACTCTAAAAATAGGGAGTTACAAACTTAGTGCAATTCCAGAGCTCCTCACTCAACACTAATTATAGGATGTACTTGCAGGATACACCTAGGGATATGATGTCCAAGGATCTGATGTTCCAGATATTATGCTCAATATCAACTTGGAAGGCTCCAAGGCTTATTCCCAACACTTCCAATTTATCTCTTCATGTGTTCCAGAGCTTCATGCTCAACAAAAATGTCTCAAAACTCATGTGCTCCAGAGCTTCTTGCTCAACACAAATATAAGTACTCATGTGCTCCAGAGCTTCTCGCTCAACACAAAGCATTAATTACCCATGTGCTCCAGAGCTCCTCGCTCGACACAAAACATCTCATCAATCATGTGCTTCAGGGTCCACGCCCAACACATAAAATCATACATAAAACATATGTAATTGGTGTATGCCCAATATATTGAACAAATAATTATCTTCATATGTAGTGGGGTCCTAGACCCAATATATCAAAATAAAAGATCAAACTAACATCATAATCAATGGGGCTTATGCCCATAAGTGTTAGGTCAAAATTCGAGATATTACAAATAGAAAATGAGCTTCTACAGAAATAAATATAATAATTTATAATAAATCCAATGTTTATATCTAGATATCGTTTTACAGTAAGGCCAATCTATGACTCCTTTCATCAAACTATAGATTCAGTTAAGAAGAATTTAAAATAATTCAAATTATAAACATTAACTGAGCTAGGTTCCACAAATTTAATCTAAAACAATGCAGCGAGTTCTTAAAACAAATTAATAACACCAAATTGAGATTATCAACATACTGTAGCACTAGTTACAGGCTACAAGCCAAGTTGGCATTGTTATCTGTAGCTTGGTGCTTATAGAAGAAAGTTACAAGCAGCCTTAGGGATTAATATTTATTATTTCCAAAAAAATATTTCATCTAAGAAGAGCCTAGTACTTAAAATATTGCCCTACAACCTCCTTTACACACATTCGCAGTGGAATCGGCCTCGCGGATTTATCTAAAGATAGAAAAAACAGTATAAAATGGCCTCACGGACAAAATATCATAAACATTTATAAGTTGTAAAAGAAACTAACAAACAAAACAGAGAATCAAGAAATTATTTTTGCAGCAAAGATTTAATTATTAGAAAGGTTTACATGGCGTTATGTATGCCCTCACAAACTATGGACATATATTAAATACAAAATCGTAACATGATAAAACTAATAATCAATTGGAATGATAGTATAATCTACAAATTGTAATCAATTCAAACAAAGAAGAAAATCGATGTAGCGATTATTATTTTTCATTCTTATAAATCCTCGCGTCTGTATTTGAGACTTATATAAAAAATAATAATAACTTCAAGTTATTTTACATCTAATTCCTATAGTCATCTATCAATCAAGTATAGTGACAATAAACTTTTGTCCATAGTATACAATAATACAAATTTTTGATTTTTGGAATGAAACTACAATATCACTTGGGCATGTAATTTAAGCATGAAATCCCTCACGGGTCCTTTAGTTATAACAAAAACCTTTATAACTCATCTAACAATAGACGGTGGCCTTCAACCCTTCCTAAGAATATAAACATGATAGTATAAAAGCCTCACAGTCACTCATATAAACTAAAAATAGAAACACCAAACAGAGTAGATAACCTAAATGGAATGCATAAACAAGCTTCCAACATTGTTAAATTAAAGCATAGCAACATGCAAGCCCTCACGGGATTTTTAATATTAAAATAAAAATTACAGATATAGTCAAGATTGTTTTTGCTCAAAACCCTGTCATAACTTCAAAACAAATAGCATAATCAAAACAGAGATACATTAACACCTTTTGTTTTAAAAGTGGCATAGTCATAAGACTCCATATGAGATGAATTCTTTACATTTTCCAAGTTCATAATAATACCAAAAGTAAACACAACCACTTGGATAGTTGAGTAAACAAGGTTACAGTATCGAACCCTCATGAGTTCTTACATAGTTAACTAAAAGGATCATTACAGTATCAAAGTAAGAAATAGAACTAAGTAGAATATAAATCACAACTTTAAAAAGTGGCATAGTCATTTAAGACTCCCCGGGGGATGGAGAGTCCCTTTATAGTAACAAGTTCATTTTTTACGAAAGGAATAGTACCACTTTCAAATCGGCAGTCAGGCGCAAATAGGATGCCCCAAGTCTATGTTGTTAAACACACAAATAAGAATAAGTCTTGCTTCTATAGATCCATGTAGGGTAAGGACATGAGTCTTACTGAAAAAAGGGTATTCTCCACCAAATTTCAACCCACACCCTCGTCATAGAGAACCATCCTACACACATATTTTATCCTAGAATTTAAACCACAATTTTTCTTTTTAAACCTTGTGCAAGAGGGGGAAAAAAAAGAAATGAAAATGCAGTTTAGAGACACCCAATCACCACCAATACAAGGATTGTAGACTCCATCAACAAATGAATTGAGCTTATTCAAGTTCAAAGGATGTCGAGGACCAAGTTTTATGGCTCCTCCATATCTAGTTGCATACAATGGAATCACAAGGTTACAGAGCTAAAGGCTAGGTGCAAAAATGGGGAAATGGTTAACACCCACTGGAACCCCATCAAAAATACAAACACAACATTTAAGACTCATTAAAACCTTAGATCTTAACATCCTGTCCTTTTCCCGCCAATTTGAACTTTTAATTCCACCACATGGACTGCACGTGGAGATTGTTATTTCACAACCTTTTCATATTGATTTCTTCGAGTTAGATACAATATGTCTACTTCGAGTCACATGATAATTAAAAACCAAAACTCCATGCATGTTATTCCCCACTTTGGAGCTTATATCATATGGTAACCTTAATCCCTATGATTCCAAGGTGGAGTTTTCAAAAAATAGGTTATAGTTTAGGCATATAACATATTTTTTGGTGGAAACTTTTGCATGCTAAGGATAGAGATTTTAGTATGAATATCAAATCTAGGTTAGGGTTAAGGTTGTGGCACCACGTTTCTTTATCACTTGTGGATTTTATCTTAGATTTTGTTCCTTATCTTTGTTTTTTCGAGGTGATCTCATCCACCTACACAAAGGTAAAATCAAAGGTTCATGCGTTAGTCATAAAGACTAAGTAAGATCATGACTTATCCCTTTAACAACTCAAAAGTAGAAGCAAACTGAAGAAAAACGACAAACACTTTTATGACCTTTACCTTCAACAGAGTCTTAAAGATAGTTAGTGCCACAAAGTAATGTCAACTAGAATGTATGACATCAGTAAAGAATTCTAATGATAAAAACTAACGTAGGCACATAAAACTTGCAGTTCATTGATAAATCCATTATTGTCATGACAGAAGTTTCATGAACTATAACATCTCTTAGAACTATTTCCTAAGAATCGTTTAAAGTTACATACAGTAAATACATTTTTTTTTCTTTTATGAATTTTGAGGGATGTTACATGTGTTATCAGAGTGAGTTTCCAAACACTAGGCCTGATTGGCTCACTCGCATACAAGTAAGAAAAAAAATATAATGATTTTGTTTACATTTATTTATGTACAAATATATCAAATTTGTTTTGCAGGAAATGTTAGATTTTTAACATTAAGCTAGCATTATATTAAGATCTTTAACTAAGAGAATAACAAGCACAACAATCAAATGCAAGAGACAATGAACATAGTGTTTTTCCACAAGGAAACCATGAATGGAGAAAACCCCACAACTTCCTCAGAGATAGAATCAACACCAAAAGTAAAACCCCAAAATAGTAAGACGATCTCCCGACAGCAGTAGCCTCTTTCTTCCTAGCCTAGTGTCTTCTTCTTCCTCATCTATGTGCTACAACTGAGTGTGAGTGAGTGTATGATAAATAGAGAGACTCACTCTTTATTTATAATAATTTCTTACTTGACAATAACATACTAGGAATGACTTCTATAGGAGAGTCTAATAACCCTAGTGCCCCAGAACTGTGGGGACTTTAACCCTTGACCAATAGGAGGGTTACCCACAATGACTTGACATGACTTATTTACATTATAGAACCTCTTGATAGGAACATCAGGACATGAAATGACTCAATTACATTACAAACACATCCCAGAATAAACATCGATGTATAATACATGAGAAATACAAGTGAATACATTCTAAAGTTACAATTACATCAACAATCCCTCTTAACTAGGAAGGTATTCTCTTGACACAATTTTATCAACACAAGTCTTCTTCTCTATATCATCTAGATCATCATCGAGTCCCCGTCATCTTCAAGTCATCTTCATCTTCAAGTTATCTTCATCTTCAAGTCATCTTCATCATCGGATCTGGATCATCACTGGATTTGGATCATCACTGGGACATCACCACTAGATCTAGATCATCACTCGATCTAGATCATCACTGGAACATCATCATTGGATCAGGATCATCACTCAATATCGATCATCATCATTGGATCATCACGGGTGCTATCTCATTATTCTTCTTGTCACAAGAAGTTTTACAGAGCCAGCCCTTTTTCATGCTAGTTGTAGGCCTAGCCTCCATGTAGGTCTTCTTCACCACTTATATCTGACCCTAAGTCAGAATGGCCTACCCAACACTTACATCTAACCGTGAGAGGAACACATCCAACACCATGTCAGAAAGGCACTCCAAACACTCACATCTGACCATGCAGGAACACATCCCACAACCCTATAAGAAAGGCCCAACACTTACATTCACCATCATGATAGGACAAACCTACTATCATTTGTGAAAAGGCTCATCACTTACAACCACTAGCATGGTATGACACAACTACTATCATCTGTGGAAAGGCACAACACTCACATCCACCAGCATGGTAGGACACACCTACTACCATATGTGTAAAGGCACAACACTCACATCCACCAACATGGTAGGACACACCTACTACCATCTGTGGAAAGGCGCAACACTCACATCCACCAGCATGATAGGACACACCTACTATCAACTGTGGAAAGACCAAGAATCACATCCACCAGCATGATAGGACACACCTACTATCATCTGTGTAAAGGCTCTAAACTTACATCTGATCATGTGGAAACCAATCCCATAGTCACATCAGAATGGCTCTCAGTCCCAGACTGAGGATTCCTGGGAACTAACCAGGTGCCTCCATTCAAAGAATGGCAACAACCCTTATATCTGATCAAGTGGGAACACATCCCTCAATCACATCATAATGGCCATGCACTCATATATGATCATGTGAGAACACATCTCATAGACATATCATAATGGCCCTCAATCCTAGACCGAGTAGTCTTTTTAACTGACCAGGAACATCCATTCCAAGAATGGCAACAACCCTTATATTTGATCATGTAGGAACCAATCCTATAGTCACATCAGAATGGGTCAGCACTCACATCTGACATGGAAGGAACTAATCCTCTCACCATGACAGAGTGGCTCAGCCCTTACATCTGACCATGGAAGCAACCAATCCTCTCACCATGTCAGAATGGATTATGGACTCATCATTTCCCCTTGGAAGGAACCTCAATCTGGAGAACACTAAGCTTCTCCCTGAGGTACTCAAACTTCAATCTGGCTAATGGCTTCGTCAGCACATCAGCTATCTGTTTGTCTGTTGCAACATACTAGATCTTCACTGCTCCCCTCTGCACCATATCCCTGATATAGTGATATTTGATCTCGATATGATTCGATTTGTCATGGAACACTGGGTTCTCCGACAACTTCACACAACTCTGGTTGTTGCAATATATACAAGTAGCATCCAGCTGGAGATCAAATAAATCAGACAGTAGCTTCCTTAGCCATACTGCCTTACAACTAGCCAAACAAGCTACAACATATTATGCTTCAGATGTACTCAGTGCCACACAGGACTTCTTCCTACTAAACCAAGACATCACACCTAATCCCATACTGAGGCAACACCCTGAAGTGCTCTTCCTATCAATGTAACTTCCTGCCCAATCTGAATCAACATAACCCTCTAGGTTAATCTTTTGATTCACCTCATACTTGAGCCCATAATCAACTGTACCCTTGAGGTGCCTTAGAATATGCTTTGCAGCAATCAAGTGAACATGTCTTGGATCTGTCAGGAACTGGCTCAAGGTCTTAACAGCAAAGGAAATATCTGGTCTCGTGTTTGTTAGGTACATCAAGGACCCAATCATCTGATGATACATCGTAGCATCATCCGCTTCTGATGAAGTATCACTCAATAGCTTTAGGTTCTAGGCCATAAGTGTGGTCATGGCCTTGCAATCCATCATCCCAAATGTCTTCAGGACATATAATACATACTTCCCTTGTCCGAGGGAGATTCCATCTGCATTCTGCCACACCTCCATGCTTACAAAATAATGCATCATACCGAATTCCTTCGTTTCGAACTCGGTAACAAGCTTCCTCTTCGTATCAACAATCAACCCATCCATACTTGTTACAAACAGATCATCTACATACAGTAAGAGCATCACTGGGTTGCCATCTTCAACCTTGTATTAAAGGTTGGAATCTACTTTGCTCTTGGTAAATCCTAGAGTCATCAGTAATCTATCCATCTTGTAGTACCATGTCGAACCTCAGGATCTTCTGCTGTCACTCCCTCTGAAGCATCATACTCCCTTTGTCTTTCATACTCTATGCACTGAAACATTCTGTCCTGGAGTGACAAGTAGCTTCCTCTGCTACTAATATTCTATGTATCCATCTAGGGTCACTGGATACCAATATCCTCTATCTTTCAAAGCATTATTCTCGCACCCATCTGTGAGCTTGTCATCCTTTATCAACCTTCTACAAAGGTTAAGATCTTCATCAAGCTCATCATGTATGTGTTATCCCATGGGTGTCTTATGAACTCATACAAGGCCTTCTTTCATTTGCAAACATGATTCTTCCTATCATGTGTCTCAACTCCCAGTGGCTGCAAATGTCACTTCATAGTCTATGACTTCTTTTCTCGAGAAGTCTCGTGCTATGAATATTGCCTTGTATCCCACGATGTTTCCATCTACTACATGATGGAACTACGAACCTCCCTTCATGTATCGATACTACATCCTAGACACCATTCTTCTTGAACTGGTCTTCCCTTTCTTCTTGGTTACTTCTTCATAGCTGGAAGGTTCTACATCAATGATGTTGCTGCATTCATCATATTATTATTCATCTTGAACTGTCGTCACTTGTTTTTCAGAACAAGTCTCATGCTTCTTTTCTTGTAGGCGATTTTACGCAATCTTTCCTACAAGTCAAATGCATTAGTTGTATGGTTAGAAACATTTCATAAGGCATGTTCATAATGAAAAATTCTTTTGCATCAAGATATATGATTATGCAAACATTTTATCCAATACAACAATCATCCATATCTCACAGAAACTTTCTAGATGCTTTCCATCTCTACCAGGACAACATTGAGATTGTGCACTAATCCAATATGTCAGCAAATAGGTTTTATTCTAGATAAGTAGAAATCGAGAGTTGTATAGCACCATGAGCTACTTACCCATTACATGCATATTAGTAGTATATTGTCATTAATGCAAATGTTCTATCATGCATAATACATCAACTGAATGTAAACAGATGCATAATAAAACAATATCATGAAATGATAATTGAATACTTATATTTTATTTGTTTCGTGGGTAGACTCCTTATTGAGCCTTCAGCTTCATCATATTCTTTATTCGTAATAGCATCGTTTCTTATCCAAATGATAAGATGGATAAAAGGTTCTTCAAAAGTTGAGTTCTTCATGTTCCTCATCGCTTGAGGGATCTTCTTTGGATGGTAAGAGTTTGATCTTTAGTTGCTCCCATCTTCTCTTCTATTATTATGAGTTGAGCTTCTTCTTCTTCCTAGAGTCTGTTGAAAGTAATCACTTCTTTCTAGCACACATTCCTTGAATGAATGAATCCCATGATCCCGGGAGGTCATTCAAGGTTGCTATCACCACTTCTTCATTCTCCACTTCTGCTTCTACTGCTACAATTTTTTATTTGATTTGAGAGACCCTCGTAAAGTATGACTGTATGGTCTCTGCATTCTGGATCTTCACATTCTTCAACTGTTTTCTCAAAGTCATATTCTGATTTATGTTCTTCCCTTCAAATAGCTTGGTCAAGGAATCAAACACCTCTTTCAGTGTCTTTAGGGAAGACACTTGTGTTACAAGGTGATCCATGACTGAATCAATAATGATCTTCTTGGCATTGACCAAGTTCTTCTTGTGTAAGGCTTCTAGCCTCATCTCCCTCTGGAACTGGAACCTCTCTACTCATGTAGGTGTCCAATTCATTTTCTTCAGAGAGAGGCTTCCATTCTTGTAATTTTTCAACTTCACCAAGCTTATCATCAAGCTAATGTGATACATCACTTTAAAATGAGAACCTCAAATGAAAATAACAAAAGATAAGATTTTACCGATTTGAGGTGTCTGTCCTGGTTCTGAAGCTCGATGATCTAGGGTTTGTCAAAGAAACGCTAATTTTCAAAAATTGGAATATTTTAGATATTATTGGATAGAAAGATATATCTCTTCAATTTGAGCTTTCCAATGTGCTCCTTTTATGAAATACAGTGGAGGGAAGCTCCCTGAACAGGAAGCTCTAGTTTACCAGTTTCTTCTTCAGAAATGCCTAATACTATTTCTATGGTATCTCCCAAATTACTTCTCCTATCTGTCTAAAGATTCACATTGAGGTAGCCTAAACTATCCCTGTTTCAACACCCTAGGTTTCATTAGAATTTTTTTCACCAATTGGGACTTATGATCATTTTCCCAAGGTAACTTGTTACAGGACTGTTCATAACATTGAAGTTGTAAGGATTTCCACGTGTCATTGTTTTATCTTCTGGGTCTAAAAGTTAGACCACATAAAGTACATTTTGTTTCCTTTCTAGAACATTCTCGTAACTTTTATTTGGACCTTTTTATCCCAATATATAGCAATTCTCCCCAGGTGTACTGTTCAGGGATGAATTCTGGAAGAGGCTGGAACCCTAACTTGGAGGGATAATATCTCCTAGAATATATAGATAATATGAGGCTAAATTTTTGACACATTGTAAATTGGGATTTTATTTTTGGCCTTTTAAAGTTTCATCTCTTGAGCCATATTCTATCCCGAGATATAGTGAATCTACCAAAACTTATTCGTTTCAGTATTTTAGGGTTTGTCCAACTGAGGGTCAAACTAGGTTTTGAATTTCCTGGAGTTATACCCAACCAAAAATCTCAACCCAGGTCTCTAAAATTCTATTTTATGAGGAGATTAATCCTATGCCAGGCTAACTCAAAAATTCCTCTTCTGTAGAAATCCCGAATTTCCTACACCAAAAACTAAAAATGCCCAGAATCGAATTCTGCTTGGACAAAAGATGCCCCCTTCAATGGAGAGTCAACCTAGCATACTTTTACTGATAGACTATGGAGAGAGACCCAAAAATTAAGAATCCCTAGCTTCTATAGCTGCAATATGTCTTCTTCTCAGGTTAGCTCTGATACCATGTTAGATTTTTAACATTAAGCTAGCATTTTATTAGGATCTTTAACTAAGAGAATAACAAGCACAACAATCAAACACAAGAGACAATGAACACAGTTTTTTTCCTCCGGGAAACCATAAATGGAGAAAACCATGCAACTTCCTCATATAAAGAATCAACACCAAAAGTAAAACCCCAAAATAGTAACATGATCTCCCAACAACAGTAGCCTCTTTCTTCTTAGCCCCAGTGTCTTCTTCTTCCTTAGCTATGCGCTACAACTGAGTGTGAGTGAGTGTATGATAAATAGAGAGGCTGACTCTCTATTTATACTCATTCCTGACTTGACAATAACCTACTAGGGCCGACTTCTCTAGGAGAGTCTAATAACCCTAGTGCCCTGGAACTGCAGGGACTTTAACCCTTGACCAATAGGAGCGTTACCCACAATGAATTGACATGACTTGTTTACATTATAGAACCTTTTGATAGGAACATCAGGACATGACATGACTCAAGTACATTAAAGACACATCCCAAAATAAACATCGGGGTACAATACATAAGAAATACAAGTGAATACGTTCCGAATTTACAATTACATCAACAGGAAAATGGAAGGTGTTGAAGCATCTATTTACAATGGGTCTCATCACAACAATCCATAAAACATTTATATAGAATTGAATAATCCAGAGTTACTGCAAACAATTAAAGAGTTAAAAGAGGAACTACAATCTGTAAAAATAGATAATGAAAGAATTATGGAAATTAATAAGATGTTATTAGACAATATGCATAACAGAGGAAAATATAAGTGAAATGTTTATGAAATTGGTTCTAAAACAATGTCTTACAGACATAAAGGAAAGAAAGAAAAATATTCTGATAGTGAATCTTATTCAGGGGTTAATGCAAGGTCACATAGGGGAAGGTATAAATACTTAAGTGATAGTAGTGAAAGCGACTGTAAATATAGGAGAATGAAGTATAAACCCTATGAAGAAATTTCTAGGGAATTAAAAAAAAAAGCCTCCCATGTTTAACGGAGAAGTAGAGAAAGGTGAAGAAGCAGAGGCTTGGCTATCAGGAATGAACAAATATTTTCAGATTTACAACTATTCTAATAGACTAAAAGCTCAGATGACTATTTACAATTTAACCGAAAAAGCTGATATCTAGTGGCAAGATATAAAAAGGGTAAAAAATATTAAGGAAAAATACTTAACCTAGAGAGTTTTTAAAAAGTATTTTAAAAGGAATTTTCTATCTAAACAATACTATGAGGAAAGAGCTAAAGAATTCTCTGAATTAAAATTGGGTTCAATGTTAATGAAACAGTTAAGCATCAAATTTTTAAGTTTGTTAAGATATGTACCATACATAAATGATAAAAAGCCTAAAATACAAATATTTTTAAGCTGTCTTCCCACTAGCTTCAAATATAGGATTGAGTTTGATAACCCGAAGACTCTTGAGGAATCTATGAGAAAAGATGATTTATTATATGAACAGAGTAAGAAAAGAGAAATTTTACTTAACAGGAAAAATAAGAAGACAAGTCACTTTGACCAGAAGAGAAGAGGGTTTAAGTCAAATACGAGTTTTGGGAATAAATCTCAGAACTTCTCTAAGAATAACAATCAGAGAGCAAATTTTAAAAATAAAGTACCACATAATACTACAACACCAAAACGAAGGGATATTTATAACAACTTTGTTAAAAATAATGAATGTAAGGAACCTGTAGGTGCTGGGAATGTCAAGGACGACATTATGCCAAGTACTGGCCGAATAGGAAAGGGAACTTCAGCAACGTACACACTATCTAGGAAGAGGAAATAGTTGGAGATGTGGAAAATGAAATGCCCAGAATAAATGCAGCTCTGGAGAAACTACATGAAGACCATCAGACTTCCATGGTGGAAGTGCAAGGTATGATAAAAAACCATCTTGTTTCCATCTTGATTGATCGAGATGCTAGTTTAAATTATATATCTCCTAGCATAGTGTAAAAGTGCAGTTTATCTTTAAAAAGGTTTGAAAAATCTTAGCTGGTCCATTTAGCTACATGATCTAAAAAAAAGTGTTCAATTATGTTGAAAATTGTAATTTGCTTATGAGTCAGTTTGAAACACAGGTCAAGTTAAATGTGTTACCATTAGTATATTATGATGTCCTAATAGGAATGGATTGGATGAAAAAACACAAAGTAATTTTAAAATAGTTTTAGAAAACTTCTAGTTGTTTAAGTAATAAAGGTAGTCATGGGAATACCTAAGAAATTTTATGTTGGAAAAATCTCAGCCTTACAGATGAAAAAGGTTGTAAGAAAAGGTTGTAAAGTCTTTGTTGTACACATAATAAGTAATGAATAAATTGGAAAAGAAGATAAGCCAGGATTCAAGGATATCTCAATCCTACAAGATTTCTTAGATGTCTTCTCGAAAGAAATTCTAGGATTACCTCTGAAGAGAGAGATGGATTTTACAATATAATTCGTACTAGGAGCGATACCTAATTCGAAGTCTCCTTATCAAATGAACATCTTGGAGCTGAACGAATTAAAATTACAATTACAAGAATTAATAGACAAAAAATACGTAAGACCAAGTGTATCCGCTTGGGGAGAATTGGTCCTTTTTGTTAAAAAGAAAGACAACACTTTACGTCTATGTATAGACTACTGTCAAATTAATAAAATGACAATTAAGAATAGGTATCCTCTGCCCCGCATCAATTATCTTTTTGGTCAGATACGTGGAGAGAATATATTTTCAAATATCGACTTAATATATAGGTATCACCAAGACAGAATTAAAGATGAATATATCTTTAAAACTGATTTCAGAACTAGATACGATCACTATGAGTTTGTGGTTATTCTCGTTGGGTAATTAACGCAATAGAAACCTTCATGTGCTTACAGTGTCCTAAGTAAATACTTAGACAAATTCGTAGTCGTCTTTATAGACGACATATTAATTGATTCTAAAACAAAAGAAGAACACGATGAACACCTATAGATAATTATACAAGTTTTAAGAGAACATCAGCTATATGTTAAGTTCGACAAATGTGAATTTTATAAAGATAAGATACAATATCGAGGGCATGTAATATCTGAATAAGGGATATATGTAGACCAGGATAAAATAAAAGCAATAATTTATTGGCCTATTCCCAAGGACGTAACTTATGTACGAACCTTTATGGGAATAATAGGTTATTATAGAAAATATTTTGAAGGATTTAAAAAAATTGCAAATCCTATAAAGATCATTAAAAGGGAAAGAAATTTGTCCTGGATAAAAAATGCGAAGAAAGTTTAATAAATTAAAATGATTATTAACCACTGCACCCATTCTAAAAATAGCAGATGTAGACAAAGATTTCATTGTATGCATTGATGCATGCAACGAACGTTTGGGTGGAGTACTGAGACACGAAGGTCATGCAATTGCGTATGAATCAAGGAAGTTAAAAACTCACGAAAATAATTACGCAACTTATGACTTAGAGTTGGCTGCTATAACCCATGCTTTAAAAATGTGGTGTCATCACCTAATAGGTAAAATATTTTTTCTAATGTCTAATAACATAACCCTAAAATATCTGTTTGATCAACAAAATCTAAACGCAAGGAAAGCTAGATGGTCATCTTTCCTTAGTGAGTATGATTTTGAAATCAATGATATTAAAGGGAAAGAAAATAAAATGGTTGATGCCTCAAGAAGAAATGCAGTAACAAGTTTTCTAGCTGCCATTTTCAGTTATAAAACAGATATAGAGGATAAATTGGAAGAAGGAATAAAACTAGACACATAATACTAGAGTTTAAAAGAAAAAAGCAACTCAGAATGTAACGGGAAATATAAATACATGATTACAGTTTTATCGAAAAATATCTAATGCTGTATAAAAACTAACTTTATCTACCAAATACATCTGAATTTAAACTACTCATACTCAATGAAGTACAAAAAAGTCCTTATTCCGGACATTGAGGATATCAAAAGATGATAACAATGCTGAGAAAAGAGTAGTTTTTTCCTAATATGAAAAAAAAAGTTGCTGAATTTTTAGCTAGGTGAATAGAATTCCAACAAGTTAAGGCTGAACATCCACACCCAACAGGCCTTTTACAACCATTACCGATTCTAAATTGGAAATGGGAAGTCATCAATATTGATTTTGTAATTTGCTTACCTAAAAACCGGAACAAAATGACTCAATAATGTTAGTTGTGGATAAACTAAGTAAAGAAACACACTTTATACCTATTAAAACAACTTACAAAGATGTTAACGTTGCCGACATCTTTCTAAAAGAAATATTCTGTTTGCATGGAATTCCAAAGGTATTAATTTTTCATAGAGATTCCAAATTTATTGGTAATTTTTGGAAATCTTTATTTACAGGACTAGATACTAAATTGAATTTCAATACTGCTTATCATCCACAAACTGATGGAAAAACAGAAAGAGTCAATCAGGTACTAGAAGATATGTTACGAATGTATGTTAAACACTATCCCAAGAAGTGGGAAGACTATTTGCGCTTAGTTGAATTTGCTTATAATAACCATTATCAAGCTTCAGTAAAGCTTAATCCTTTTGAAATATTATACTGTAGAAGGTGTGACACTCCTATTACATGGAGTAATCTAGTAGACAGATTGATGTTAGGACCTGACATGTTAAAAGAACTAGAACTGGCAGTGAAATAGGTACAAGGCAATTTGAAAACTGCTGGCACAACAAACAAAAGAGTCATGACGACCTTAAAAGAAATTTGAAGAAATTCCAAGTAGGTGAACATATGTTTGTTAAGGTGAAACCTCGAAGGAGTTCCTTTAAACTAGGGATTTATGCTAAATTAGAACCCAAGTATTGCGAACCATTCATAATATTGGCAAGAGTGGGTCCAATGGCATATCAATCAACTTTGCCACCTAATATTAGAATACATAATGTTTTTCACATTTCTATCTTAAAGAAATATGTACATGATGTTACTCATGCAATCGACTAGAATGTGATTCAGGTAGGACCAGAAGGAGATTTTCTGGTGGAACCGGACTGTATTCTTGACAAAAGGAAATTTTTCTCTAGAATCGCACCCTTGGACAGGTAAAGATACGATGGAAACACCTCAATCCACATGAAGCAACCCAAGAATTGGCGATCGATATGCAAGTGGCATATCCGGCTCTGTTCCAAGAAGACTTAGAATAACTTAAGCAACATCTAGGATGATGTTGAGCTTAGGGGGGGGAGGGGTGTTTGTAACATACCCAAAACTAAAAAAAAAAATTATTATTTATTTCAGAAAAAACATTTTATTAAATTTTAATGTAAAGTTTTATGACCAAGTTGGTCAAATATTACTGTAATTGAAGAATTATTTATTTTAGTAATTAAATAAAAGTGTCGCCTATCCAAGGGAGACTGTTAAATGAATGTTCACTGACCCAGTAGGAGGAAGTAGAAGTTGTAGAAACTTCGATGATAAGTGACATCACTAGCATTTCACATTCTAGATGTTGCAGGAGCATAATCCCTAAAAATGTGGTCATGTTCCCTGAGAGGGGAAATTGCGATGGTGGCTCATTTAATTCCAAAATTGACCCAAAGACCTAGGAAATATTATATAAACCATTAAATTGAGTAGGAGGCTCACCACTCATTCTGATTTCTAAGTGAATGAACCTTGTGACTGTTGCAAACTGGAAAGTCAAGCACACAAGGAATTTGATGAGGGGACAACTAAAGTTATTTGCTGAGATAAGTCTGCTACTGAGTGCTAAGTTGCAATAAGTTTGTTGTGTGGGATATATTCATAGATCTTCGTCCAAGTGGTTCAATGAATAGGCTCAGGGGTCCTAAGCAAGTAAATATTTCCTGCTTTAGGAGAAGGTTGGGTGCAACAGTCTCCTTTGGGTGTTTGTCCCCTTTCTGCATATCATCGAGGTTCAACTGTTATTTAATTATGAATCTTTATATTTATTTGAATTATGTTTAGTAACTTTAATGGAATAAATTGATATGTTAGGTACTCTAGATATGCAAGCTGTTAGAGAAACTACTTTTCTATTTATTTTCTTATATGCATT
Source organism: Pseudotsuga menziesii (assembly GCA_001517045.1). Taxonomy (NCBI): domain Eukaryota; kingdom Viridiplantae; phylum Streptophyta; class Pinopsida; order Pinales; family Pinaceae; genus Pseudotsuga; species Pseudotsuga menziesii. Next base: position 53,892 of record LPNX010448296.1, read on the forward strand.
TCCTATTTGAAATGTGCTTATGAATAGCTTATTAGCTACAAAGTTTTTCTTATTTCTAATGAAAAGGAATATGAAAATTAGTAGAAGTTAAGTTGTTAAACTAGTTTTAGAATGATATGATATTCTTCTTGTTCTCGGTATTTGAAAGTATTTTTATCTCGATTATTTTTAAGTCTACTTTTGTATTCCATTGTTAATATAGGTCCTAAAAGAACTAACAGTTATTATGTCAGTAAAGACCTTCCAAAACCACTTATGATAACTATTACAGAAGTTAATATAACTTTCATAACTAATACAAAGATTATCATAATATAGGGATCTATAGATATAAATATATAAAAAAATGATTCACAGTAGACTAATAATTTGTATTAGGGTCAGAACTTCTTAATAGCTTTGTAAAACTAATTAGGGTTTAAACAAATAATAGAAAATAAACTTCGAGATAAATAAATATAATAATTTATAATAAATCTAATATTTAGATCTTGTTATCCTTTTACAGTAAGGCTGAGTTATGGATCCTTGCATGAAACTATAGATTCAGTTAAGAAGATTTTTAAATAATTCAAATTGTAAACATTAACTAAGCTAGGTTCCATAGATTTTATCTAAAACAATGGAGCCAGTTCTTAAAAACAATTAATAACACCAAATCGATATTATTGACAGACCGTAGAACTAGTTACAGGCTACAGGCCAAGTTGGCATTGTTATTTGCAGCTTTGTGCTTACATAATAAAGTTACAGACAACCTTAGGGATTAATATTAATTATTTTCGAAGCAATATTTCATCTAAGAAGAGCCTAGTATTTAAACTACAGCCCTACGACCTCCTTTACACACAATCGCCATGGAATTGGCCTAACAGATTTATCTAAAGATAGACACAACAGTATAAAATGGCCTCACGGCCAAAATATCTTAAAAATTTATAAGATGTAAAAGAAACTAACAAACAAAACACATAATGAAGAAATTATTTCTACTATAAAGAATTAATTATTGGAAAGGTTTACATGGAATTATGTATGCCCTCACAGACTATGGCCATATATTAAATACTAAATCGTAACACGATAAAACTGATAATCAATTTGAATGACAGTATAATATAAAAATTGTAATCAATTCAAACCAAGAAGAAAATCGCTGTAGTGATTATCCTTTTGCAGTCTTATAAATCCTTGCAGTCGTATTTGAGACTTATATAAAAAAATAACAAGAAACTCAAGTTATTTTACATCTAAGTACTATACTCATCTATCAATCGAGTATAGTGACAGTAAAATTTTGTCCATAGTATACAGTACTACAAATCTATGAGTTTTGGAACGAAGCTACAATATCACTCACGCATGTAATTTAAGCATGAAACCTTTCGTGGGTATTTTAGTTATAAGAAAAACCTTGCTAGCTCCACTAACAATAGACAGTGTCCTTCGACCCTTCCTAAAAATTAAAAACATGATAGTATAAAGAACTCAAAATCACTCATACAAACTGCAAATAGAAAAACCAAACATAGTAGATAACCTAAACAAAATTCATAAATAAGCTTCCAACATTGTTAAATTAAAGCATATCAACATGCAAGCCCTCACGTGATCTTTAATATTAAAAGAAAAAGTACAGAGATAGTCGTAGACTGTTTTTACTCAAAATCTTGTCATAAATTCAAAACAAATAGAAGAATCAAAACATAGATACATTAACACCTTTTGTTTAAAAAGTGGCATAGTTGTAAGACTCCACACGTGATGAATTCTTTACATTTTCCAAGTCCATAAAATTACCAAAAGTATACGCAGTCACTTGGATAGTTGAGTAAACAAGGTTACACTATTGAAACCCTCATGGTTTCTTATAGAGCTAAGTAAAAGGATCATTACACTATCAAAGTAAGTAATAGAATTGAGTATAATATACATCATAAATTTAAAAAGAGGCATAGTCTTTTAAGACTCCTCGCGTGATGGGGAATCCCTTAAAAGTAACAAGTTCATATTTTACCAAGAGAAATTACCACTTTCACATTGACAATGATGTGCAAAGAGGATGCCCCAAGTTTATGGTGTTAAACACACAAATAAGACTAAGTCTTACTTCCACAAAGCCACGTAGGGTAAGGACATGGGTCTTACCGGAAAAAGGGTCTTCTCGGTGAATTTTCAACCAACACCCTCGTCACAGAGGATCGTCCTGCACACGTATTTTATCTTGGAAGTTAAACCACAGTTTTTCCTTTTGAACCTTGTGCAAGAGAGAGAGAAAAAATAAGAAATGAAATCACAGTTAATTTATTTACCTTCTTAGCGTTCAGAGACAACCAATCACCACCAAGACGAGGACTGCAAACTCCATCAATAAACAAATTGATCTTAGTCAGCTTTAGAGGAGGTCGAGGTCTAAGTTTTATGGCTCCTCCATCTCTAGTTGCAGACAATGGAATTGCGAGGTTACGCAGCCGAAGGCTAGGTGAAAAATTGAGGAAACTATTAACACCCACCAGAACCCCATCAAAAATACAAACACAACATTTCAGACTCATTAAAACGCTAGGGTTTAGCACCGTGTCCTTTGCCTTCCAACTCGAAGTGTTAATGCGACCACATTTCTGTGTGGAGATTGTTATGTCAGGACCTTTACATATTGATTTCTCTGAGTTAGATCCAATATGTCTACTTCGAGTCACATCATAATTAAAAACCAATATTGTTCTCCACTTTGGAGCTTATATCATATGGTAACCTTAGTGCCTATGATTCCAAGGTGGTGTTTTCCAAACATAGGTTATACTTTAGGCATATAACATATGTTTTGGTGGTAAATTTTGCATACTAAGGATATAGATTTTAGTATGAAGATCAAAGCTATCCCATTAGAGGAAATTTCAACTCAAAATAAGCCTCATTAAAAGAATTAATAAAATAATAAAATAATATTTATTATTTTGTAGGAAGAAAAGACAAAAACTACTTTTTTATTTGTATTTTTGACATCTCTCCTCATGTTTTTACTCAAATTTCGATCGAGAGAGCTTGTTGGACGCGGAATTAAATTTTGCATTCAATGAGTACCCACTCGGCATACTTTTGATAGTCCCTGTGTTGCAGCTGCAACAATTTCCCAAATTTTTTAAAATTTTGGACTTTCCTTTGAATTTTATCTTGCCTCGATTTGTTTGGGATTAATGAACTTTGTTGTTCCCCTGTTACAAGTTTGGATCTTTTGAGGATGGATTGAGGTTAAGTGTTTAGCATTTTCGGAATTTGAATGACTATCTTTTGTTTCCTGATGCTTTTGGTTTGAGCTTGAAGTTTTGGTTTATAGATAATTTCCTTTTCGCTGTTAGAGGTTTATTGAACAATGAATCGGGGCCATAGTCCTTTGCGCAACCACCATTGCAGAAGATAAAATATGAAAGTCCCAATGGATAGTCAATTTTTTTTGCCGATGTTTTTATCTCCTTTGTTTATTTTTTCAAAACTTTTGACTATCGGCATTTTTCTGTTTTATCACTATCGGAGCTTTAGTCTTGTGCATTGCCACCGTTTCGGATAGCAGATTGCAAGCACCCCGAAGAAAGCCCATATTTTTCTTGATTCCGTGGGTTTTCTGTTTTAAATTATTTGCATTTTTTCGCTATCGAGATTGTGTTTGACATTTGATCGGAAGCCTAGCCCTTTGCTTCGTCAATTCACGATCCTCCGAGTTTTCCATTCGCCGATAATTTGTTCTGATTTTTCGTCGATGTTTTCTAATGCTACAGAGCCCTTAGTCCATATGAATTCTATCATTACGGCTCCTCATTGAACTAGTCGTCTGATGCTGTAGTGGTTCTGAGGTCCGATGCTATAGTTTTTTAGAGTTATTTTTCTCCAACGTTTTATTTTACTGTGGAACCCTTAGGCTGTATGGTCTCTGCCATTGCGGTGGATTAGTGAGTTTACCATCTGATTTATAGTGTTACTGCCCACCGATGAGAGTTTGTTTTCACCTAATGCTTAGTATTTTTCCCGTTGGTGAGGGTTTTCCCACCTCTCTCGTGTGCTTTTACTTTTCTTTTTGATGGCGGTTACTTTGCCATTTTTCATGATTTCTTCCGAGGTTTTGAATTAACTCAGAGGCGACTTGAATTAAGATGAAGAGTATATTCTATCAGGGTTGTGATTTTAGTCAGACAGTGGGTTTAGAGGATTTTCAGACCCAGCTTGCAGGATTTTTCTTTGCATCATCATGTTTTCTTTTCATGCATTAATATTGTTTAATAGTTCATTTTACAAGATGTATGTTTTAATACAGTTTGTGTTACTTTGTCAAATGCTAACTGATATGAGAACTGGTTATTCATGACAGGGTGATTGCTGCTGTAGAGAAAATATGTCTAGAAGACGAAGCAAAAGAAAGGAGGCAACAAGAAAGAGAAGAAGGAAGTAAGGGTCTGAGATCTCAAACATATCGATAGCAGCAGAGGCCCAGGCTTGGGAGAAGTTAATCAGTTACCAAGCTAGTCCTTTTTTATAAATCACTCTTAAAATATTAAGCTGAGATGTAACGTATTGCATAATTCATGAGCACTCACAAAAGGACAAAATTGTGGAATTGAAACGTTGGGGAAGCCCAAGAGTCATTTGGGGGAAACCCAAAAGTTTTGCTTTTTGTATAAGTATAGGAAAGTTAGATGTAGATAAGGTCTTTTTCCTAGATAGATTTGTGAGACTATGATGTAAGAAGAACTATTTCCTTTTGCATAAAGAAATTACAAGTTTCCTGTAGGAGAAAGCTTTGTGGAAGGTTTCAAATGCTGTGCAATGGATTTGTTGAATGTGAACTATTTCAGTTTCAGTTGTTATCCATTAACTGTAATATCGTTCTAACTCTTTGAACCTATGTTCTTGTTATGAATGCACTCTAGTTTATTCTATGAATTTTCAACTATGAGTAATGAATGCTATTCATAAATAATTAGCTATCTGGTTGTTCATGTATCTATAAATGTTCATGTGTTTTGAAAGAAGTAACAGTTATCTGTGATTTTTCTTAATGCATGCACATAATAAATTACTCATTGATGAATAATAATCTTGCTCCCTAGGGATAGGTTAGATAGTTAGTTTTAGTTTTTCTTGCTATGTGTGATTTAGATGCAAGAGAGTTAAGACAAGAGGTAAGAATCTGCACATCACATTGTGACCGCTCCTTGTATTCTCTATCAATATGCATTTTTAGATAGGAACTTGCATCTCATACTTAAATACAAAAACTAAGAACATACATGGTGGACCGGGCCATAACTAGTAAAACCCTTTATTTTTGTTACTTGACCTACAGTAACCAAACCGTAAACTGGACAGATTCCCTATACCAAATAGTAATGGGCTAGTTGGGAACGTTTACTAGGGAGAATCCCTAACTATTGTTACCTGCGATTTTCCAGGCCTTAACAGTTTTTGGTGCTAGAAGGAGGGCATCTAGTGCATCGCTGGCCGAGGAAACTTATTTTCTCAAGATTATTCCACCAGTGATAGTTCTGAAAGCAGTTTATTTCCCAATCCAATTCCTGAAGAGAACGATAAATAGAATTTGTATTCTATCAATAACAAAGTAGTTAATGATCTGAGAAGACATACTAGGGAATATGTGAAGAATATTGGAGGATTACCAATTATTCCTGTCTTTCCCGGACGAGAATATAAGAAGAAAGATCGCCCTATATTGGAAGACACAGTGTTGGTTGGATATTTTGAAGAACTGGTAGAAACAGCCTTACAGGAAGTTGTTCAGCCTTTGAATCAAGTGGGCCCAGATACACCTTAATGTTCACCTATTCATACCCATGTTCATTCACCACCTCATTCTCCACCCAGACTCTGGAAAATGTGAATGCAAATTAGCCACCCAATCCACCGAATCCACCACCTGCTTTGAAGGCTAGGTCACCTTTAAACCTGGCACCCCCTTTACATGACTTACCTCAATATTTTGAGAAAATGCTGCCCAAGTTTGACCCAAGTGAAAATATTTTGGTAGATAATCATTTGCAAAGCTTTTACTTGGCTATAGAAGGGCTAAGGGCTGGAGAACATGAAGATATAGTTTGCAGATTGTTTCTGCATACCCTGAAAGGAGCAGTAGCCTCATGGTATTTTTCTCTGCCTGCAAACTCGATCACAGACTAGGATACGTTTGAAAGAATATTTAGAAGTAAGCATGCGGTCCATAAAACTCATGCATCATTAATGAAAGGGTTGTGCACTTTAAAGAAAGAAAGAAAAGAAAAAGTGCATAGTTTCAACCAAAGATTTGGCGCTTATCTTAAGAATTTTTCTGCAACTGATAAACCATCTGATAAGGTTTTGATTGAATACTATACTTCAGCTTTAGGTCCTGACCTGGCCATGTTTTCCAAGATGCAAGTAAAACCTATGTTGTTAGAAACTTATGAAGGAGCAGAGAGAGTAGAAGCTAAAAAAGAGAGCATAGAAGATTATCCTGAGCAATCGGGAGAAAAAACTTTTGGTAAGAAAGCCTTATTACTATATAAGCCTAAGGAGGAGTAGTCACATGAATTTGAAGGAATGTTGAAAATGATGCAGAAACTATCTAACAGAATAATAGATATGGAAAAGGAAAAAGAAGCTTAGAAAGCTTATAAGCCTTACTATAAAAGGAGAGAGGACAACAATCAATCTAAGCCTCCTCAACATAGTCCTGCATCAATGAATTTAACATAGGTAGGTATGGATAGCTTTTGCACCTTTCATCAAGAGCCTCAATCTGAAAAAAATTACCCTCAATGGATCAATTCAATGACATTAGTAATGAATCAGCTATTGGACTCGAAACTAATAGAATATGATGATGAGGATGAAAAGGGAAATAAATCCACAGAGAAACAAGAGGATGATGCTCTGTTTTTATGGGACTGTGTCTCACTTTTTGATACAGAAGAAGAAGGTTATCTGAAATAGGAGGAGATATTGAAAACAAATGTGACAACAAGAAGTCAAGGTTTGATAAAAGAGGACATATAAGTACTCCCAAAAATCAAGAGACTTCAAAAGAATGTAAATAAAATTCAGAAGAGCACGACAGCTGATAAGATACCTGAATTCACCATTACGAGTGAAAATCTAAATCAAATCAACATGCCTGTTAAGCCCATTTAGGAGAAGACTAATGATGTAAAAATGAATCTCAAAGAACATAAGATGAAGTATGATATTGTGGAAGATATTAAGAGGTATAAGGAAAATATCTCGTTGTTCGAAATGTGCAATGTGCCTCAGTAGAAAAAAATATTGTTAAAAGCACTTGAAATACCTGAGAAAAAGCTTCCCACTCACAATCAACCTAAATAAGAAAAAATTGGTGAAGCAAGTGTGGGAGGTAAGCCTAAATACAAAACCCCACCATTTCTATTAACTTTTGAAATTTTCAACCATAACGTGCACAACTGTTTAGTAGAATCAGGGGCATTAGTAAATGTTATGCCGCTTTCAATTTGCAAGAAGATAAATGGACAGCCTAAACCATCTACCTCGTAGGTTATTGAGTTAGATAGAACAAATGTGAAGGTAATTGGGGAAATGGAGGATGTTCTGATTCGATTATATTCAAATCAAAAGGTATGTCAATTCATCGATATTGTAGTAGCAGACATACCTGAGTCATATGGACTTATTTTGAGTCAGGATTGGTTACCAAAGCTAAATGGATATTTTGCATCAGATTGGTCACATTTGTGGTTACCTTATAAGGGAAGTTCCAATCAAATAAAAGTATTAAGAGAGCCCCATATGAAGCACAATGTCACTCAGTTGAAGGGTAAGAATGAACCAGTGAATTATGTGTTGGGAAATTACTTTATTGAGCTTGAACCAGGAAATTACCAAGCAGAAGAATGTAGTGGTACACCAGACACACAGCCTGATCTCCTTCAATTTTCATGGGCTAATGAATTTTACTGTAAAATAGTATATTTAGTTTCAGATGTAGTTGTTGATTCAAGTACAATATAAGTAGATTGTTTTTGGACACTTTTTTTTTATGGATCTAAAACTTTGGAAGGATCAGGAGCTAGCTCTATCCTGATCGATACAAAGAAAAATGAACATTTTCTTTCATGTAGATTAGAGATTGAATGTACTAATAACACAGTTGAATATGAATCATTAGTTTAGGGACTAAGAAAAGCAATTGAATTAAAAGTAGAAAATATGAAAGTGTATCGGGATTCTGAAATAATTGTAAAGAAAATTAAAAAATAGATACATTGGTTCTCACCTCATTTAAAAGCTTATTAGAACGAAGTGTGGGATTTGCTGACAAATTTTTATGCATTTAATATTGTATCCATTCCTAGACTTAAGAATGTAGTAGCTGACTTGTTAGCTACCTCAGCTGCAAGGCTTGTACCTTCAAATAACAAGTGTTTTATTGAATTACTTTTTAGGCCTTCGATTCTAGACATGATTACTAATATACAAGTTTTTGATGATGAGAAACAAATCCTTGAATGTTTAACGAATGACGAGACTTTCAAAAGGGCAATTATCGATGATGAATTAAAACTCGACAACTTTATTCCTAAAGGGGTCAGGACCTTAGAGTGTATGTTTGAGTTTGACAACAAGTTCAGAAGACCAGCAAATGTCAAGACTCATAGCTTGTCTTTACAATTCGAGCTGATAAATTTAGGAACTGAAGTTGAGCCCAAATATGTGAATTTGGGAAAGTGTTGCTCCCTGGGTGAAAGAAATAAGTTCATTAGTTTGTTCAAAAAGTACAAAGATGTATTTTCATGGACATATGAAGAGCATAAAACATATGACACCAATATTATACAACATGTCATTCCTATTAGATATGGAGTCAAGCCTTATCAGCAACGTTTGAGGAAGATGCATCCAAAACTGGAGCCTTTAATTCAGAGTGAAGTGAAAAAATTATTGGATGCCAAAATTATATTCAAATTCAGACACTCGGAATGGGTTTCAAATTTGGTACCACTAAGGAAGAAATCTGGAGAAATCAGGCTATGTGTGGATTTCAGAAACCTAAATCGTGCTTCAGACAAAGACAATTATCCAGTCCCATCGATGGAATAGATATTGCAGATGATTTCAGGTTCTAAGTTATTTTCATTATTAGATAGATTCTCTGGCTATAATCAAGTGTTAGTAGCTGAAGAAGATAGACTTAAAACCAGCTTCAGAAAAAAATGGGGAACTTTTGCTTACAGAAGGATGCCCTACGGACTCATTAACACTGGAGCTACTTTCTAGAAGGATATGGATATAGATTTTTGCAATCTAATTGGCCATAGTGTTTTAGTATATCTCGATGATGTCACGATATTTTCAAAGAAGAGAGAAGAACACGCATTCCATCTAAAACAATTTTTCGAGCTTTGTCGAAAATATGGCATCTCACTGAATCCAAGAAAATGTGTGTTTGCGGTTATAGAAGGAAAGCTACTAGGTCATGTGGTTTCTAAAAATGGGATCTCCATAGACCCAAAAAGGATCAAAGATATCGAACAGATCCCTTTACCCCATAACAAAAAAGGTATGCAATCATTCATGGGGACAATTAATTTTGTGCGAAGGTTTGTGCGAGATTTCTCTCAGATTGTTAAACCTTTGCAGCAAATGGTGAAACAAAGTGTACAATTCAAGTGGACTGATGTAGAGAAGAATGCATTTAGTAAAATAAAGACATCTATTGCTCATGCACCCTTTCTCAAAAGTCCAAATTTTGAGAAGGATTTTATTGTGTACACTTTCGCATCTGACGATTCGTTAGCAGCGGTGCTTACTCAGAAGGAAGATGGGGGAGATGAGTACCCATATCATTTATGAGCACTCATCTGCAAGGGGCTGAATTGAATTACCCAGCTATGGATAAATAAGCTTATGCAGTCTTCGAAGCGGTGAAACAATTTAGGCCGTACATACTTAAGAACCGGACGAAGGTAATAGTTCCACACCTAGATATAAGGTCTCTTTTCATACAAAAATAATTAGGAGAAAGAAGAGGCAACTGGGTAACAAATTTATAAGAATATGACCTTGAATTCAAACCAGCATCCATATTTAAAGGGCAAGGACTATGCAAAGTAATGGCTAAAGGTAAAAACAATGAAGAAAATGATTGGGAAAATGAAGCTGAATTACATATGATGGATGTATGTCCTCTTTTCATAGCTCCAGATTCCTGGTACCGAGACCTTGTTCATTACCTTTAGGAAGGATTGTTTCCATAACATTGGAATTCCAAATAGCGAAGAGCGTTGCGCCTTAAATTAGATGCATATTAGAGCATTGATGGAATTTTTATTCAGGAAGAATTATGATGGAGTCATTCTCAGATGTTTAGAGAAATAAGATGGAATGAAGGTCATAACAGAGTTACATGATGGGCCTGATGGAGGTCATTTTTCAGAAGATACGACAACCCACAAGATTCTCAGAGTCGGATATTATTGGCCCACACTGTTCAAGGATGCACACGCCCATGTCAGAAAGTGTGATATCTGCCAGAGGTGTGGGAAAAGACAAGCCAAAGAAGCAGGACCATTGAAGCCGGTGATGATAACGAAACCATTTGAGCAATGGGGAATTGATATCATTGGAGAGATAAAACCAAATTCTTCCTTGCAACAAAAATACATTTTGACGGCAACCAACTACTTCACTAGATGGGTCAAGGCAATTCCATTACGTAAAGTGAACGAAGATGCGGTCATGGATTTCTTGCAAGATCATATTATGACCAGGTTTGGGGTTCCAATTTCCCTAGTTTTCAATAATGCTACTTATTTTTCTTCTATTAGAGTAATTTCATTTGCTCATGAAAGGGGAATTAAGTTGCATTATCCTGCAAACTATTACCCACAAGGAAATGGTTTGGCAGAATCTACAAACAAGAATCTAATTAGGATCTCAAAAAATACTGTGATAGAAAACCAGGGAAGTTGGCATTTAGCATTACCGAATGCTCTTTGGGATGATAGGGTCACACCCAAGAATTGCTTAGGTGTGTCACCGTATACCCTTGTTTATGGAAAAGAGGCTATACTTCCTCCTAACAGTATGCTACCATCTTCCATAATAGCTCAAGAGTCTAGAGGCACAGATAATGAAATCCTGCAAATTAGAATCTATAATCTTTTCAAGGTGGAAGAGTGTAGTTTCAGGGCCAAAGAATGTTTTAAGCATCAATAGGAAGTAGTGAAGCAGTGGTTTGATAAACATAAAGCTAGAAAAAAGGAGTTTGAAGTGGGAGACCTGGTTCTTAAGTGGGATCACTCGCATGTTAAAAAGGGGAAGCACATGAAGTTTCAACAGTTATGGGTAGGACCTTTTCAAATTGCTGCAAAACTTGGCCCCTCAACCTACAAATTGCAAGATTTATAGGGGTGGGAAGAGAACTTACCAGTTAATGGTTTAGTTCTCAAACCTTATTTTTCCTGATTTTTGTTTTTGTTTTGTACATAAATAAATTGATTTGGTTGTTTATTTTTATTTACTTTATCTCTGTTTATTCTAGTTTAGATTTTGATGGATTTGAATAAAAGAAGCAAACTTTTGGTTGCATGGAGAGCATCAGAATTCTGGATTAACTAAAATCCTTAATTATAAGACTGTGTACTATTGTTTTATCTGAAAGAATTTCTTCTAGTTAGCATTTTTCCTAAATGGATATGAACACTTTGAAGTCCTACTTAATCCTTGTAAAATAACTCACGATCAAAAGGTCTGGAATACTATTTCGAGGCTCCATCCATCTCACATTTAAGAAATGTCCTAGGGAGTGATAGTAAAAGACACATGGAAAGGAACCAAAGTAAATAGTATATTATATATAAATGATCCCATTCCAATAATTGAAAGCCAAAGGAAAATAAGAGTAAAGAATCTCATGAGAAAGCAATATGCATCAAAACAAAGTGCTAAATCATATGAGTACAAAATTGCCAAATTTCTTCTCCATCCATGAGCTGAAAATTAAATACATATCTCACACAAAAGGACACTATGGATAGAGGAGCATGAATAAAAATTTAGAAAGAATGGCATGTAGGAGGACTCAAAAAGGACAAAAGTCCAAAAGCACAAAAGTGCACAATGGCATGGGAATGAGGAACAAATGAATATTTATGTTTACCATATGTTACAATCCTATGGTGTCCGAGCTGAAACTACCCGAAGACAGAGGTAAAAAATGAAACTCATATTCCTTGCCTCAAAAGAGTTATCTTCACTTTGAAATCTTGGTTTCCATTTTCCTAAATTGGACTATCATCAATGATTAAAAGTACATACGTTTTCCATTTGGAAAATCTAGACATCTAGAAGAATTCAACATGTTGGTTTTATTGTCAAACAGTCTGTTACTTAAGGAAGAAATTTTCCAGAGATCTGGGTTCACCAGGTAGTCGCCAATTTTTGCAGCTGCAACAATTTCCCAAATTTTTTAAAATTTTGGGCCCTCCTTTGAATTTTATCTTGCCTGGATTTGTTTGGGATTGATGAACTTTGTTGTTCCTCCGCTACAAGTTTGGATCTTTTGAGGATGGATTGAGGTTAAGTGTTTATCATTTTCGGAAGTTGAATGAATATCTTTCGTCTACTGATGCTTTTGGTTTGAGCTTGAAGTTTTGGTTTATAGATAATTTCTTTTATGAATTTTGAGGGATGTTACATGTGGTATCGGAGTGAGTTTCCAAACACTAGGCCTGATTGGCTCACTCGCATACAAGTAAGAAAACAAATATAATGATTTTGTTTACATTTATTTATGTACAAATATATCAAATTTGTTTTGCAGGAAATGTTAGATTTTTAACGTTAAGCTAGCATTATATTAGGATCTTTAACTAAGAGAATAACAAGCACAACAATCAAACACAAGAGAAAATTAACATAGTGTTTTTCCGCAGGGAAACCATAAATGGAGAAAACCCCACAACTTCCTCAGAGATAGAATCAACACCAAAAGTAAAACCCCAAAATAGTAAGATGATCTCCCGACAGCAGTAGCCTCTTTCTTCCTAGCCCAGTGTCTTCTTCTTCCTCATTTATGTGCTACAATTGAGTGTGAGTGAGTGTATGATAAATAGAGAGACTCACTCTCTATTTATACTAATTTCTGACTTGACAATAACATACTAGGGCCGACTTCTATAGGAGAGTCTAATAACCCTAGTGTCCCGGAACTACGGGGACTTTAACCCTTGACCAATAGGAGGGTTACCCACAATGACTTGACATGAATTATTTACATTATAGAATATCCCAATAGGAACATCGGGACATGACATGACTCAATTACATTACAAACACATCCCGAAATAAACATTGAGGTACAATACATGAGAAATACAAGTGAATACATTCCAAAGTTACAATTACATCAACACTCCCTCTTAACTAGGAAGGTATTCTCTCAACCTAATTTTATTAGCACAAGTATTCTTCTCTATATCATCTAGATCATCATCGAGTACCTGTCATATTCAAGTCATCTTCATCTTCAAGTTATCTTCATCTTCAAGTCATCTTCATCATCGGATCTGGATCATCACTGGATTTGGATAATCACTGGGACATCATCACTGGAACATCATCATTGGATCTCGACCATCACTCAATATGGATCATCATCATTGGATCATCACGGGTTCTATCTCATGATTCTTCTCGTCACAGGAAGTTTTATAGATCCAGCCCTTTTTCATGCTAGTTGTAGGCCTAGCCTCCATGTAGGTCTTCTTTACGACTTATATCTGACCCTAAGTCAGAATGGCCTATCCAACACTTACATCTAACCATGAGAGGAACACATCCAACACCATGTCAGAAAGGCACTCCCAACACTCACATATGACCATGCAGGAACACATCCCACAACCCTGTCAGAAAGGCCCAACACTTACATTCACCATCATAATAGGACACACCTACTATCATCTGTGAAAAGGCTCATCACTTAAAACCCATTAGAGGAAATTCGGGGTCTAAAATGGGCCTTATAAGAAAACGTGCCAAAATAAGTTTTTGTGAGTTGGAATTCAAGAACCAATAGAATTTCAATAAAATAAGTCAACCATAATGGTTGAATTGACATATTTGTCATTAAAAAAAACTATTTTTTTTTGTTCGTATTTTCGACATATCTCATTGTGTTTTTACTCAAATTTTGATTGGGAGAGCTCGTTGGATGCGGAATTTGATTCTGTATCCAACGAGTACCCACACTGCATACTTTTGACGGACCCCTCTATCCCAAAAATAAGAAATACCTGAAAAAATGTGATGATGACATCATCATCACGTTTTTTCAGGTATTTCTTGTTTTTGGGGTAGCGGGGTCCGTCAAAATTATGTAGTGTGGGTACTTGTTGGATGTGGAATCAAATTCCGCATCTAAGGAGATCTCCCGATCGAAATTTGAGTAAAAACATAGGGAGATATGTCGAAAATACGAACACAAAAAGTAGTTTTTTTCTTTCTTCCTCCAAAACTAATCAATATTATTTTATTATTTTAACTATTATTTTATTATTTTCCTTAGGAGGCCCATTTTAGACCCCAAAATTTCTCTAATGACTAGCATGATATGACACAACTAATATCATATGTGGAAAGGCACAACACTCACATCCACCAGCATGGTAGGACACACCTATTACCATATGTGTAAAGGCAGAACACTCGCATCCACCAGCATGGTAGGACACACCTACTACCATCTGTGGAAAGGCGCAGCACTCACATCCACCAGCATGATAGGACACACCTACTATCATTTGTATAAAGGATCTGCACTTACATCTGATCATGTGGGAACCAATCCCATAGTCACATCAGAATGGCTCTCAGTCTCAGACTGAGGATTCCTGGTAACTAACCAGGTGCCTCCATTCAAAGAATGGCAACAACCCTTATATCTTATCAAGTGGGAACCCATCCCTCAATCACATCATAATGGCCATGCACTCATATATGATCATATTAGAACACATCTCACAGTCATATCATAAAGGCCCTCAGTCCTAGACCGAGTAATCCTGGTAACTAACCAGACACCTCCATTCCAAGAATGGCAACAGCCCTTATATTTGATCATGTAGGAACCAATCCTATAGTCACATCAGAATGGCTCAGCACTCACACCTGACATGCAAGGAACTAATCCTCTCACCATGACAGAGTGTCTCAGCCCTTACATCTGACCATGGAAGCAACCAATCCTCTCACCATGTCAGAATGGCTCATGGACTCATCATTTCCCCTTGGAAGGAACCCCAATCTAGAGAACACTAAGCTTCTCCCTAAAGTACTCAAACTTCACTCTGGCTAATGGCTTCATCAGCACATCAGCTATCTATTCATCCGTTGCAACATACTAGAGCTTCACCGCTCCCCTCTGCACCATATCCCTGATATAGTGATATTTGATCTCGATATGCTTCGATTTGTCATGGAACACTGGGTTCTTCGACAACTTCACACAACTCTGGTTGTCGCAATATATACAAGTAGTATCCAGCTGGAGATCAAATAAATCATACAGTAGCTTCCTTATCCATACTTCCTTACAACTAGCTAAACAAGCTACAACATACTATGCTTCAGATGTACTCAGTGCCACACAGGACTGCTTCCTGCTAAACCAAGACATCACACCTAATCCCATACTGAGGCAACACCCTGAAGTGCTCTTCCTATCAATGTAACTTCCTTCCCAATCTGAATCAACATAAACCTCTAGGTTAATCTTTTGATTCACCTCATACTTGAGCCCATAATCAACTGTACCCTTGAGGTACCTCAGAATATGCTTTGCAGCAATCAAGTGAACATGTCTTGGATCTATCAGGAACTCGCTCAAGGTCTTAACAGCAAACCAAATATCTGGTCTTGTGTTCGTTAGTTACATCAAAGACCTAGTCATCTGACGATACATTGTAGCATCAACCGCTTCTGATGAAGCATCACTCAATAGCTTCAGGTTCGATGCCATAAGTGTGGTCATGGCCTTGCAGTCCATCATCCCAAATGTCTTTAGGATCTCTACTGCATACTTCCCTTGTCTGAGGGAGATTCCATCTGCATTCTTCCACACCTCCATGCCTAGAAAATAATGCATCATACCCAAGTCCTTCGTTTCAAACTCAGCAACAAGCTTCCTCTTCATATCAGCAATCAACCCATCCATACCTGTTACAAACAGATCATCTACATACAGTAAGAGCATCACTGGGTTGCCATCTTCAACCTTGTATTAAAGGTTGGAATCTGCTTTACTCTTGGTAAATCCTATAGTTATCAATAATCTATCCATCTTGTAGTTGCATGTCGAACCTCAGGATCTTCTGCAGTCACTCCCTCTGAAGAATCATACTCCCTCTGTCTTTCATACTCTATGCACTGAAACATTCTGTCCTAGAGTGACAAGTATCTTCCTCTTCTACTAATATTCTATGTATCAATCTAGGGTCACTGGATACCAATATCCTCTATCTTTGAAAGCATTCTTCTCGCACCCATATGTGAGCTTGTCATCCTTTATCAACCTTGTAGAAAAGGTTAAGATCTTCATCAAGCTCATCATGTATGTGTTATCCCATGGGTGTCTTATGAACTCGTACAAGGCCTTCTTTCATTTGCAAACATGATTCTTCCTATCATGTGTCTCAACTCCCAGTGGCTGCAAATGTCCCTTCATAGTCTATGCCTTCTTTTCTCGAGAAGACTCGTGCTAGGAATATTGCCTTGTATCCCACGATGTTTCCATCTACTACATGATGGAACTACGAACTTCCCTTCATGTATCGATACTACATCCTAGACATCATTCTTCTTGAACTGGTCTTCCCTTACTTCTTGGTTACTTCTTCATAGCTGGAATGTTCTACATCAATGATGTTTCTGCATTCATCATATTATTATTCATCTTGAACTGTCGTCACTTGTTTTTCGGAACAAGTCTCATCCTTCTTTTCTTGTAGGCGATTTTACGCAATCTTTCCTACAAGTCAAATGCATTAGTTGTATGGTTAGAAACATTTCATAAGGCATGTTCATAATGAAAAATTCTTTTGCATCAAGATATATGATTATGCAACTATTTTATCCAATACAACAATCATCCATATCTCACAGAAACTTTCTAGATGCTTTCCATCTCTACCAGGACAACATTGAGATTGTGCACTAATCCAATATGTCAGCAAAGAGTTTTTATTCTAGATAAGTAGAAATCGAGAGTTGTATAGCACCATGAGCTACTTACCCATTACATGCATATTAGTAGTATATTGTCATTAATGCAAAAATTCTATCATGCATAATACACCAACTGAATATAAACAGATGCACAATAAACCAATATCATGAAATGACAATTGAGTACTTATGTTTTATTTGTTTCGTGGGTAGACTCCTTATTGAGCCTTCAGCTTCATCATATTCTATATTCATAAGAGAATCGTTTCTTATCCAAATGCTAAGATGGATAAAAGGTTCTTCAAGAGTTGAGTTCTTCATGTTCCTCATCGCTTGAGGGATCTTCTTTGGATGGTAAGAGCTTGATCTTCAGTTGCTCCCATCTTCTCTTCTCTTATTATCAGTCGAGCTTCTTCTTCTTCCCAGAGTCTTCTGAAAGTAATCACTTCTTTCTAGCACACATTCCTTGAATCAATGAATCCCATGATATTGGGGGGTCATTCAAGGTGGATATCACCACTTCTTCATTCTCCACTTCTGCTTCTACTGCTACAATTTTTTCTTTGATTTGAGAGACCCCTGTAAAGTATGACTGTATGGTCTCTACATTCTAGATCTTCACATTCTTCAACTGTTTTCTCAAATTCATATTCCGATTTATGTTCTTCCCTTCAAATAGCTTGCTCAAGGAATCAAACACCTCTTTCAGTGTCTTTAGGGAAGACACTTGTGGTACAAGGTGGTCCATGATTGAATCAATAATGATCTTCTTGGCATTGATCAAGTTCTTCTTGTGTAAGGCTTCTAGCCTCATCTCCCTCTGGAACTGGAACCTCTCTACTCATGTAGGGGTCCGATTCATTTTCTTCAGAGAGATCATATACTTCCATTCTTGTAATTTGTCAACTTCACCAAGCTTATCATAAAGCTAATGTGATAGATCACTTTAAAATGAGAACCTCGAATGAAAATAGAAAAAGATTAGATCTTACCGATTTGAGGTGTCTATCTTGGTTCTGAGGCTCGCTGGTCTAGGGTTTGTCAAAGAAACCCTAATTTTCAAAAATTGGAATCTTTTAGATATTATTGGATAGAAAGATATATCTCTTCAATTTGATCTTTCCAATGTGCTCCTTTTATGAAATACAGTGGAGGGAAGCTCCCTGAACAGGAAGCCCTAGTTTACCAATTTCTTCTGCAGAAATGCCTGATACTATTTCTATGGCATCTCCCAAATTAATTCTCCTCTCTGTCTAAAGATTTACATTGGGGTAGCCTCACCTGTCCTTGTTTCAACACCCTAGGTTTCAATAGAATTTGTTTCACCAATTGGGACTTATGATCATTTTCCCAAGGTAACTTGTTACAGGACTGTTCAAAACATTGAAGTTGTAAGGATTTCCACGTCATTATTTTATATTTTAGGTATAAAACTTAGAACACATAAAGTACATTTTGTTCCCTTTCTATAACATTCTCATAAGTTTTATTTGGACATTTTTATTCCAAGATATAGCAATTCTCCCCAAGTGTCCTGTTTAGGGATGAATTCTGGAAGAGGCTAGAACCCTAACTTGGAGGGATAATATCTCCTAAAATATAGATAATACGAGGCTGAATTTTGGCTACATTGTACATTAGGATTTTATATTCATCTTGTTAAAGTTTCATCTCTTGAACCATCTTCTATCCTGAGATATAGCGAATCTACCAAAACTTATCCGTTTCAGTATTTTAGGGTTTTTCCAACTTAGGGTCAAACTAGGTTTTGAATTTCCCGGAGTTATACCCAACCAAAAATATCAACCCAGGTCTCTAAAATTCGATTTTGATAAGGAGAGTAATCCTATTCCAGGCTCACTCAAAAATTCCCCTTCTGTAGAAATTCCAAATTTCCCGCACCAAAAACTGAAAATGCCCAGAATCGAATTCTGCTTCGACAAACGATGCCCCCTTCAATGGAGAGTCAACCTAGCATACTTTTGCTGATAGACTATGGAGAGAGACCCAAAAAGTAAGAATCCCTAGCTTCTACAGCTGCAATATGTCTTCTTCTCAGGTTAGCTCCGATACCATGTTAGATTTTTAACATTAAGCTAGCATTATATTAGGATCTTTAACTAAAAGAATAACAAGCACAACAATCAAACACAAGAGACAATGAACACAGTTTTTTTCCTCGGGGAAACCAGAAATGGAGAAAACCATGCAACTTCCTCAGAGAAAGAATCAGCACCAAAAGTAAAACCCCAAAATAGTAACATGATCTCCCGACAATAGTAGCCTCTTTCTTCCTAGCCCCAGTGTCTTCTTCTTCCTTAGCTATGCGCTACAACTGAGTGTGAGTGAGTGTATGATAAATAGAGAGGCTGAATCTCTATTTATACTAATTCCTGACTTGACAATAACCTACTAGGGCCGACTTCTCTAGAAGAGTCTAATAACCCTAGTGCCCTGGAACTGCAGGGACTTTAACCCTTGACCAATAGGAGTGTTACCCACAATGAATTGATATGACTTGTTTACATTATAGAACCTCCTGATAGGAACATTGGGACATGACATGAATCAAGTACATTACAGACACATCCAAAAATAAACATCGGGGTACAATACATAAGAAATACAAGTGAATACATTCCAAATTTACAATTACATCAACAGGAAAATGGAAGGTGTTGAAGCATCTGTTTACAATGGGTCTCATCAGCACAATCCAGACAACATTTATATAGAATTGAATAATCCAGAGTTACTGCAAAGAAATAAAGAGTTAAAAGAGGATCTACAATCTGTAAAAATAGATAATGAAAGAATGATGGAAATGAATAAGATGTTATTAGACAATATGCATAACAGAGGAAAATATAAGTGAAATATTTATGAAATATTTATGAAATTGGTTCTGAAACAATGTCTTACAGACATAAAGGAAACACTTTTTTTTTATTCTGATAGTGAATCTTCTTCAGGGGTTAATGCAAGGTCACATAGGGGAAGGTATAAATACTTAAGTGACAGTAGTGAAAGTGACTGTAAATATAGGAGAATGAAGTATAAACCCTATGAAGAAATTTCTAGGGAATTAAAAAAAAAGCCTCCCATGTTTAACGGAGAAGTAGAGAAATGTGAAGAAGCAGAGGCTTGGCTATCAGGAATGAACAAATATTTTTAGATTTACAACTATTCTAACAGACTAAAAGCTCGGATGACTATTTACAATTTAACCAAAAAAGCTGATATCTGGTGACAAGATATAAAAAGGGTAAAAAATCTTAAGGAAAAATACTTAACCTAGAGAGTTTTTAAAAAGTATTTTAAAATGAATTTTCTATCTAAACAATACTATGAGGAAAGAGCTAAAGAATTCTCTGAATTAAAATTGGGTTCAATGTTAATGAAATATTTAAGCATCAAATTTTTAATTTTGTTAAGATATGTACCATACATAATTGATAAAAAGCCTAAAATACAAATATTTTTAAGCAGTCTTCCCACTAGCTTCAAATATAGGATTGAGTTTGATAACCCGAAGACTCTTGAGGAATCTATGAGAAAATATGATTTCTTCTATGAACAGAGTAAGAAAAGAGAAAGTTTACCTAACAGGAAAAATAAGAAGACAAGTCATTTTGACCAGAAGAGAAGAGGGTTTAAGTCAAATACGAGTTTTGGGAATAAATCTCAGAACTTCTCTAAGAATAACAATCAGAGAGCAGATTTTAAAAATAAAGTACCACAGAATACTACAACACCAAAAAGAAGGGATATTTATAACAACTTTGTTAAAAATAATGAACATAAGGAACTTGTAAGTGCTGGGAATGTCAAGGATGACATTATGCCAAGTACTGGCCGAATAGGAAAGGGAACTTCAGCAACGTACACACTATCTAGGAAGAGGAAATAGTTGGAGATGTGGCAAATGAAATGCCTAGAATAAATGCAGCTCTGGAGAAATGACATGAAGACCATCAGACTTCCATGGTGGAAGTGCAAGGTATGATACAAAACCATCTTGTTTCCATCTTGATTGATCAAGGTGCTAGTTTAAATTATATATCTCCTAGCATAGTGTAAAAGTGCAGTTTATCTTTAAAAAGGTTTGAAAAATATTAGCTGGTCCAGTTAGCTACATGATCTAAAAAAAAGTGGTCAATTATGTTGAAAATTGTAATTTGATTATGAGTCAGTTTGAAACACAGGTCAAGTTAAATGTGTTACCATTAGGATATTTTGATGTCCTAATAGGAATGGACTGGATGAAAAAACACAAAGTAATTTTAAAATAGTTTTAGAAAACTTTTAGTTGTTTAAGTAATAAAGGTAATCACGGGAATACCTAAGAAATTTTATGTTGGACAAATCTCACCCTTACAGATGAAAAACGTTGTAAAGTCTTTGTTGTACACATAATAAGTAATGAATAAATTGGAAAAGAAGATAACCCAGGATTCGAGGATATCTCAATCCTACAAGATTTCTTGGATGTCTTCTCGAAAGAAATTCTAGGATTACCTCTGAAGAGCGAGATGGATTTTACAATATAATTCGTACTAGGAGCGGTACCTAATTCGAAGTCTCCTTATCAAATGAACATCTTGGAGCTGAACGAATTAAAATTACAATTACAAGAATTAATAGAGAAAAACTATGTAAGACCAAGTGTATCCGCTTGGGGAGAATTGGTCCTTTTTGTTAAAAAGAAAGATGACACTTTACGTCTATGTATAGACTACTGTCAACTTAATAAAATGACAATTAAGAATAGGTATCCTCTGCCCCACATCGATGGTTTGTTTGGTCAGATACGTGGAGAGAATATATTTTCAAATATCGACTTAAGATCTAGGTATCACCAAGTCAGAATTAAAGATGAATATATCTTTAAAACTGATTTCAGAACTAGATACGATCACTATGAGTTTGTGGTTATTCCCGTTGGGATAATTAATGCACTAGCAACCTTCATGTGCTTACAGTGTCCTAAGTAAATACTTAGACAAATTCGTAGTCATCTTTATAGAAGACATATTAATTGATTCTAAAACAAAATAAGAACACGATGAACACCTACAGATAATTATACAAGTTTTAAGAGAACATCAGCTATATGTTAAGTTCGACAAATGTGAATTTTATAAAGATAAGATACAATATCTAGGGCATGTAATATCTGAAGAAGGGATATCTGTAGACGAGGATAAAATAAAAGCAATAATTGATTGGCCTATTCCCAAGGACGTAACTTATGTACGATCCTTTATGGGAATAATAGGTTATTATAGAAAATATTTTAAAGGATTTAAAAAATTGCAAATCCTATAAAGATCATTACAGATAAAGGGAAAGAAATTTGTCCTAGATAAAAAATGCGAAGAAAGTTTTAATAAATTAAAACGATTATTAACCACTGTACCGATTCTAAAAATAGCAGATCTAGACAAAGATTTCATTATATAGACTGATGCATGCAACGAAGGTTTGGGTGGAGTACTGAGACAAGAATGTCATGCAATTGCGTATGAATCAAGGAAGTTAAAAACTCACGAAAATAATTACGCAACTTATGACTTAGAGCTGGCTACTATAACCCATGCTTTAAAAATGTGGCATCATCACCTAATAGGTAAAATATTTTTTCTAATGTCTCATAACATAACCCTAAAATATCTGTTTGATCAGCAAAATCTAAACTTGATGCAAGCTAGATGGTTATCTTTCCTTAGTGAGTATGATTTTGAAATCAAAGATATTAAAGGGAAAGAAAATAAAGCAGTTGATGCCTTAAGAAGAAATGCAGTAACAAGTTTTGTAGCTGCGATTTGCAGTTATAAAACAGATATAGAGGATAAATTGAAAGAAGGAATAAAACTAGACACATAATACTAGAGTTTAAAAGAAAAAAAGCAACTCAGAATGTAACTGAAAATATAAATACAGGATTACAGTTTTATCGAAAAATATCTAATGTTGTATAAAAACTAACTTTATCTACCAAATACACCTGAATTTAAACTACTCATACTCAATGAAGTACACAAAAGTCCTTATTCCGGACATTCGGGATATCAAAAGATGATAACAATGCTAAGAAAATAGTATTTTTTGCCTAATTTGAAAAAAAAAGTTGCTGAATTTTTAGCTAGGTGAATAGAATTCTAACAAGTTAAGGCTGAACATCCACACCCAACAGGCCTTTTACAACCATTACCGATTCTAAATTGGAAATGGGAAGTTATCAATCTTGATTTTGTAATTTGCTTACCTAAAAACCAGAACAAAATGACTCAATAATGTTAGTTGTGGATAAACTAAGTTAAGAAACACACTTTATACCTATTAAAACAACTTATAAAGATGTTAACATTGTCGACATCTTTCTGAAATAAATCTTCTGTTTGCATGGAATTCCAAAGGTATTAATTTTTTATAGAGATTCCAAATTTATTGGTAATTTTTGGAAATCTTTATTTACAGGACTAGATACTAAATTGAATTTCAATACTGCTTATCATCCACAAACTGATGGAAAAATAGAAAGAATAAATCAAGTACTAGAAGATATGTTACGAATGTATGTTAAACACTATCCCAAGAAGTGGGAAGACTGTTTGCACTTAGTTGAATTTGCTTATAATAACCATTATCAAGCTTTAGCAAAGCTTAATCCTTTTGAAATATTATACTATAGAAGGTGTAACACTCCTATTACATGGAGTAATCTAGTAGACAGATTGATGTTAGGACCTGACATGT
Source organism: Pseudotsuga menziesii (assembly GCA_001517045.1). Taxonomy (NCBI): domain Eukaryota; kingdom Viridiplantae; phylum Streptophyta; class Pinopsida; order Pinales; family Pinaceae; genus Pseudotsuga; species Pseudotsuga menziesii. The sequence continues at coordinate 77,895 of LPNX010448296.1, forward strand.
TAAAAGAACTAGAACTAAGAGTGAAATAGGTACAAGGCAATTTGAAAACTACTGGCACGATAGACAAAAGAGTCATGACGACCTTAAAAGAACTTTGAATAAATTTCAAGTAGGTGAGCATGTGTTTGTTAAGGTGAAACCTCGAAAGAGTTCCTTTAAACTAGGGATTTATGCTAAATTAGAACCCAAGTATTGCGGACCGTTCATAATATTGGCAAGAGTGGGTCCAATGGCATATCAATCAGCTTTGCCACCTAATCTTAGAATACATAATTTTTTCACATTTCTATTTTGAATAAATATGTACATGATGTTACTCATGCAATCGACTAGAATGTGATTCAGGTAGGACCAAAAGGAGATTTTCTGGTGGAACAGGACTGTATTCTTGACAAAAGGGAATTTTTTCTCCAGAATCGCACCCTTGGACAGGTAAAGATACAATGGAAACACCTCAATCCATATGAAGCAACCCAAGAATTGGCGATCGATATGTAGGTGGCATATCCGACTCTGTTCCAAGAAGACTTAGAATAACTTAAGCAACATCTAGGATGATGTTGAGCTTAAAGGTGGGGGGGGGGGTGTTTGTAACATACACAAAACTAAAAAAAAAATATTTATTATTTATTTCAGAAAAAACATTTTGTTAAATTTTAATGTAAAGTTTTATGACCAAGTTGGTCAAATATTACTGTAATTGAAGAATTATTTATTTTAGTAATTAAATAAAGGTGTCACCTATCAAAGGGAGACTGTTAAATGAATGTTCACTGACCCAGTAGGAGGAAGTAGAAGTTTTAGAAACTTGGATGATAAGTGACATCACTAGCATTTCACATTCTAGATGTTGCAGGAGCATAATCCCTAAAAAAGTGGTCATGTTCCCTGAGAGGGGGAATTGTGATGGTGGCTCATTTAATTCCAAAATTGACCCAAAGACCTAGGAAATATTATATAAACCATTAAATGGAGTAGGAGGCTCACCACTCATTCTGATTTCTAAGTGAATGAACCTTGTGACTGTTGCAAAATGGAAAGTCAAGAACACAAGGAATTTGATGAGGGGACAACTAAAGTGATTTGCTGAGATAAGTCTGCTACTGAGTGTTAAGTTGCAATAAGTTTTTTGTGTGGGATATATTCATAGATCTTCGTCCAAGTGGTTCAGTGAATAGGCTCAGGGGTCCTAAGCAAGTAAATATTTCCTGCTTTAGGAGAAGGTTGGGTGCAACAGTCTCCTTTGCGTGTTTGTCCCATTTATGCATATCATCAAGATTCAACTGTTATTTAATTATGAATCTTTATATTTATTTGAATTATGTTTAGTAACTTTAATGGAATAAATTGATATGTTAGGTACTCTAGATATGGAAGCTGTTAGAGAAACTACTTTTCTATTTATTTTCTTATATGCATTTCCTATTTGAAATGTGCTTATGAATAGCTTATTAGCTACAAATTTTTTGTTATTTCTAATGAAAAGGAATATGAAAATTAGTAGAAGTTAAGTTGTTAAACTAGTTTTAGAATGATATGATATTCTTCTTGTTCTCAGTATTTGAAAGTATTTTTATCTCAATTTTTTTTAAGTATACTTTTGTATTCCATTGTTAATCTAGGTCCTAAAAGAACTAACAGTTATTATGTCAGTAAAGACCTTCCAAAACCACTTATGATAACTATCACAAAAGTTAATATAACTTTCGTAACTAATACAAAGATTATCATAATATAGGGATCTATAGATATAAATATATATAAAAATGATTCACAGTAGACTAATAATTTGTATTAGGGTCAGAACTTATTAATAGCTTTGTAAAACTAATTAGGGTTTAAACCAATAATAGAAAATAAGCTTCTACAGAAATAAATATAATAATTTATAATAAATCTAATATTTATATCTCGTTATCCTTTTATAGTAAGGCTGAGTAATGGATCCTTGCATCAAACTATAGATTCAGTTAAGAAGATTTTTAAATAATTCAAATTATAAACATTAACTAAGCTAGGTTCCATAGATTTTATCTAAAACAACGGAGCCAGTTCTTAAAAAAAATTAATAACACCAAATCGATATTATTGACAGATCGTAGAACTAGTTACAGGCTACAGGCCAAGTTGGCATTGTTATTTGCAGGTTTGTGCTTACATAATAAAGTTACAGACAGCCTTAGGGATTAATATTAATTATTTTCGAAGCAATATTTCATCTAAGAAGAGCCTAGTAATTAAACTACGGCCCTACGACCTCCTTTAATCGTCGTGGAATTGTCCTCACGGATTTATCTAAAGATAGACACAACAGTATAAAATGGCCTCACGGCCAAAATATCATAAAAATTTATAAGATGTAAAAGAAACTAACAAACAAAACACATAATGAAGAAATTATTTCTACTATAAAGAATTAATTATTGGAAAGGTTTACATGGAATTATGTATGCCCTCACAGACTATGTCCATATATTAAATACTAAATCGTAACACGATAAAACTGATAATCAATTTGAATGACAGTATAATATAAAAATTGTAATCAATTCAAACCAAGAATAAAATCGCTATAGAGATTATCCTTTTGCAGTCTTATAAATCCTTGCAGTCGTATTTGAGACTGATATAAAAAAATAACAAGAAACTCAAGTTATTTTACATCTAAGTCCTATACTCATCTATCAATCGAGTATACTGACAGTAAAATTTTGTCCATAGTATATAGTACTACAAATCTGTGAGTTTTGGAACGAAGCTACAATATCACTCAGGCATGTAATTTAAGCATGAAACCTTTCATGGGTATTTTAGTTATAAAAAAAACCTTGCTAACTCCACTAACAATAGACATTGTCCTTCAACCCTTCCTAAAAATTAAAAACATGATAGTATAAATAACTCACAATCACTCATACAAACTGCAAATAGAAACACCAAACAGAGTAGATAACCTCAACAAAATGCATAAACAAGCTTCCAAAATTGTTAAATTAAAGCATATCAACATGCAAGCCCTCACGTGATCTTTAATATTAAAAGAAAAAGTACAGAGATAGTCGTAGACTGTTTTTGCTCAAAACCTTGTCATAACTTCAAAACAAATAGAAGAATCAAAACATAGATACATTAACACCTCTTGTTTAAAAAGTGGCATAGTTATAAGACTCCACATGCAATGAATTCTTTACATTTTCCAAGTTCATAAAATTACCAAAAGTATACACAGTCACTTGGATAGTTGGGTAAACAAGGTTACACTATCGAAACCCTCATGGTTTCTTATAGAGCTAAGTAAAAGGATCATTACACTATCAAAGTAAGTAATAGAATTGAGTATAATATACATCACAAATTTAAAAAGAGGCATAGTCTTTTAAGACTCCTCACGTGATGGAGAATCCCTTAAAAGTAACAAGTTCATATTTTACCAAGAGACATTACCACTTTCACATTGACAATGATGTGCAAAGAGGATGCCCCAAGGTTATGGTGTTAAACACACAAATAAGACTAAGTCTTACTTCCACAAAGCCACGTAGGGTAAGGACATCGGTCTTACCAAAAAAAGGGTCTTCTCGGCGAGTGTTCAACCAACACCCTCATCACAGAGGATCGTCCTGCATACGTATTTTATCTTGGAAGTTAAACCACAGTTTTTCCTTTTGAACCTTGTGCAAGAGAGAGAGAAAAAATAAGAAATGAAATCACAGTTAATTTATTTACCTTCTTAGCGTTCAGAGACAACCAATCACCACCAAGACGAGGACTGCAAACTCCATCAATAAATGCATTGATCTTAGTCCGCTTTAGAGGAGGTCGAGGTCTAATTTTTATGGCTCCTCCATCTCTAGTTGCAGACAATGGAATCACGAGGTTACGCAGCCGAAGGCTAGTTGCAAAATTGAGGAAACTATTAACACCCACCAGAACCCCATCAAAAATACAAACACAACATTTCAGACTCATTAAAATGCTAGGGTTTAGCACCGTGTCCTTTTCCTTCCAATTGGAAGTGTTAATGCGACTACATTTCTGTGTGGAGATTGTTATGTAAGGACCTTTACATATTGATTTCTCTGAGTTAGATCCAATATGTCTACTTCGAGTCACATCATAATTAAACACCAAAACTCCATGCATATTGTTCTCCACTTTGGAGCTTATATCATATGGTAACCTTAGTGCCTATGATTCCAAGGTGGTGTTTTCCAAACATAGGTTATACTTTAGGCATATAACATATGTTTTGGTGGTAAATTTTGCATACTAAGGATATAGATTTTAGTATGAAGATCAAAGCTAGCCTATTAGAGGAAATTTCAACTAAAAATGGGCCTCATTAAAATAATTAATAAAATAATATTTATTAATTTTGGAGGAAGAAAAGACAAAAACTACTTTTTTATTTGTATTTTTGACATATCTCCCCATGGTTTTACTCAAATTTCGATCGACAGAGCTTGTTGGATGTGGAATTAAATTCCACATTCAATGAGTACCCACTCAGCATACTTTTGATAGTCCCTGTGTTGCAGCTGCAACAATTTCCCAAATTTTTTAAAATTTTGGACTTTCCTTTGAATTTTATCTTGCCTGGATTTGTTTGGGATTACTGAAGTTTGTTGTTCCCTTGTTACAAGTTTGGATCTTTTGAGGATGGATTGAGGTTAAGTGTTTAGCATTTTCAGAAGTTGAATGACTATCTTTTGTTTGCTAATGCTTTTGGTTTGAGCTTGAAGTTTTGGTTTATAGATAATTTCCTTTTCGATGTCAGAGGTTTATTGTACAATGAATTGGGGCCATAGTCCTTTGCGGAGCCGCCGTTGCAGAAGCTAAAATGTGAAAGTATTGATGGACAGTCATTTTTCTTTGCCGATGTTTTTATCTCCTTCGTTTATTTTTTCAAAACTTTTCACTATCGATGTTTTTCTGTTTTATCACTATCGGAGATTTCAATCCTGTGCATTACCGCTGTTTCGGATAGCAGATTGCAAGCACCCCGAAGAAATCCCATATTTTTGTTGATTCCACAGGTTTTCTATTTTAAATGATTTGCATTCTTTCGCTATCGATATTGTGTTTGACATTTCATCGGAAGCCTAGCCCTTTGCTTCGTCGATTCACAGTCCTCCGATTTTTCCATTCACCGATAATTTGTTCTGATTTTTCGACGATGTTTTCTACTGCTATGGAGCCCTTAGTCCATATGACTTCTATCGTTACGGATCCTCATTGAACTAGTCGTCTGATGCTGTAGTGGTTCCGAGGTCCGATGCTGTAGTTTTTTAGAGTTATTTTTCTCCAATGTTTTATTTTTCCGTGGAACCCTTAGGCTGTATGGTCTCTGTTGTTGTGGTGCCTTAGTGAGTATACCATCCGATTTATAGTGTTACCACCCACCGATGAGAGTTTTTTTTCGCCTAATGCCTAGTATTTTTCGCATTGGTGAGGGTTTTCCCACCTCTCTCATGTGCTTTTACTTTTCTTTTCAATGGCAGTTACTTTGTCATTCTTCATGCTTTCTTTAGAGGTTTTGAATTAACTCAGAGGTGGCTTGAATTAAGATGTAGAGTATATTCTATCAAGGTTGTGATTTTAGTCAGACAACGAGTTTAGAGGATTTTCAGACCCAGCTTGCAGGATTTTTCTTTGCATCATCATGTTTTATTTTCATGCATTAGTATTGTTTAATAGTTCATTTTACAAGATGTATGTTTTAATACAGTTTGTGTTACTTTGTCAAATGCTAACTGATTTGAGAACTGGTTATTCATGACAGGGTGATTGCTGCTGTAGAGAAAATATGTCTAGAAGACGAAGCCGAAGAAAGGAGGCAACACGAAAGAGAAGAAGGAAGTAAGGGTCTGAGATCTCAAACATATCGATAGCAGCAGAGGCCCAGGCTTGGGAGAAGTTAATCAGTTACCAAGCTGGTCCTTTTTTATAAAGTGCTCTTAAAATATTAAGCTGAGATGTAACGTATTGCATAATTCATGAGCACTCACAAAAGGACAAAATTGTGGAATTGAAACGTTGGGGAAGACCAAGAGTCATTTGGGGGAAACCCAAAAGTTTTGCTTTTTGTATAAGTATAGGAAAGTTATATGTATATAAGGAATTTTCCCCAGATATATTTGTGAGAGTATGATGTAAGAAGAACTATTTCCTTTTGGATAAAGAAATTACAAGTTTCCTGTTGGAGAAAGCTTTGTGCAAGGTTTCAAATGCTGTGGAATGGATTTGTTGAATGTGAACTATTTCATTTTCAGTTGTTATCCATTAACTTTAAGATCGTTCTAACTCTTTGAACCTATGTTCTTGTTATGAATGCACTCTAGTTTATTTTATGAAGTTTCAACTGTGAGTAATGAATGCTATTCATAAATAATTAGCTATCTGGTTGTTCATATATCTATAAATGTTCATGTGTTTTGAAATAAGTAACAGTTATCTATGATTTTTCTTAATGCATGCACATAATACATTACTCATTGATGAATAATAATCTTGCTCCCTAGGGATAGGTTAGATAGTTATTTTTAGTTTTTCTTGCTATGTGTGATTTAGATGCGAGAGAGTTAAGACAAGAGGTAAGAACCTGCACATCACATTGTGACCGCTCCTTGTATTCTCTATCAATCTACATTTTTAGATAGGCACTTGCATCTCATACTTAAATACAAAAACTAAGAACATACATGGTGGACCGGGCCGTAATCGGTAAAACCCTTTATTTTTGTTATTTGACCTACGGTAGCCGAACCGTAAATTGGACAGATTCCCCATACCAAATAGTAATGCGATAGTTGGGAACGTTTACTAGGGAGAATCCCTAATTGTTGTTACCTGCGATTTTCCAGGCCTCAACAGTTTTTGGTGCTAGAAGGAGGGCATCCAGTGCATGGATGGCCGAGGAAACTTATTTTCTCAAGATTATTCCACCGGTGATAGTTCTGAAAGCACTTTATTTCCCAATCCAATTCCTAAAGAGAACGATAAAGAGCATTTGTATTCTATCAATAAAAAATTAGTTAATGATCTGAGAAGACATGCTAGGGCATATGTGAAGAAGATTGGAGGATTACCAATTATGCCTGTCTTGCCCAGAAGAGAATATAAGAAGAAAGATCATCCTATATTGGAAGACGCAGTGTTGGTTGGAGATTTTGAAGAACTGGTAGAAACATCCTTACAGGAAGTTGTTCAGCCTTTGAATCAAGTGGGCCCAGATACACCTTAATGTTCACCTGTTCATACCCCTGTTCATTCACCACCTCATTCTCCACCCAGACTCATGGAAAATGTGAATGCAAATTAGCCACCCAACCCACCGAATCCACCACCTGCTTGGAAGGCTAGGTCACCTTTAAACCCGGCACCCCCTTTACATGACTTCCCTCAAGATTTTGAGAAAATGCTGCCCAAGTTTGACCCAAGTGAAAATATTTTGGTAGATAATCATTTGCAAATATTTTACTTGGATATAGAAGGGCTAAGGGCTGGAGAACATGAAGATATAGTTTGCAGATTGTTTCTGCATACCCTGAAAGGAGAAGCAGCCTCATGGTATTTTTCTCTGCCTGCAAACTCGATCACAAACTAGGATACATTTGAAAGAATATTTAGAAGTAAGTATGCGGTCCATAAAAATCATGCATCGTTAATGAAAGGGTTGTGCACTTTAAAGAAAGAAAGAAAAGAAAAAGTGCATAGTTTCACCCCAAGCTTTGGCGCTTATCTTAAGAATTTTTCTGCAACTGATAAACCATCTGATAAGGTTTTTATTGAATACTATACTTCAGCTTTAGGGCCTGACCTGGCCATGTTTTCCAAGATTCAAGTAAAACCTATGTTGTCAGAAACTTATGAAGGAGCAGAGAGAGTAGAAGCTGAAAAAGATAGCATAGAATATTATCCTAAGCAATCGGGAGAAAAAACTTTTGGTAAGAAAGCATTATTACTATCTAAGCCTAAGGAGGAGCAGTCACACGACTTTGAAGGAATGTTGAAAATGATGCAGAAACTATCTAACAGAATAATAGATCTGGAAAAGGAAAAAGAAGCTTAGAAATCTTATAAGCCTTACTATAAAAGGAGAGAGGACAACAATCAATCTAAGCATCCTGCACATAGTCCTTCATCAATGAATTTAACATAGGTAGGTATGGATAGATTTCACACCTTTCATCAGGAGCCTCATTCTGAAAAAAAATTGCCCTCAATGGATCAATTCGATGACATTAGTAATGAATCAGCTATTGGACTCAAAACTAACATAATCTGATGATGAGGATGAAAAGGGAAATAAATCCACAGAGAAACAAGAGGATGATGCTCTGGTTTTATGGGACTGTGTCTCACTTTTCGATACAGAAGAAGAAGGTTATCTAAAACAGGAGGAGATATTGAAAACAAACGTGACAACAAGAAGTCAAGGTTTGATAAAAGAGGACATATCAGTACTCCCAAAAATCAAGAGACTTCAAGAGAATGTAAATAAAATTCAGAAGAGCACCAAAACTGATAAGATACCTGAATTCACCATTACGAGTCAAAATATGAAGCATATCAACATGCCTGTTAAGCCCATTTAGGAGAAGACTAATGATGTAAAAATGAATCTCAAACAACATAAGATGGAGTATGATATTGTGGAAGATATTAAGAGGTATAAGGAAAATATCTCGCTGTTCGAAATGTGCAATGTGCCTCAGTAGAAAGAAATATTGTTAAAAGCACTTGAAATACCTGAGAAAAAACTTCCCACTGACAATCAACCTAAATAAGAAGAAATTGGTGAAGCAAGTGTGGGAGGTAAGCCTAAATACAAAACCCCACCATTTCTATTAACTTTTGAAATTTTCAACCATAACGTGCACAACTGTTTAGTAGAATCAGGGGCATTAGTAAATGTTATGCCACTTTCAGTCTGCAAGAAGATAAATGGACAGCCTAAACCATCTACCTGGTAGGCTATTCAGTTAGACAGAACAAATGTGAAGGTAATTGGGGAAATGGAGGATGTTCTAATTCGATTATCTTCAAATCAAAAGGTATGTCAATTCATCGATATTGTAGTAGCAGACATACCTGAGTCATATGGACTTATTTTGAGTCGGGATTGGTTGGCAAAGCTAAATGGATATTTTGCATCAGATTGGTCACATTTGTGTTTGCCTTATAAGGGAAGTTCCAATCAAATAAAAGTATTAAGAGAGCCCCATATGAAGCATAATGTCACTCATTTGAAGAGTAAGAATGAAACAATGAATTATGTGTTGGGAAATTACTTTATTGATCTTGAACCGAGAAATTACCAAGCAGAAGAATCTAGTGGTACACCAGACACATAGCCCGATCTCCTTCAATTTTCATGGGCTGATGAATTTGACTGTAAAATAGTAGATTTAGTTTTAGATGTAGTTGTTGAATCAAGGACAATATAAGTAGATTGTTTTTGGACACTTTTTTTTTATGGATCTAAAACTTTGGAAGGATCAGGAGCTAGCTCTGTCCTGATCGATCCAAAGAAAAATGAGCATTTTCTTTAATGTATATTAGAGTTTGAATGTACTAATAACACAGTTGAATATGAATCATTAGTTTAGGGACTAAGAAAAGAAATTGAATTAATAGTAGAAAATATGAAAGTGTATCGGGATTCTGAAATAATTGTAAAGAAAATTCAAAAATAGATACATTGCATCTCACCTCATTTAAAATCTTATTAGAACGAAGTGTGGGATTTGCTGACAAATTTTTATGCATTTAATATTGTATCCATTCCTAGACTTAAGAATGCAGCAGCTGACTTGTTAGCTACCTTAGCTGCAAGGCTTGTACCTTCAAATAACAAGTGTTCTATTGAATTACTTTTCAGGCCTTCGGTTCTAGACATGATTACTAATATACAAGTTTTTGATGATGAGCAACAAATCCTCGAATGTTTAACAAATGACAAGACTTTCAAAGGGGCAATTATCGATGATGAACAACACCAAGCTGAATTAAAACTCAACAACTTTATTCCTAAAGGGGTCAAGACCTTAGAGTGTATGTTTGAGTTTGACAAAAAGTTTAGAAGACCAGCAAATTTCAAGACTCATAGCTCATCTTTACAATTCGAGCTGATAAATTTAGGAACTGAAGTTGAGCCCAAATATGTGAATTTGGGAAAGTGTTGCTCCCTGGGTGAAAGAAATAAGTTCATTAGTTTGTTCAAATAGTACAAAGATGTATTTTCCTGGACATATGAAGAGCTTAAAACATATGACACCAAGATTATACAACATGTCATTCCTATTAGATCTGGAGTCAAGCCTTATCAGCAACCTTTGAGGAAGAGGCATCCAAAACTAGAGCCTTTAATTTAGAGTGAAGTGAAAAAATTATTGGATGCCAAAATTATATTCAAAGTCAGACACTCGGAATGGGTTTCAAATTTGGTACCACTAAGGAAGAAATCTGGAGAAATCACGCCATGTGTGGATTTCAGAAACCTAAATCGTGATTCAGACAAAGACAATTATCCAGTCCCACCGATGGAACAAATATTGCAGATGATTTCAGGTTCTAAGTTATTTTCATTATTAGATAGATTCTCTGGATACAATCAAGTGTTAGTATCTAAAGAAGACAGACTTAAAACCACCTTCAGAAAAAAAAAAATGGGGAACTTTTGCTTACAGAAGGATGCCCTTTGGACTCATTAACACTAGAGCTACTTTCCAGAGGGCTATGGATATAGATTTTCACGCTCTAATTGACCGTAGTGTTGTAGTATATCTCGATGATGTCACGATATTTTCAAAGAAGAGAGAAGAACACGCATTCCATCTAAAACAATTTTTCGAGCGTTGTCAAAAATATGGCATCTCACTGAATCCAAGAAAATGTGTGTTTGCGGTTATAGAAGGAAAGCTACTAGGTCGTGTGGTTTCTTAGTAAAGTTACGATTAGAGAGATCTATCCTCTACAAATGAATAGATCAGTACATAAATGATATAAAGTGTTTGTTGTTTATGTAATTGATGAAAAAGATAATGAAAACAAACTTAAAATAAAGGACATACCTATCTTAAAGGAATTTTAAGACATCTTCCAGGAAGAAGTCACTGGCCTTCCTCCAAAAAGATACATAGACTTCGCAATCGATTTGATACCCGAAGAGGTACCATCATCTAAAGCTCCTTACTGAATGAACATATTAGAGCTTACAGAACTCAAATCTCAATTACAAGAATTGACTGCCAAAAAATACATTCAACTAAGTGTTTCCCCTTGGGGAGCACCGGTCTTATTTGTAAAAAAGAAAGACGAAACCTTAATATTGTGCATATACTATCGACAACTAAATAAAATGACTATTAAGAATCGATGTCCGCTACCCTGGATAGACGATCTATTCGAACACTTCCATGGAGCCGCAATATTTTACAAGATAGAATTAAGACCTCTAGATACCATCAGGTGTAGATCAAAGATGAAGATATATTTAAAATTGCATTAAGGACCCGTTATGGTCACTATGAATTTGTTGTAATTCCTTTTTGGTTGAAAAATGCACTTGCACCATTCATGTACTTAATGAATAGTATTATAAGTAACTATATGGATAAGTTTTTAGTTGTTTTCATTGACGTACTAATTTACTCAAAAAATGAAGAAGAGCACATAGAACATTTAAATATAATTCCACAAGTACTAACAGAACAATAGTTGTATGCTAAATTCAGTAAATTTGATTTCTTTAAAGACGAGATTCAATATCTAGGACACGTGGTGTCCAAAGATGGAATCTCTGTCGACATTGACTTAAGGCTATCACTAAATGTCCAGCTCCTAAAAAATTAACCAACATAATATCATTCATGGGGATTTCCAGGTATTATCGAAAGTTCATCAAAGGATTTTGTAAGATAGCCTACCCCATAACTTCATTACAAAAGATAGGTAAAAAGTTTGAGTGGACTGAAAAATGTATGTAAAAAGTTTAATAAATTAGAGCGCAGTGTTAATTACCACCCCCATCCTAAACATTGTTGATCCTTTCAAGGATTTCGTCATATGTACCAATGCTTGTAAGGAAGGATTAGGAGGGATATTAATACAAGAAAATTACGCCATGGTTTATGAATCTATAAAATTAAAGGAGCATGAAAAATTTATGGTACACATGACTTAGAACTTGTTGAATTAATTCATGCATTAAAAGTGTGGCGACATTACCTTATTGGAAGGAAATTTATGCTAATATCAGATAACATAATTTTAAAATATCTCTTTGACCAACAAAATTTCAATGCTATAAAGGAAAGATGGTTGTGTTTCGTAAGTGAATACTATTTTGAAATCAAACTTATAAAAGGAAAATAAAACAAAGTTGCAGACGCTTTGAATCGTCATGCAAATTTACTATTTGTAAGCAACAATTATGAATATGATTTGGAAAATAAAATGTTAAATGTAGAAAATTTTGACAATAAATACCAAATTTTAAAAGAAAAGACTATTGAAAAGGAACATAATCAAATAAAAACAGATTTCAGCCTCAATAGACGAGGATTGTTGCTGCATAAAAACAGGATGTGCATACTAAATACAACAGAAATCAAACTTACAATCATTAATGAATTACATAAACGACCGTATTTAGGACATCCTGGATATCAGAAGATTATCACTATGATCAAAAAAGATTTATCTTGGACTAACATGAAGTAAGAGGTATCAGAGTACTTAGAAATCCAACCTCCAACAGGATTGTAGCTACCAATACCCATTCACAAATGGAAGTGAGAAAAAATTAGTATGGATTTTATAACAGGCCTACCTAAAAATTTCAAACAACATGATTCAATCATGGTCGTAGTAGAGAATGTAAGTAAAGAAACTCATTTTATTCCTGTAAAATCTACCTATAAGGTTGTTAACACTACAGATATTTTTATGAAATGGATTTTCAGGTTACATGGTGTACGGAAGGTAATAGTCTCAGATAGAGACGCAAAATTTATGGTAAACTTCTAGAAATATTTGTTTAAAGGATTAGGCACACATTTCAAATTTAGTATTGTGTAGCATCCATGAACATATGAGAAGACTGAAAGGGTAAATCAAGTCCTAGAAGAAATGCTAAGAATGTATATAATGGAAAAACTAGGCAAGTGGTAAGACTACCTACACTTAGTAGAATTTGCTTACAATAATAATTTTCAGGCATAAGCAGGTATGTATAACGTCCCAAAAAATTGAAAAATAAAAGTTATTAGGCTAGTCGAAACTACCTATGCTGGACATTAAATAAACTTTACTAAATGTGTCATACTCTGATTGTATTGTTGTATATTCGTAAGTTGTTCCTACATCCTGCTTCCATATTTATCGATGTGATTATCATTATGCTACTTACCTTGTTGTGATGTTGATTAATGTTTGTACTATGATTAAGCATTGATGTGTAAGTTAGTTATTTGCTTACGTACTTCATTGTTTATTAACATGTGCTTGTTGTCGTATACATGATTCTAACTTGACTTTGTCAATGGATAAAGGGGTGGAGTGGTAGGACTATTTTCCCTTGTATCCACCTGAGAGGTAACAGTTTCTACTTGTCACAATGGGGTTAGTTAGTTATGTCGAAGTAATGCATTCTTGTCCCATTTTCATGCAGGTGCACTTGGCGGCAAAAAACTTGTTTATAAATCTTAACGGGAAGTGTTGATTGTTTTGGTCACTAGTACTCGCATTTGGAGCTCTATCCTAGTGAAATTCAGTTGTTTTTATTATTTTTATTTACAAAATTTATGCTAGTGATGGGGTCAATACCACACATATTACTTGTGTGACGTAGACTTGTTATTTATGAGACACTTAATTATCATGGTGTAAATTCCTACCACTTGACTATGCCCTATCATAATATTAATATATGGTTTTAATCTTGGTAGTATAATTTTCAAAAACCTTGGCTTGAACATTTCCATGGAATATTTCATATGCCATGGACTTAGGGCTTAGAGCCTAACTTATTTGATGCATGTATGAGTTTAACCCTTCATGTTGATTTGGGTGGCAAGTTGTAATATAGTCCATGGACTATACGGTTATGGGTTTGGTGTGCATTAATGGTGGCCATAGTGGTAGTATCAATGCACCTTGGGAGAAGGGACAATCCAGCTTAGGGCTTGGCCCAAGAGATAGTTTGGCATTTCGTAGCATTGTTGCTTGCTCTTTGCTCCTACTTGACGTGAAGGAAGGAGACCGCGATGGCTTAAAATACAGGCAAATGGGTGTCTTGTTTCATTAGCATCATTGTTTATTTGGAAAAGGATGTCATTCATACTTCTATTCTCGTGGTTCCTACGTGTGGTTGGAGGTTTGCAGGTGTGGTGAGGGAAGGTGTGGGTTGCAGCTCATGGGAAAGGCCATACCCTTCGGTAAGCCTGTTGTACAAGTAATTACTTGTCCCCTCTTGTGAAATCATGGTTGCGACTGAGTTGTCACTCATTGTTGGATGGATTTTCTTGAGTCTGGTTCCAATAGATGCATTTTGGGTTGGGGGTTTGACTGTAACTTTCATGAGCTCTATGCATTGTAAATTCGACAGACCTGGGGTTTTGTTTATTGGGGTTTTTTATTTCCTTCGGTCCTGAGCTTACAATGTATTGGGATGTATTTTAATTGTGATTCTGTGTAGGGAAGAGAGATCGGGTAAACCCTTGATAGGATCTGTGTAATTTGAAATGAATGTTTTGTGTTATATTAATGTCAATGGGAAACACCATTGCTTGGAATGGTGCAATGGCCAAAAGAAGACAACTTTGTAAAATTTTTAATGATTTTATAAAGTATGGGTTTATAAAACTATGCCACGTCGATTTGAATGGTTGTTGTCGATTTAAATGCGTTGGTTATAAGGATGAAAACGGGTGACAATGCCATGGCTTGGGGCCATGCCGTATGGAATCGGCATTTCATTCCCTTGTAGTTGTGATAGCGTAATTACTGTTTATGATGTTGTTTGTGTAAAATGATATGGGGGATGTCTGTGGTGTAACCCTGTGTCTATCAGTCGTCGCTATGGGTAAATGTTGACAGGGTTGTAATATTTGGTAATTGTTTATTATTATAATGTGTTGGTTGTGTAAAAGGACGATGGCTATAGATTACATCGTATATAAATTTATTTGGGTCTTTCAACTACTGTGTAGAGAGTTTGTGCTTTGTTTACAGCCTGTGTATAAATAATTAGCGTGGCTTTGTAAAATATTAGTAGACCCTAGATGATTCGATCCTGGGTCGTTTACTATGATGAGGGTTTATGTTTAAATGGTTTGTGATTTGTGCTTAAATTCCCACAAGAGTTGATCATGTGACCTCTGTGTAATTATATGGTTTTTAAATGGATACTGTAATGATATTACGTTTGTTTTTAAATGTTTTACTATAGATGATATGATGTGGTTTTTAAAATGATTATTGTAATGACTTTTGTTTATGACATGCGATTTATAATATGATTCGTCGTTATTTAAGGGTTTTATTTGTTAAATTTGCAAGGGTTTGTTTATGTAGATAATTGGCATAATGTATTATGATATCATGGATGTAGTTGGTAGTAATAGCTCGTGAGCCATTAGATGGTCTCGATACTTGGTATGTAGCTTGATTTATGATTTATTCTTAGGTAAAGAATATTGAGGTTATAGTGTTACTTAATTAGATTTTGGCTTTCTTTATACAGGATATCATATAACGATTTTTTTAATAGGTTCTATTTTTAGTTAAATGTGTTTTATGTTTATATTATGTTTGAAGCTTAATTCTGAACTAGACTTTTATTTATAAACATGGCTCTACTAAGAATATGAAATATGTCAGTAGAGTACATAGGTAAATGAACAACTAGGTACTTATTAGAAATAATTCCTAGGTTGTAGGAAGACAAGGTTTAAGTCGCAAGAGAAAATATAGAAGTAAAACTAAAAGTACAAAACCCTTGATAAATATTTAAACATGAATTAAATTAGAGCCTAGGGTTTATAATGAAAATGTAAACCCTAAAAGAATTTGACAAGAAAACAAAGGTATATAGGGTTATAAAATATAATATAAATACTTGCATAATCTAGCGAGCCCTTATTCTAGAAAATGAGATAGGCAGTCAAGAATCTCATACCTGAAAATTGAATCTCTTCTAATCCCTGAAACCTTCACACTCAATTAGCCAATATAAAAAATTCAAAGGCACATCTGAACTCTGTATAAATGAATGAATCACTTGGGAACTACCAAGTTACACCAAACCATGATCCATCCGGATCCCCCCAAGCTGCTTCCAACATGCATGTAGCTTAGAGCTCATAAGGTAAGGCTTCCCTAGCTAGAATATTAGGTCTCGATCAGTTCTCCCTTTTCCTGTTAGGAAAATGTTCTCCAAGAACTCTCTTGAGAATAATCAGGAAGAATAATGACTCCAAGAGATGGAAGAGATCCCCAAGCCTCTCTTTGGCTTGGGAATTTATAGACAAACTTTTTAGTCAAAGGAGCAGTTAAGTCAAGAATCATTTGATTTCTTGATTTTACCCTTTTATTTAATTTAGGTACTTTTAATATTTAAACTTAGGAAATTTTAACTAGTTCCTAATTGAACTTTTGTAGGTATTATAATATTTCATTTTCTCTTAGTAGTAATAATAGTAGATCAAAAATTTTCTTCTTTCTTAAATTATTAATATTATTACTATGTGTACTCTTTATACATGCTCTATATAAAATATATAATAATATATTTTTTTAACATTTTTCTTAGGGTATCACATATTGTGATCGGTAGACTTTTGACACTTTCTTCATTAAGGTCATGAGGTAGATGGTTAGGTATACTATGCTAGGAAACTCTAGACATACTTGCATGTTGGATTTTCTCTTATAACATGGTAGTTCTTCAGTGCTTGATGAGAATACAGAAATTTGAAATTTCATTTAATCACTTATAAATAAGTCAGATGATATCAATATTTTTCTCGAGTTGTTTTCATTCGAGAGTCATTAATTATTTTTAGTAACTCCTAGCGCTTACCAGATCCCATACTCAACACTAAAAACAAGGAGTTACAAACTTTGAGAAATTCCAAAGCTCTTTGCTCAACACTAATGCTAGGATGTACTTGTAGGATACACCTATGGATACAATGGCCAAGGATCTAATGTTCCATAGCTTATGCTCAACATCAACATGGAAGGTTCCAAGGCTTATTCCCAACACTGCCAAATTATTTTTTCATGTGTTCCAGAGCTTCACGCTCACTGACAAATGTCTCAAAACTCACGTGCTCTAGAGATTCTTGCTGAACATAAATATAAGTACTAATGTGCTCTAGAGATTCTCGCTCAACACAAAACAACAATTTACTCATGTACTCTAGAGATCCTCGCTCAACACAAAACATCTCATCAATCATGTACTTTAAGGTCCACACCCAACACAAGAATACACATATTATATCATACACAATTGGCTTATGCCTAGTATATCAAAAAAAACATCATGTTCATATGCAATGGGGTATTTGACCCAATATATCAAAATAAAACATCAAGGTAACAACATAATCAACGGGGCTCATGCACATAAGTGTTAGGTCCAAAATTTGGGATATGACAGTATGATTCCTTTTGAAATTTTGTATGAACGCAAATGTAATAATCCAATTTCTTGGAGTATTCTAGTTGATATATTAATGTTGGGAGATAATTTGTTAAAATATATGGAACTAATCGTTAAACAGGTGCAACAAAACTTGAAGGTTTCCCAAGACAGAAAGAAAAGTTATGCTAGCCTAAAAGGAACTCCTAGAGAGTTCCAGATGGATGAACACGTGTACATAAAGGTAAATCCCAAGAAAATTTATTTGAGATTGGGAAAGTATGCAAAGATGACACCCAAGTATTGCGGGCCATTTGAAATTTTGGATAAAGTATGGTCGGTTGTGTACCACTTATCCCTACCACCCACTATTAAAGTGCATAATGTTTTTCATGTTTCTATTTTAAAAAGATATATTCATGATGGTACTCATATAATCAATTTGAATGTTATCTAGGTGAAACACAAAGGAGAGTTTTGGGTGAGATCGTAGCATATTCTCGATGGGAGATAACTTTTACTATGGAACCATATCATCGTACAAGTCAAGGTGCAAAGGAAGCACCTTAGTCTAGAAGAAGCTACTTGGGAATTGGAAAGTGATGTGCGAGAGGCATATTCAGTCCTATTCCAAGATTAGGAAATGGAAGAATAAAGAAGAAAGTTAGTAACATCGGGGATGGTATTATCCTCCAAGGGCAGGTGTATGTAATGCACCTAAAATTAATAAATTATTATTAATTTCTACTGAACTATTTTATTTATTATTTTTAAATATTTTTAACAGAAAGTAAAAAATAAAAACAATTATAATGAGTTATTATTTATTAATAAAACATGCTGAAGAGGAGAGAAGTGGAATAGTTGTTGAAGAGGGCTTGTTGAACAACAAGAGGAAAATACAAGTGGTTGAAGCTACTCAGTGAGAACTCAAGGTGCAGGAGGCATTCTCCCTAAAATCAGGTCACAATTCCTGGTTGAGTGCTAAAGAGCATGAGGCTCATAAATTGCCAAGTCCTAGGCAAAACACTGTATAATAGTATGTTCATTAGGAAGAAGGAGGCTAGCATTGGATGGGGATTGAATCTGGTGATCCAAGATATGGTGCATTAAGTGGAATTTTATCTTGTGGTTGAACAAACAGGATTGGGGGCTCTGGAGCAAGTAACTTGAATTTTCTGGGAGTTGGCTGGGAGGAACGATTATTCCATTTTTGTTTTCCCAGCAGTGGTGTTAGGTTATTATTCTATTTTTTTAATCTACAGTAGGCTATTCATCCTAGTTATGGAATTTCTATTATATTCATAAGTAGAAAGGATTCATTTAAACTTATTACACAGTTACCTAATATGCATCGATTTAGATCTTGTTTATTCAAAATTCCTAATTTTTATTATTATTGGTGATATCTACAAATGTTAAATGGTAATTAGGAAGGTTTCTTAAATCGGGCATCCATACCCGAGTTAGGTATTTTTCAAATATTTTTATGCCAATGAATCACTATATTTACTTAAACATGTATATATTGTCACATTATATCTAACCTTTTCCTATGTTGTAGATTTAGTTTAATTTCAATTAAACTAGTGGAGTAACAAATTTTAATTCTAAAAAAGTAGTAATAGTTAAATGTTTAAATACTAAACAATTTCCAAACATATCAAAAACAAGGGAAAACTAAGTAAATAATCTAAATTTAAATGATTTATGAACTATTGTACACATATCAATATAGCTAACTATTAATCTTAGAATCACATTCATCTACAGCCGTAGAGTTATATGTATATAAAGTACAGATCTTATACAAACAATCATCTACATACAGATCTTATACAAATAATCACCTACAAGATAAATATAACTAATATATAAATTATCTACCAAATCCTTTACGGATATTATTTTAATAGTCATAACCATATTGTAAATTTAAAAAGTCAACAAAGTGCAGATGCAAGTATGTAAATTCTAGAGACTGGTAGTAAGTACATTGCAATATTTGCCAAGATTTTAAGAATACAATAAGAAAATATTAATCAAATCCAAACCAAATCACACTCATGCATACTATCTATTAAACTATGATTCCATAAATTAACTACTCCACCGAAATCGCAAGACCCAATGGTTCATGTAAATAGTATCAAGTTTAAAGATTATGGTTGTAATCCCATATTAAATCGCTGGCATTGTAAACAAAAGATAAACCTAATACACAGTAGATAACCAGTGCCGTATAAACCATATTAAACCCTCATAGAGGTTAGTATTACCACTATTAGTTGGCTACATACTTCAATTCTAAACTTTGTAGATATTTTATTGGCATCATCAAAACATATGTGATTTCATAAGACCATCGAAAGATGGAAGCTTGGAAATGAAAGAATAACCATAGAGTATTTTCGCAACAAATACCTTAAGGGTCGTTTCCATTTATTTATATAGTAATCATTTAAAAAGAACACATTAATGTACACATATAGGGTGTGGTTGTATGCCCATCTATGATGGCTTCCACTTTTTTTTTAAACCATGAATAAACTAAAATAAGAAAACCAATGACGTGGAGGTAAGGCCATCCTCAATGGCACCCACAGTATCGCACAACAACTAAATACTTAAACCCAATGCATTCAAATCCTCTTGGAAGCAGAGAAACTGTAAAATCACACACCACTTATCTTGTGCAGAGTTGGAGCTTCCTCTCCTCTCGACTCCTTAAGCTCAGGCATTATATACCTTTAGCAAAACCATAATATTTATAAGCTATGGTGGTTAAAGTATCCTAAACAACTGGATGGAAAGAAAAAAAACAGATATATGGGTTTTTATTGTACTCGAGGCATTCTAAGACACAGGTCTAGGAGGATGTAACCTTGTCTCCGTTCTCGCCAGTGCTTCCAAGCTACAAAACAAAGTTACATTAGAGGAAATTTCAACTCAAAATGGGCCTTTTAACTTTTATTCAAATTCCATGTCATCATGTGTTAGCCAATGAAATTGCTTTAAATTTGAAATACCGTATAGGTCTTAAACACTTTTTTAATATAAATTTGGGGATAGGTATCATAAAAAAAACTACTTTTTTTGTTTGTATTTTTGACATATCTCCCTGTGTTTTTACTCAAATTTCGATCAGGAGAGCTTTTTGGATGCAGAATTAAATTATGCATCCAACGAGCTCTCCTAATCGAAAATTTGAGTAAAAACACAAGGATATATGTCAAAAATACAAACAAAAAGTAGTTTTTTTCTTTTCTTCCTCCAAAATTAATAAATATTATTTTATTATTTTAACTATTATTTTATTAATTCATTTTAGGAGGCCCATTTTGAGTTGAAATTTCCTCTAATGGTAGTGGCAGTGAAAACTCTTAATCAAATATTGCAAAATAAGTTGAACATAAAGATTAACACGTTTCCCTTACCTGGTGCAAGTTGTAGAGAGGCCACGGGTCGGTTCGTTTGAGAAGACTCTTATCTCTCCTCTCCCAACACAAACCAAATTTGCAGATTAAGCTACTGTTAAATATTTAAAAAGAATTTTCTTTTTAGACGAAAGTTCAGAGCAGTGAAACTATGTTTCTTTTACCTGGTGAACGTAGCAATGAAATGGAATAGTTGGTTGAGTGGAGCACGAGTTGCAGATGGACATGGTCTCCATGAGCAACCATCATAACACCTCGATAAGAAAACCAAGTATACCGACATCAATCATGAATAAGGGTTGCATAAGAAAACCAAAATTTCTCCATTAACAAGAGCAGAGCTCGACTATCTCCCTCTTCAGACTAAACAAACAATAATGCAAGGTTCACACAAACCATTAAAACATTAAACCCTAAGATCATATCCTTACAAATGGATGGTGAGGATAAAATCACGAGGCCATCGTGGAGGCCTGGCTGTGATGTCAACTAGCAGCCACAGAATGTTTTTAAGGCAATCCAATTCAAAGTACAATGCTTTTAAACCTCATCATGCTCATTGATAACCTTTGAATCATTACTTCAAACCTTTTAAACTATGCCAAGAACTAGTTTATTACAAGCATGTGAACCATTGCATTGTAAACAAACCACATACTATATTTGCAAACAATGGTTTAGACCATGCGAAAATCATGTTAAACAGACTATGTCGAAAACCTTATGTTATATCATATAACATTTGCATTGAAAAATAACGAATGATTGTTTTATATTGACTTTACACTATGGTCTAGACCATATCCATTTTACACTTTGAAACCTTATACCTTTGTGCCGTAGGACTAAAGTCCTTTACATTTTATACTATGCACTTAAGCTATAGTAACTAAACCTTTAATTAAAAACCTTATTACATTAAAGGGTGGGATCAAGACTATGGTATAGTCTCCCAACACTTAGGGCTATTAAAGCCCTAGTAAAATTAATAAAAACAAAAGCAAGGGAACTGTAACACATCACCTTTAGATGTAGCTAAATGCAACGGATGAACCTTGTCGTTACCGCAGCGGGAAAAACTTCATATGAGTTTATGCCAATGCAACTTTTCTTTAATTTCTTTTCCTTTAAATATTTTTTTTCTTCACTTTCAGACGAGAAGGCACATAATTCATTGTTTGAACTTTGCATCAATTTTTGGTGTCAATCGAGAGTGAACAACAAAAGAAGATTTCTTCTGATTTTCTATTGTTGTTGGACAAAATTTTTGTGCAACTTTGATGGTCATATTTGCAATATTTTGTTTGTTTTTTTGCACATTTTTAATTTTCATGTCAAAGCCTCATAAGTTCGAAAAATAGAAAAAGCAACAAAAATGATTTTTGCACTTTTGTTTTAAGTTTTGGGGTTGATTAATAATCTATCAAAACTTTAGAGTTAAGAAGCATCTATCGGTAGGCATCAAAATCAAGACCTACTACAATTAGCTTTTATTTTTTTCCTTTTGAATTTATTTTATTACAAATATATCATATGAAAAGTTTCAATTTAAAATAAATAAAATTAGTTATCTAAAAACTTTTAAATAAAAATGAAATTTTATTAATTTTTTAGTATAAAAATTATATTTTTTAATTAAAATATTAATTAATTAATTTAAAAAAATTATTTTAATTATTAAAATATATATTTTTACATATAATAAGTGAATATTTAAATTAACTAATTAATTTGAAAGTTTATTTTTAAATTTGTATGAAATTACTATTTTTAAATCTGTATAAAATGATGAATTGAAAATCATATGTCTAGTATTGAGCATAGGAACAATATTTTAAAGTAAACCAAGTATTATTCATAGTTTTGGTTTTTGAGTCCTTTGGAATTACCTCTTTTGCTAGGGAGGCTGGGAGTTTACCACCCTTGCAATCCATGAAATATGGGGAAGTATTGGTGGTTTCCCGATAAATTTCTTTATTGAAAAAACATATGTTGGTGATTAATGTTCACTCAAACTAACTTTAATCTATCAAACCTTAAGTTTCTATATTTGTCAAAAATCATAATATCAATATTAACTAAATGCTTTAAAAAAATTAACTATATATTAAGTTTTATAACCCATGTTTAAAAAATATATATATTCTCTCAAAACTAATTTCATAATTTAAATAAAATTTCTATATTAAACATCTTATTTTAAATATATATTTTTAATAGGATATTTGTGTAATATGGCTTGCATTTAATACTTCAAAAAAAGGCAAGCTTTTCCTTTATGTCTCACTGTTTTCACAAGTGAACCTTTCTATTGGAATTCTAGGCACAAAAGGCATCTATCTAAAATATAGAATTATGAATGAGATCAACTTATTCTTGTGAACACATAATTTTGTTTAGGAAATTCTAAAATTCAGGGAAAATTATAAAAACAGCTACAAATATGTACATATTAAATGAGTAAATAGTGTATTCCATGCTTTGATTTTCTATAGGTAAACATTGTCTTTTTTATTTTCTCCCAAATGGACTCCAGTTTTTCCCAAGAATTGAAGAATGATGCCTTTTATAATCTGCACTTTTTTACGATGAAGTTAAGTTGAAATCTCTTTTTTATAATGAAGTGAATTTGAAAGATTTTGGAGTGAATTTTCAGCATTAAAGCATGTAGTAAATATTTGAGATGCAAATAAGTTTCTTCAATTGACATTTCTAATATTTGTTGCAACAATGATTGATAAGCTGACGAAATGGAGTAATTAAAAATGGGAAACCCACATACATGGTTGGATGTGCTTTCTCTTACACACATAAACATTCTAGCAGATGGATGCAGGTAAATGTCAAGGAGCCTCAGTGCCTCTTTTTTTTCACACCTTTGCAAATAATTGCACTAGAAAGAATTTGGAGTAAATTTGTAGCATTAAAGAATGTAGTAAATATTTGAGACACAAATAAGTTCTTTCAATTGAAATTTCTAATCTTTGTTGGGTTAATGACCAATATGGTGACAAAATGGTGTCAGTCAAAATGACAAACCCAATGCATGTACAAAGAAACATCTATAAACACAAGTAGCAAAGCCATTGGCAATGTGATCTTTAGGACATCCAAGTTTTTTTTACCAAAAAAAGACATTTGTTGCAAAGGTTTTTTAGAACAAACTCATTACTTTGTTCTTTTTACCAAAAAAGTTTGATTGCAAGGGTACACTTTATCACTGTTCAATTACACGAAAATGTATGTTTAAATTTAAAAAAAATGGCTACTCTTCTCAACCACTATTTTGCAGTTCTCTATTTAAACAACAAATTGCAAAAATGCACTACACAACTGATTTTCCATTTCTTTATTTAAACAATTTCATAGTTTCTAAGTTGCTTATGTCCTAAATAAAAAATTTGCAAAGATACATTTAATTAGTGTCCAAGTTATAAGAAAATTTAGATTTCTCATTAAAAAAAATTAAATCAGTTACTTGTGTTGACCACTATTTTGTAGTTCTTTATTTAAAAAGAAAATAGCAAGAATACAGTATACAACAAATTTTGCATTTATTTATTTAAACAGTTTATTACTTATTAAGTTGATTCTATGGTAAATAAAAAAGATTGCATCTACACAGCCTTTCTTGTTTTTTTTTAAATCTTTTTGACTCGAAGAGTTAAATTCTCACACAATTTGGTGATTTTGTAAATTTAATGTTGGATTTGTTTTGTTACTTTCCTTCCTATTAAGAAAAAATTGTTACATTAGGGATCTTTGAAAAATATATTTATTAAATAGGTAATGTTCTTCTAGTATAAATGTTGTTTTCTTGAAAATTGATAAGTTAATGTTTTTTTTATTGAATATTTATAATTTGATTTTATTAAATTGGTAAATGAATTTTTTCTCATTTAAATGTTATTTACTCTTAACATTTAGATTCAAGTATAAGTGAGTGATAATTGAGATTGAAGTATAAGTGACAGATCTAAGATCCAGAATTAAGAACAGGGACACTAATTGCATGTAGTGTCTAGTTTATGCAGAATATTGCGATGGGGTCGGTCTGTATTTTTAATCTGAACTCTGGTTTTGAACTTTCTGCATCAATGTGTCAGATATGTGTCTATAGTGGGAACAATAATTTAACCTATGTGTCATCACTCTTGTAATATTTGCAAATGATAGGGAATTTCCTAATTACACTCTTTTGGATTTCAAATTTCCAAGTTCAAAATAAGAAAATATAAAATATGATATTGATTCATAACAACATAAATAGTAAATGTAACATACCCAAAACCTAAAAATAAAAATGATTATTTATTTTAGAAAAACATTATGTTAAATTTTATTATAAAGTTTTATGACCAAGTTGGTCAAAGATGACTATAATTGAGGAAGCATTTATTTTAATAATTAAATAGAGGAGAAACCTATCCATGGGAGACTGTTAAATGAGTGTTCACTGCCCACTGGGAAGAAGGAGTAGATGTAGAAGGTTGGATGACAAGTGGCAACACTAGTATTTCACTTTCTAGCTATTGCAGGAGCATAATCCCTAAAAAAATGGTCATGTTCCCTCAGAGGGGGAATTGAGATGGTCCCTTATTTAATTCCAAAATTCACCCAAAGACCTAGGAAATATTATATAAATCATCAAATTAAGCAAGAGGCTCACCACTCATTCTGATTTCTAAGTGAATTAACCTTGTGACTGCTGCAAGGGTAAAATCATGGTAATGTGTCTCACTTTTTCTCCTTTCCTCGCGATGAACTTTTATAAAAGATAAGGAACTAAATATATACAAATCCATTAAGAATTAGATAATGGTGTAATAAAACAAAAATTTCCATTGTGAATGAGCTTTTATATGGTATTTTTTTCAAATTAAAAAAATATTTTTATCTTATTAATTTAATTTTCTTTAAATGTCATTTATTATTATTCCATCATCTCATAAGCACTCACAAAACCACGACCCCCATAATTATCTTCATTTATTTTTTTAAGTCCAATTTTTTTGAACAATTTTTTTAGAGATACTTTAAAGATTGTTATACAATTTTTTAAATTTTAATTTATGACATATTTTAATTATTATTAAATTATTAATATAAATGATAATTTTTATGTGGACATAAAAGCGCGACCCAAAAAACTATAATTTTAAAACTTCAAAATCAATATTTTTTTATATGAATATGAAAATAATATACAAGTGATTGTTAAAATTATTTTTTAAAATTTTGAAATGCATTTTTTTAAATTTTTAATATTTTTTTTAATGCATTTATAAGAACATATTATATGTATCTTGCTGCAAAGTGAGACACATTGCGATGCTCTTACTCGCAAAGTAGAAAGTCAGGCACACAAGGAATTTGATGAGGGGATAACTAAAGTGATTTACTAAGAGAAGTCTGCTACTGAGTGCTAAGTTGTAGCAAGTTTGTTGTGTGGCTATATTCAGAGATCTTCATCCTAGTGGTTCAGTGAACAGGCTCAGGGGTCTTAAGAAAGTAATTATTGGCTTCTTCAGGAGAAGGTTGGGTAGAACAGTCTCCTTTGGGTATTTGTCCCCTTTCTGCATGTCATCCATGTTCAACTGTTATTTCATTCTGAACATGTATATTTATTTGAATTATGTTCAGGAACTTTCATTAGAGGAATTTTGGGGTCTAAAATGGGCCTCCTAAGGAAAATAATAAAATAATAGTTAAAATAATAAAATAATATTAATTAATTTTGGAGGAAGAAAGAAAAAAAACTACTTTTTGTGTTCGTATTTTTGACATATCTCCCTGTGTTTTTACTCAAATTTCGATCGGGAGAGCTCGTTGGATGCGGAATTTGATTCCGCATCCAACGAGTACCCACACTGCATACTTTTGATGGACCCCGCTACCCCAAAAATAATAAATACATGAAAAAACGTGATGATGACATCATCATCACATTTTTTTAGGTATTTCTTGTTTTTGGGGTAGCGGGGTTCATCAAAAGTATGTAGTTTGGGTACTCGTTGGATGCAGAATCAAATTCCGCATCCAACGAGCTCTCCCGATCGAAATTTGAGTAAAAACACAATGAGATATGTCGAAAATACGAACAAAAAAAGTAGTTTTTTTTAATGACAAATATGCCAATTCAACCATTATGGTTGACTTATTTTATTGAAATTCTATTGGTTCTTGAATTCCAACTCACAAAAACTTATTTTGGCACATTTTCTTATAAGGCCCATTTTAGACCCCAAATTTCCTCTAATTAATGGAATGATCGGATATGTTAGGTACTCTAGATTTGGAAGCTGTTAAAGAAATTATTTTTTTGTTTATTTTATTATATGTATTTCCTATCTGAAATGTCTGTATCAATAGGTTATCAGCTACAAAATTTTTATTATTTCTAATGAAAATGAATCTAAAAATTAGTAGAAGTTGAGTTGTTAAACTAGTTTTAGATTAATATTATATTCTTCCTATTCTCGGTATTTTAAAAGTACTTTTATCTCAGTTCTTTTTAAGTCTACTTATGTTTTCCATTGTTAGTATAGGTCCTAGAAGAACTAACTGTTATTATCTCAGTAAAGAGATTCATAAACCACTTATGAGAACTATTATAGAAGTTAATATAACTTTCATAACTGATGCAGAGATTATCATAATATAGGGATCTATAGATATAAATTTATAAAAATATTATTACAGTAGACTAATAGTCTGTATTAGGGTCAAAACTTCTTAATAGATCTATAAAATTAATTAGGGTTTGAGCCAATAATAGTGTAATGTCCCCAAAAATTGAAAAAAAAAATTATTAGGCTAGTCAAAACTACCTATGTTGGACATTATTTGAACTTGTACAGAATGTGTCATACTTTGTCTACAATACTGTAATGTTGTAAGATCTTCTTACGTTCTGCTCGCATATTTCTTGATGTAGTCATTTAATGTATAATTATGTTGTCATGATTTTGGTTTCTATCTTGATCGATGATTATGTATTCACATGTATGTTAGTTAATTTGATTACATACTTATTGATTATAACATTTGATTATTTTCGTATACACAATTATAAGTTAACTTATGTTATTGAAAAAGGGGTGGAGTGGCGGGACTAGTTCCTCTTGTAACCACCTAAGAGGTAGCATTTTTCTACTTGTTACATTGGGCTTACTTAGTTCTTACGAACTAATGCATTTCTTTCCATTTTGCGTGCATGTGCACTTGGTGACGAAAACTGGTTTGTAAAATCTAAATAGGCCATGTTGTCTATTTCGTCACTAGCACTCAGTTTTATAAATCTATCCTAGTGACAAAATAAAGGTTGTTAGATAATATTTGGATGGTTTACTAGCCTAGGTTGTATGAGTTATTAGTTTTATTCTTACAGACTCTATGATAGCGACTTGGTAACTACTACACTTATTATTTACAAGACACATACTCACTATGGTAGAAAGGATTTAATAAAATGGTTCATGCTCTAACATAGTCTTGGTGTGGCACATGGTATTAATATAGTCGGTGTATTGTTACGGAGAGAAATTCCTATGGCTTGGGGTACCACAACAGACAGCTTGACTCCAGAAATCAATCCTTTCCAGTATGCAATAGAAATTAAATATTTAACACTAAAGGATCAGACCTCATACCTTATTTTGGATGGTTGAAGTAGATCCCCGTTGAGCTTTCCAACTCCAGCTTGAATTGATAGATTACATCCTCAACAACAAGTAATCAATACAAGCATACTATATATATTGGTGTTAGATCTATTCTAGCATATATAATCAACAATGCATAAACATTTGAACACATCCATGGATAAAATATTCATTCAAACATACATTATTGGACAGGAAAAGATATTTCTATTAATATAAAATCAAATATTACAATGGATACAACCTCTGTCAACACGTCTATGAATTGGAGAAACTAAATCCCCCACTTGGGCCTCCACCACCTCAATCCTCCATCTCTCGATAGGAAGCTCATAAGCAAAAAGAATTCTTGGGAAGAACACAAAAGTGCTCCAAGGGACAAAGGGATGCAGACTCAAGCACAAGTTCTGGAAACAATGGACTATAATTTCTTTGCACTCAATTCTCTCATATGCCTTCAATGTACCATAGAGTTCCTTATATAGATTTTCAAAGGGGTAATGAAAGGTCGAATCTGAGCGATCTCAAGGCATAGGGAAGGCCAGGAGTCAAGTGAGTCAGATCCATGTCAAGGAAAACTCCAAAAGTATTTGGATTATGCACACATCCCGATGTACACGGTTTTAGGGGTCAAACCCACGTATACACGCGATTAAGGGTTTAAAAGTCGTGTATATCATTTTTCACATATTTTTAGGGATGGTCAAGGAAACATCAAAGGACAAAAAATGGTCCAAGGGGTCTAAGGAGTCTGCAGAAGGACAGGGGAAAGGCCATACAAGTGTGATTCACCTGGAGTGGTGAAATCAACTATAACAAATGCCCCCTAATGTGTGAGGTCAGAGGGGTCATACGATGGCTGAAATACATTATAAGTCCATCCCAGAAGTGGAGTGATGAAGAATCCCAAATGGAAGACCAACCACCCAATCAACATAGTACAATGATACAACTCTGCACATACTGAAACATCATGGGGACAATTAATTTCGTGTGAAGGTTTGTGCAACATTTCTCTCAGATTGTTAAACCTTTGCAGCAAATGGTGAAACAAAGTGTACAATTCAAGTGGACTGATGTAGAGAAGAATGCATTCAATAAAATAAAGACATCTATTGCTCATGCACCCTCTCTCAAAAGTCCAAATTTTGAGAAGGATTTTATTTTTTACACTTTCGCATTTGACGATTCGTTAGCAGCGGTGCTTACTCAGAAGGAAGATGGGGGAGATGAGTACCCATATCATTTATGAGCACTCGTCTGTAGGGGGTCGAATTGAATTACCCAGATATGGATAAATAAGCTTAAGAACTGGACGAAGGTAATAGTTCCACACCCAGATATAAGGTCTCTTTTCGTGCAAAAGGAATTAGGAGAAAGAAGAGGGAACTGGGTAACAACTTTATAAGAATATGACCTTGAATTCAAACTAGCATTCAGATTTAAAGGGAAAGGACTATGCAAACTAATCGCTAAAGGTAAAAACAATGAAGAAAATGATTGGGAAAATGAAGCTGAATTACATATGATGGATGTATGTCCTCTTTTCATAGCTCCAGATTCCTGGTACCGAGACCTTGTTCATTACCTTTAGGAAGGATTGTTGCTAGAACATTGGAATTCCAAACAGCGAAGAGCGTTGCGCCTTAAATTAGATGCATATCAGAGCATTGATGGAATTTTATTCAGGAAGAATTATTATGGAGTTCTTCTCATATGTTTAGAGAAATAAGATGCAAAGAATGTCATAACAAAGTTACATGATGGGCCTGCTGAAGGTAATTTTTTCGAAGATACTACAAGCCACAAGATTCTCAGAGTTGGATATTATTGGCCCACACTGTTCAAGGATACACACGCCCATGTCAGAAAGTGTGATATCTTCCAGTGGTGTGGGGAAAGACAAGCCAAAGAAGCAGGACCATTGAAGTCGATGATGATAACAAAACCATTTGAGAAATGGGGAATTGATATCATTGGAGAGATAAAACCAAATTCTTCCTTGCAACACAAATACATTTTGACGGCAACCAACTACTTCACTAGGTGGTTCAAGCCAATTCTGTTACGTAAAGTGAACGAAGATGCGGTCATGGATTTCTTGCAAGATCATATTATGACCAGGTTTGGGGTTCCAATTTCCCTGGTTTTCGATAATGCTACTTATTTTTCTTCTATTAGAGTAATTGCATTTGCTCATGAAAGAGGAATTAAGTTGCATTATCCTGCAAACTATTACCCACAAGGAAATGGTTTGGCAGAATCTACAAACAAGAATATGATTAGGATCTTAAAAAAGACTGTGATAGAAAACCAGGGACGCTGGAATTTAGCATTACCGAATGCTCTTTGGGCTGATAGGGTCACACCCAAGAATTCCTTAGGTGTGTCACTGTATACCCTTGTTTATGGAAAAGAGGCTATACTTCCTCCTAACATTATGCTACCATCTTCCATAATAGCTCAAGAGTCTAGAGGCATAGATAATGAAATCCTGCAAATTAGAATCTATAATCTTTTGAAGGTGGAAGAGTGTAGGTCTAGGGCCAAAGAACGTTTTAAGCATCAACACAAAGTAGTGAAGCAATGGTTTGATAAACATCAAGCTAGAAAAAAGGAGTTTGAAGTGGGAGACCTGGTTCTTAAGTGGGATCACTCACATGATAAAAAGGGGAAGCACATGAAGTTTCAATAGTTATGGGTAGGCCCTTTTCAAATTGTTGCAAAACTTGGCCCCTCAACCTACAAATTGCAAGATTTACAGGGGTGGGAAGAGAACTTACCAGTTAATGGTTTAGTTCTCAAACCTTATTTTTCCTGATTTTTGTTTTGGTTTTGTACATAAATAAATTGATTTGGTTGTTTATTTTGATTTACTTTATCTCTGTTTGTTCTAGTTTATATTTTGATGGATTTCAATAAAAGAAGTAAACTTTTGCTTGCATGGAGAGCATCAGAATTCTCGATTAAGTAAAAACCTTGATTATAAGACTATGTACTATTGTTTTATCTGAAATAATTTCTTCTAGTTAGCAGTTTTCCTAAATGGATATGAACACATTGAAGTCCTACTTAATCCTTGTAAAATAAATCAGGATCAAAAGGTCTGGAATACTGTTCGAGGCTCCATCCATCTCACATTTCAGAAATGTCCTAGGGAGTGACAGTAAAAGACCCATGGAAAGGAAGCAAAGTAAATAGTATATTATATATAAATGATCCCATGCCAATAATTGAAAGCCAAAGGAAAATAAGAGTCAAGAATCTCATGAGAAAGCAATATGTATCAAAACAAAGTAGTAAATCATATGAGTACAAAATTGCCAAATTTCTTCTCCGTCCGTGAGCTGAAAATTAAATACATCTCTCACACAAAAGGACACTATGGATAGAGGAGCCTGAATAAAAATTTAGAAAGAAAGGGATGCAGGAGGACTCAAAAAGGAAAAAAGTGCAAAATGGCATGGGAATGAGGAACAAATGAATATTTATGTTTACCATATGTTACAATCCTGTGGTGTCTGAGCTGAAACTACCCGAAGACAGAGGTAAAAAATGAAACTCATATTCCTTGCCTCAAAAGAGTTATCTTGACTTTGAAATCTTGGTTTCCATTTTCCTAAATTGGATTATCATCAATGATTAAAAGTACATACATTTTCCATTTGGAAAATCTAGACATCTAGAAGAATTCAACATGTTGGTTTTATTGTCAAACAATCTGTTACTTAAGGAAGAAATTGTCCAGAGATTTGGGTGCACTAGGTAGTCGCCAATTGTTGTAGCTGCAACAATTTCCCAAATTTTTTAAAATTTTGGGCCTTCCTTTGAATTTTATCTTGCCTGGATTTGTTTGGGATTGCTGAACTTTGTTGTTCCTCTGCTACAAGTTTGGATCTTTTGAGGATGGATTGAGGTTAAGTGTTTAGCATTTTCGAAAGTTAAATGACTATCTTTTGTCTACTGATGCTTTTGGTTTGAGCTTGAAGTTTTGGTCTATA
This sequence comes from Pseudotsuga menziesii, assembly GCA_001517045.1. Lineage (NCBI taxonomy): Eukaryota > Viridiplantae > Streptophyta > Pinopsida > Pinales > Pinaceae > Pseudotsuga > Pseudotsuga menziesii. Next base: position 110,650 of record LPNX010448296.1, read on the forward strand.
GATAATTTCCTTTTTGTTGTCAGAGGTTTATTGAACAATGAATCGAGGCTATAGTCCTTTGAACAGCCGTCATTGCCGAAGCTAAAATATGAAAGTCTCGATGGACAGTCATGTTTTTCGTCGATGTTTTTATCTCCTTTGTTTATTTTTTCAAAACTTTTGACTATCGGCGTTTTCTGTTTTATCACTATCAGAGCTTTAGTCCTATGCGTTGCAACCGTTCCATGGGTTTTTTGTTTTAAATGATTTTCTTTCTTTCGCTATCGGGATTTTGTTTGACGTTTGATCGAAAGCCTAGCCCTTTGCTTCGCCAATTCACGGTCCTTCGAGTTTTTCGTTCGTTGATAATTTGTTCTGATTTTTCAACGATGTTTTCTACTGCTACGGAGCCCTTAGTCCATATGACTTCTGCTATTACGGCTCCTCATTGAACTAGTCGTCCGGTGCTATAGTGGTTCCGAGGTTCGATGCTGCAGTTTTTTAGAGTTATTTTTCGTCAACGTTTTATTTTTCCGCGGAACCCTTAGGTTATATGGTCTCTGCCATTGCGGTGGCTTAGTGAGTTTACCATCCGACTTATAGTGTTACTTCCCGCCGATGAGAGTTTCTTTTCGCCTGATGCTTAGTATTTTTCCCACTAGTGAGGGTTTTCCCTCCTCTCTCGTGTGCTTTTACTTTGTCATTCTTCATGCTTTCTTCGGAGGTTTCGAAATAACTTAGAGGCGGCCTGAATTAAGATGAAGAGTATATTCTATTAGGGTTTTGATTTTATTCGGACAACGGGTTTAGAGGATTTTCAGACCCAGATTGCAGGATTTTTCTTTGCATCATCATGTTTTCTTTTCCTGCATTAGTATTGTTTAATAGTTCATTTATGTATGTTTTAATATAGTTTTTGTTACTTTGTCAAATGCTAAGTGATATGAGAACTGGTTATTCATGATAGGGTGATTGCCGCTGTAGAGAAAATATGTCTAGAAGACAAAGTAGAAGAAAGGAGGCAGTAAGAAAGAGAAGAAGAAAGTAAGGGTCTGAGATATTAAACAGATCGATAGCAGCAGAGGCCCAGGATTAGGAGAAGTTAATCAGTTACCAAGCTGGTCCCTTTTTATAAAGCGCTCTTAAAATCTTAAGCTGAGATGTAACGTATTGCATAAATCATGAGCACTCACAAAAGGACAAAATTATGGAATTGAAATGTTGGGGAAGCACAAAAATTTTGCTTTTTGTATAAGTATAGGAGAGTTAGATGTAGATAAGGAATTTTTCTTATATAGATTTGTGAGGGTATGATGTAAGAAGAACTATTTCCTTTTGCATAAAGAAATTACAAGATTCCTGTTGGAGAAAGCTTTGTGGAAGGTTTCAAATGCTATGCAATGGATTTGTTGAATGTGAACTGATTCATTTTCAACTGTTATCCATTAACCATGAGATCATTATATCTCGTTGAACCTATGTTCTTGTTATGAATGCACTCCAGTTTATTCTATGCAGTTTCCACTATGAGTAATGAAAGATGTTCATAAACAATTAGCTATTTGGTTGTTCATATATCTATAAATGTTCATGTGTTTTGAAATAATTAACAGCTATCTGTGATTTTTCTTAATGCATGCACATAATACATTACTCATTGATGAATAATAATCTTTCTCCCAAGGGATAGGTTAGATAGTTAGTTTAAGTTTTTCTTGCTGTGTGTGATTTAGATGCGAGAGAGTTAAGACGACAGGTAAGAACCTGCGCATAACATTCTGACCACTCCTCGTATTCTCTATCAATCTGCATTTTTAAATAGGCACTTGCATCTCATACTTAAATACAAAAACCAAAAACATACACGGTGGACCGGGCGGTAACCGGTAAAACCCTTTATTTTTGTTACTTGACCTACGGTAGTCGGACTGTAAACCAGACGGATTCCCCATACAAAATAGTAATGGTCTAGTTGGGGACATTCGCTGTGGAGAATCCCTAACTGTTGTTACCTGTGATTTTCCAGGCCTCAACACCTCACTACCCTAGAAACAAGAAATACCTGAAAAAATGTGATGATGACATCATCATCATCTTTTTTCAGGTATTTCTTGTTTTTGGGGTAGCGGGGTCTGTCAAAAGTATGCCAAGTGGGTATTCGTTGGATGCAGAATTTAATTCCGCATCTAATGAGCTCTTTCGATCGAAATTTGAGTACAAACACGGGGAGATATGTCGAAAATACAAACAAGAAAGTATTTTATTTTATGATACCTATCCCCAAATTTATATTAAAAAAGTGTTTAAGACCTATACAGTATTTCAAATTTAAAGCAATTTCATTGGCTAACACATGATGACATGGAATTTGAATCAAAGTTAAAAGGCCTATTTTGAGTTGAAATTTCCTCTAATGGTTAGGGTTTAGGTTGCGGGGCCACCTTTCTTTATCACTTGTGGATTTTATCTTATATTTTGTTCCTGAACTCTTTGTTTGTCAAGGTGATCTCATCCACCTGGACAAAGGTAAAATCAAAGGTTCATGCATTAGTGAATACTATGTAATACCATGACCTATCCCTTTAACAAATCAAAAGTAGAAGCAAACTGAAGAAAAATGACAAACAATTTTATGACTTTTACCTTCAACAAAGTATTAAAGAGAGTTAGTTCCACAAAGTAATCTCAACCAGAATGCATGACGTAAGTAAAGCATGCTAATGATAAAAAGTAATGTAGGCACATAAACCTTGCAATTCATTGATAAAGCCATTATTGTCATGACAGAACATTCATGAAGTATAACATCTCTTAGAATTATTTCCCAAGAATCTTTTAAAATTACATACAATAAATATTTTTTTTTTAATTTATGAATTTTGAGAGATGTTACAATAAAGCTATCTTGTAATTCTTTATTTCAAATGTTTATGGGTAAATTTCTAAATCGGTCGGCTTGTTTATATTTTGGAATTCTATTTTGAACTTATTATTTAGAGAAAACTTTATAAAAGCTCTTTGCTCATGTTTTTATAGCATGGGAAAGAAAATGTAATTTATAATTACTGTTTTTTTTTAAATTTAAATGTTATTTATTGAAAATTAACACAATTATATTTTAATTAAATATTTACAATTTAGTTATATTATGTTATTTTGGTTTAAATATATTATCATTAAGTAATATAAATTTAATGATGTTTGAAATTATAAATGCTAATTATTATAAAAAATGTGGATAAATGGTATAAGTTCCTTTTAGTTTGATTAATTGTATAACTCAAGGGTAAATATTTGTTGTGGTTTGTTATTGATTGTTTATTTGTTTCTTTTGAGCACAAGTCTTTATGTGTTTGTGTTATTTGTTACTATTTATGTATGGAGCTTTTATTTGTCTATACCAAGTTGTATGTTTATAAAAAAGAGAGAGATTCTATAACTAATATATGTAATTTTAAGATTTTTAAATATTTCCAACTTAATTTCAACAAAATAAGATTAAAAATATTTCTTATAGCCATAGGCTTGTAAGTGACATGCAATTCTATTTTTTTTTAAATCCATAATGATTGATAATAATAAAAACTATGAGTGACCACTTTTTGGGTTCAAAGTTATGATTTATTTTTAATATAAAATTAATCATTTAAAATTTAAAATTTAAGGTGACAATTTAATTAAACTTCAACTCAAAGAAGAGTGTTGGTTGTGTGATTCTTGGTTGTGCTCTAAAACAGTAACATGTTTAGATTAGATTATAGGGAACTTTAGAACAATGTATAAATATGTAAAAATAAGTTGTTAATGAAGAGAATATTGTTTGTTGTAAGTATTGAAAAATAAGATTTTTTACTTTGGAGATGCTTCAAAAGTATAAAAAGAGGGTCTTAGTATATAGCTCATTTTAGAACAATGTACATTGGGAATTAAGAGGTGGTAAGATAAACCATGGAAAAATAAGGTGTTCATGAAGAGAAAATTGTTTGTGATTAATATTGAAAAATAAAGTTTTTACTTAGGAGATGCTTCAGAAGTATAATGAGGGCCTTGGTATATGTATTCACTGTAAGGAAAGAGCATAAACTTTTATATATATATATATATATATATATATATATATATATAATATGGTGTTTTTTTATTAATGGATATGGAAGGATTTGGGTCTTTAATGGGTCATAATGATGATTGGCTTGGGTTGTGTGTTGTAGATTGTATCAAAGCCTTCTTATGATAGGCACAAATTGAATAAATTTAGATTTATACTTTTTTTGGTTTTGTGGGGTATTTGAATTTTGCATGCAATATATTTTTATTTGAGTATGCCTACATTCCAAGTCAATGGTGAGTTTTTTCCTATCTATCAAGAGTGCAAATCATCTTTTTACAAATCATCTTCCTACTTAGAAATACATAGATAAGCTATTAAGGTGTGGGTTGACAAGAACTTTGAGAAGGATTAAATATATTCACAATAGGAATTAAATCTTTAAATTTGTAAATTTTTTTATGGTTTCTACGCCATAAAAAAGTATCACCTCTATGGATTTGATATTTCTCCTTGGTTGAGAAATTTGAGAATTAAGATGGATATAACTTGGAATGTAAGTTGATTATAATGAACTACTACAAAGTTAGTGAAAAGGAATTTGTAATAAGAAATAAAACAAATTGACTATAGCTAAGAGTTTATTGCAACCTAACTAATAAGAATTAACCTACTCATTAAACTCTTATCCATTAAGATAAGATGATAATAAAGTAGTGTAAGCTTACCACTAATTCACAAGGTAATCAATAATAATTATTTTACTCAATAAACTCTAACCAACTTAGAATATAGTAATATTATGAAAACTTATCACAAAAATATAAAATACGGTAAATTTAGATAAACTTACCAATTAACCACGATGCAACTAACTCTTTGTATGACATTATTAGTTTGTATTAAGTATAAGGAATTAATTTACACTGTTTACTACATACATTTCCTTAGATAATATATTATCTATGGTGTTATGGTGTATGCAACTATATTGTTCACATATATATTTTCCAAGAAAATTTCCATAAAAAATGTATCAAGGATTTTATAGTTATATAAACAATTTCTAGATGTTAGTTAATGGATACTAGGGTATCCGATTTGTTGTTAGCTTACACTCGTTTACTTGGCCAATATATTATTTATTTTGTATCCAATTTTATTGTTTGGATATATACATGTACCTGATAAAAACCCCACACAAACAATGCCCCAAAAAAAGCATATCAAACATTATATTAATGAGCCACTACCACTATAAAATTGGCATGATATATTTACATGTTTTTACTATTAATGATTCAATTTAAAGAAAATGATGAAACATCAAATATTCAATTTTTTTTATTTATATTATAACTTCCGGATGCACATAACAAAATTCTAAGTATGTAAATCCAAAACAAAACAAAAAACTTCATATTTAGAAAGTAAAAAATTAAGTGTTTTGTATGGTGCTAAAAAACACATAAAATTAAACTTTAAATAATAGTTTATAAATCAACTTTTTATTATCTTGTCTGTAAACTTAAAACATACTAACACTTAAAGTACACTTCAAAAATAATTCTTGAAATGTCTACAAACAACAATAATACAAAATTATAATAAAAAATTTATTTTCATATTTATATGTACAAAAACAACAATGATCCAATAAATAATATTTGACAACTTTTAATAAAACGACATCAATCATTCATTTTTAATTCAAATTAAATTTTTAAAGAAATCAAAAAGTTCATAGAAATATTTTTGGCAATAAGTCTCTCCTATATTAATCCTCTCAAATATTACTTCCTCTCAAATATTACTTCCACTCATAATCTATTTGTAATTTTTCTCATGTTGCTTTTCCAAGCCATTAATATTCTCTCAAAATGGAATAATAAGAAATAATGTGAAACATTTCATTGCCAAAAACCTCAACAACAGTTAAAATATTATATAAAGTGCTTATGCATGGATGAAAATTATATATAGGACAAATAGGAAATCTCTATGCTTTATACAGTAACTTTCCCTTCCTATCATTTGAGAACAAATTTAGTGTTGTTACAATGTAGCTTTTGTTTGCATTTACCTATGTCTACACACCACTTATATATAGTTGTTGTAAAATGGCTATTACGGTCTTTAATTCTCAACAATTCCACATGAATGAAGGACGGTTGCATTTACCTATGTCTACACACCACTTATTTATAGTTGTTGTAAAATGGCTATTATGGTCTTTAATTCTCAACAATTCCACATGAATGAAGGATGCTCACATCGCACCTTAATGTTGCAATGCACTAATTTAAAGAACAACTCCACATGAATCAAGGACTCTCACATGGCACCTTAATGTTGCAATGCACTAATTTAAAGAACTAATGCTTATGTTGACCATTTCATGATTTTTATCTAGACAAATATTCCTTCTATACAACTTTTTCCTTCCACTTCTTGGTGTCTTCTTTTTCCTCAACTTATTTTTCCTCCACTATTAATAGTTTATCTTTGGCTTTTTTTTCTTAAAGAGGAAATTAAATATAAATAAGGTCATTGTGAGATATGCTACATCTTTTTCATCACTCTACATAATGTATCCTCTTTACAAATACTAATTCAGTTTTATTTTCATTTTTCTAGCCAATTCACAACACAACATTCACCTAATCGTCTATCATTGCACCTTCTTGGGGCAATTGCTAGTATATATTATATTATAAATTTGAAATAAGTCTATTATCCAAATCGATTTTATGATGATGATGATGATGATGATGGTTAACGTCCCCTGAGACCAAACTTTGGTCTATCGGACCTAAAGAAGAGAATTAATTAGTTTTCTTTAAAGTTATATTTTGATGCTCAAAGAGCTTGGAAAGAAGCATCCCAAGCTTTCTATAATTTTGACAGGCTAAAAGGCTAGGAAAGTGGGTATTGCAACAAAGATTATGAAACTCGGATCTAATGTGGGTCTACGCAGGGCACTCTAAGAGGAAGTGATTTTCATCTTCAATGTTCTTACTCTCACAAAGGTGGCAGATCCTTTCTACCCATGGTGTTTTAAGGACAGTCCAACAACCAGTTTCACTATGGAGCTCATGAGAGTTCGTTCTTATCTTAGCTATGTTAATTTTTTTCTTAGTACTGATCAAAACAGAGAGATACTTTTGATCTTCTAGAG
>LPNX010448305.1:14213-28279 GCA_001517045.1 Pseudotsuga menziesii
AAGATCCATGTGTAGATATCTTCACAAAGACATTGGAAAAAGAAATATTTGAACATCTAAGGAAAGTTTTGTGCATCTTTGAGAAGTCAGGCTTAAGGGTGAGTGTTGAACAATGTAAGCTTGACTATGTTCTAGAAGCTGACCAACAGATGCCAACAACAACCACCCAATCCTTCTACCAATTATTCAGCCAACTTCCAACCACCCAGCCGTCTAGTAATTAAACTTCACCATCCAACAACAAAAGGAATAGTAAAAACATGCTCGTAAAATCTGTTATAAATAGATCATTTCAGAGTTGCACAATGCAGACTTGTAGCTTCCTCTTTTGCTTAATAAAATTCTGAGCAACAACTCATATTTTCTATCTTATTTCATTTTCAATTCTTGTTTTTAGTTTTCTTCTTGCATTTTCTACCTTCAAGGTTTAGACAATTGTTTTATTTTTTACTTTTGTGGCATTATGTGCCAACCCCGAGTCTGACCAAGCCTGGAGTTGGACATTCACAGATTGATATGCACAATGAAATGATGCTCAAACCACCTAGTGCATTTGTGTGTATAGTTCATAGTTCATAGTTAAGGCATAGATGAAGCAATCTCCAAATTCATGCCACCAATATTTTCATAAACTAACAGTAATTGTCCATTTATAGTTCACAATTCATAGTTAAGGCATAAATGAAGCAATCTTCTTCAAATTCCCACTACGAAACTTTTCATCACTAACAATAATTTTCCATTTGTTGTAGAGGCCACTGCTATACAAGCCCAACTTCGTTTAATTAAAGTTAAAGCTTCGTCGATAAGCAAATCAATCTAAGATTGCAAACGCCTAAGTTTCTTTTGCAATTCCAAAACGATTTATTCACATTTAAAAAGTTGATCACAAACTTCAATTCTAGTAAAGAGAATATTGCATCACCTACCACACTTCCTTTCAAATGCAATGGTGATCCATTCAATAGAAAAGTTGTGGCACAACGAGGGGATTTTATTCTAAACGTTGTAAACTAAACAAGTAAAATCACAATTTGCATTTTCAGAAAACACACAAACTATTAAATATATTGACGCAAAATATCACTAAATTGGTAAAAGTAAGAAAAAAATACAAGAAGATTATTTTAGAAGGAATTACAAAATCATTGAAATGAATGATTATTTTTACAAAGAATTACAAAATCATTGAAATGAATTAATATAACAATCATCACAAAGAATTATTAGTAACCACCATGGAAGGAAGACACGTTGTGAAAATATTAAACTAATCTCACAAGAGGGCATGTTTACACATGGCAACACAAGTTACATTCAATTTTACACCATAAACTAATTGTAATGATATTATTTTGCAAAATATTTTATATCCATTTATGGAATAGCAAAAATAATTTGATTCATTTTTAACCATTGTCGTTGTCTAAAGCTAAATTTAAAACTAATTTAGTTATTTTTCAAGGCTGAGACCAAAAACTTAAAACATTATCATCTATATTTTGTTATCGAAATTCAATGAGAGCATTGAACTGACATCATATACTATGCAGTATTTTTTTTATCGAAATTCAGTGAGAACATACTATACAAATGGTGGCAGAGGGTGACATCATATTTGTTGATATATTGAATATTAATTTATTTGTTTATATTATACTAATTAATATATTAGGTTATCTTTGTTTGTGTTCGATGAGCTTATGTTGATTGCTAGTTCTCTACATTCAAGGAGCATGGTTGAGTTACTTTGTTGATTGGATGGAGGGAATCAATAATCTAGATAAGGATGGTAGTTGGATGAAAAGAATCAATAATCTAGATAAAAATGGTCGTTGGTGTTAAATTGAATTTGTATTTGTATTTTTTTATTTATAATACAAAGTATAAACATTGAAAAAAAAAGTTAAAATAGGAGTAAACTAATCATTAATCCATCTCCTTAAAAAAGGCTTTGCAAGGACATGATAAAGAGTCAAATGTTTAGGATTCAAATGCTACACTAACTCCTTAAATTTGGAGTTGTCATATTCATTAAGTCACTTTGATGGGGCTTCATTTACAATCCCAATATTTTTGTATTTTCTCTATCCATTAATGAAGGCTTTGGTTTTGCAATTTGCACTATTGGGAACCCTTGGTATCCTTCTTTGATACTATTGTATGAAGATTTTATGTATTTAATTCATCTTCATCATTTGCTAACTATTGTTCAAATGATTATCAACCTTTCGGTTTTGGTTTATTTCTTTTTTCTTTTTAGAATAAACTTTTGCTTAAAGACACCAATCCTTCAAACATCCCATTTGATGACAAATTCAAAATTCAACTTCAGAAAGTGATATTTTCATCATCGAGTTTATTGAAATATTCAAAATTCAACATCAAAAAGTGATATTTTCATCATCGAGTCTAGTTGGAACCTTTCTTGTGAAGGACCAACTTATATCGTAAGCCCTTACTAATGTTGAGCTCTCTATAGTTAAGTGTCTATATAAAAATACCAAGCTTGGGTTGCTCTATATTTATTTTTAAAAATATTTACAATGTAATCTCAATGTTTAAAAAAAACTCCCAAAAGTGTATTGCTAAATTTGGGAGACTTACCGAAACAAAATTTTTAATGATAAACATGGATAATGGGTGAAGTTCCAAGAACCATGAGGTAACATTTAAAGGATCACTCTTCCCTAGAACTAAGGACCCTCATCAAAATATTTCTAATAATTATTTGGTAGGATTGTGAAATTTCATGACAAAAAAGCCTTGGGAAACAATATGTAACAAATAAAACTTAAATAACAATCATTAATAAATAATAATGAAATAAATATTAATTAATTAGGTTAACTAAGGGACATACCTCTTAGTGAATAGTTACTATGTAAGGCCTATATATACTAGCTACTATAAATGTTGGAATATTGAAGAATATTGAGAGGGGGGTGAATCAATATTAATAAGTTTTAATAATTAAGTACTTTTTATTTTATTCATTAACACACAAAAACAACAAGATAAAAACAACACAACTTTTATCGTGGGATGCCAATTGGGAAAACCACCAATAGTTTTTGTTACTACAAAATTATATTTTACAAATGGTTTGTGAATGGTTTCCACCTGCTTTTATAGACAAGGATGCTACTACACCCAATTTACCAATGACTACTGGAAGGACACTAAGACCCCCTGATTTTATCAACTTCTACTGAAAAGATGCTACGACACCCTGTTTACCAGCTACCACTAGAAGGAGGCTACAACCCCCTTGCAGACATGTAGCCTTCCCTAGCACCACCCTACCACTCGAATATGATTATTTGATCTTTGACTTTTGTACACCTATGGATCTTCCAATGTAATGTAAAAGCACTTATTTTTTGAGAGTTTAAAGCATTGTTTATATACCCTCAAATGTATTTGTTCGTCTAAAATTCACGTATATTTATCGTGACTTTTCAAAAACAAAAACCAATTCAAAAATACCTCTTTGTTTATCATTTTTAACTCTGTTTTAAATTTATCAATCACGACCTTCTGTAATTACTTTTCCGCAATGATCATTTTTGCGATTAACCTTATCTTTCTACAATGTTATTTCCACAATTAGCCTTCTGCAATTGCGGGTTGTGGATTGCAGATCTATTGTTTGAATTTTCTCGAAACTACTTTTGCAATTCCTTTTCCACAAAACTTCTTCCACAATTGTGGATTGTGGGTTTGCTTCTTGATTTTTCTCGAAAGTGATTTCCCCAATAATCTTTCTGTAGCTTTAACAAGATTGCACCTTGGCATTGCGGAAACTATTATAGACCATTAATATTTCTCTCTATTACGATCCGGGCCATCCAAATATTCACTCCATATAAACTTATTGTTATAATGCTTTTGGCTCCGCTTGCCCAAATTGTGTTATTTTGGCTTCCACAAAACCTATTTGGACTATTTCATCAATGTTGCCTTCTGATCTTATGTTGACAACAATGGCCATTTAATCAACAGTCTTTTGTTATTCTTTCGTCATTACTGAAATCCTTTGACATCAATGACAACCGTATTCAAGATTATCCCCCTTTGGCATTGATGGAAACAATTTCTTAATTTTCAATTTTCTCCCCCTTTGACATTAATCACAAAACCTCCTAACAGCTCCCCCTGTCAAAAAATATTCCCCTGACATGTTGCTTTTTATTTTTTTGTTCACTGTAAGGAGATTACTCCCAACTTATGTCTAAGATGAGCAAATGTTTCTTTGGGTAGTGGCTTAGTGAATATATCAGCAATCTATCTTTAGTATTAATATATTCCAATCTGATCACTTTTTGAGACACTTGATCTCTTAGAAAGTGATATTTTATTTGTACTATGCTTTGTTTTGGAGTGCATGACATGATTTTTTTATATGTTTATGGCACTTGTTTTGTCAAAATTTATTACTATTGGATGCTCATACTTCACAAGTAAGTCTTCTAATGTATGTTTCATCCAAATGACTTGAGTACAACATGATGCAACATCAATATATTCATCCTCTATTGTAGATAGTGCTATGGAGGATTGTTTCTTACTTAACCATGATACCAAACAATTTCCCCAAAAAAATGTTGCTCCACTGGTACTCTTATGGTCATCAACACTTTCTGCCTAGTCTGCATTAGCGAATTCTTTAAAAGTGAAGTCTTGAAATTTTGGGTACCATAAACCATAATTCACGTTTCCTTTTAGATATTTAAGAATTCTTTTTACTATAGCCAGATGTGTTTTTTTTGGAGCTGATTGAAATATAGCAACCAATCCTATAGCTTTCATCACATATGGTCTTGTAGCCGTCACATATAGCAGACTTCCTATCATAGATCTATACATGGTATGGTTTACTTCGAAGGACTCGTCATTTTTGCTTAGCTTACAACTAGTGATCATAGGAGTATTAACAAGCTTGGAGTCTTCCATATTAAACTTCTTAAGCATGTCTTTGATGTACTTGGTTTGAGAAATGAAGATTCCTTTGTCTGATTGATACACTTGTAATCCCAAGAATAATGTTAATTCACCCAACATTGACATTTCAAATTCCTTCTTCATTTCAAAAGCAAAGTTTACACTTAGTATTTGTAAATTGCTTCCAAATATGATATCATCCACATAAACAACAACAATGATCATATTACTATCTTCAATGTTTATATATAGATTACTATCAATGGATCCTCTTTTATATCCTTGTTGCTTCAAGTGGTTATCTAGCCTTGAAAACCATGCTCTTGGGGCTTACTTGAGACCATAGAGTGCCTTTTTTAGTTTTCAAACATAGTCTCTATTTTTTGACAAGAGGAAACCTTCCGATTGTTCAATATAGAATTCCTCTTCTAGTTTCCCATTTAGAAACGCAGACTTGACATCCATTTGATATACTTTGAAGTTTTTATAACATGAAAATGCCAAAAACATTTTGATTGCTTCAAGTCTTTCTATAGGTGCAAAGGTTTCTTAAAAATCAATACCTTCCACTTGAGCATATCCTTTTCATACTAACCTTATTTTGTTTCTTATCACTTTGCCATTTTCATTGAACTTGTTTTTGAAGACCCACTTGGTTCCTAAAATATTCTTGTTTAAAGGTATAAAAACTAGTTCATAGGTTTGGATCTTCTCAATTTGATCCAACTCTTCATTCGTGGATTTGATCCAATCATCATCTTTGTTGGCTTCTGCAAAGTTCTTATGTTCCCCCATTGATAGTAAGGCTTGTTCATTAAATAGTAGATTTCTTCTTGTACTAACTCCAACATATTTATTACCTATGATTCGTGTCTTAGGATGATTCTTTTGTATTATCTTAGATGGAGCTTTTGTATCAGATCTTGGAGAGTCTTCATCTCCACTTTCTTGTGAGTCTTCTTTTTCTACTTTTTCTTCTTCTTCATCATCATCATGATCACTTTCATCCTTTTGCAATACTTCCTTCTCTCCTTCATCGTCATCTTGGATTTTTATTCTTCTAGATTTCATGTCATCTACCCTTACATCTGCACTTTCTATGATTTTGTGTATCCTTTTATTATAACATCCATATGCTTCCTTGGTGGAAGAATATCCTAAAAATATTCCTTCATTAGTTCTAGAGTCAAATTTACCAAGGTCATCTTCATTCCTTTTTATGTAGCACTTGCTTCCAAACACTCTAAAATATTTGGCTGAGGCAGGTCTTTCATACCATAGCTAGTAAGGGGTCTTGTCATTATTAACTATGAGTTGTCCTTTGTTTAGTATATAAACATATGTATATACTGCTTCCCTCCAATATGCATCAGGAAGTTTTTCTTCGTTTAGCATAGTTTTGGAAACTTCTTGGACTGTCATGTTTTTTCTTTCCACAACACCATTTTGTTGAGGAGTCTTGGGGGCTGAAAAATGTCTTTTAATTCCAAAGGTTTCACAAAATTCATTGAATTCATTTGAAGTGAATTCACCTCCATTATCTGACTTTAGACATTAGATTTTTAAATTTGTTTCATTCTTAACTTTTTTTTTGAAATTTTTGAAATTCTTAAAGGCTTCTAATTTTTGTTTGAGAAATGTAACCTAAGTCATCCTTGTATTATCATCTATGAACAACATGAAATAGTACTCTCCTTGCAATATTTTAGTTCGTGTTGGTCCACAAAGATTAGTGTGAACTATTTCTATTGGACATGAGTTTATATGTTCTTTTGCTTTGAAGCTGGCTTTAGTCTGCTTCCCAAGCTAACAATGTTTACAAATTTATTTTATAGGTTTCACAAGTGTTGGAACCCCCCTTACAACTCCCTTCTTATTTACTTCCATAATATTTTCAAAGTTTAGCTGCCCCCTCCTTCAATGCCACAACCAACTTTCATCAATCATACCTATGTAGCATTATTCTTCATTTTCTAGGATGTATACATTTCTTGAATTCCTTATAGCAGTCCTAGCAAGTCTTCTTAATTCTTTTTTTTCTGATTTCACATTTCTTAGAGTAAAAAATGCAGATGTTCCCTTGATCACATGTTTGACTTACACTAATGAGATTAGGATTTAGGACTTCCACTAGAAACACATTATTGCTTTGATCTTTTTGTTGATAATGGTCGTACCTTTTCCAATTATTTTGGAAGACATATTATCTCCAAATGTTTTCCCCTATTACCTTTTCTTAGTATCATGAACTTGTTTGGATCTCCTGTCATATGTTTTGAACACCCACTGTCAATATGTCATAGTTTCTATTTTTCTATCACACATAGAGAAATCATGGATACTCCTCTTGTTTCTTTTTCTTCTAGTCCTTTCTCTGTTTTTTGTTTTGAAACTCTTTTGTAGAAACCTTCTCTGTAGCAGCCATTAGTTTACAATATCTTGTTATATTTGCATGGTTATTACATTTGTAACTGTCATAACCCCAAATTTTCACAAAAATTAAATTTTTTTGATGTAGCATAAATTGTTTATAGACGCAGTTTGTTAACTGCTAGCGGTTAATGGATAAATGAAACAATTAACAAACTAATGATTAAATTAAACACATATAAATTAATACTATTTTAATTTCGATATGTGAAGTAAATAATCTGCATTCAGTTGTTTCTAGCTGTACTAATGATTTGATTTTTTCAAGTAGGTGAGAAGTTACTTTCTAACTGGGGCTTACTTAGCGATTGCTAACTTAAATGGATTTTTGGATCTTACAGGCTTGACAGGTAAATTTTGAACCAGTAAGAGTTTATTAAGGCGTTAATTCCAGATATACTCCTTTAGCATAAATATACTGCTAGAGAAAAAGTTTGCTTAATAGAATTCAAGGGTACTACAAGGTAAAGTATCTTTTCTTTACTTGTTTTGGAACTATGACAGTATTTTAAATTCATGTTGTAAAGACTAAATACCTTACCATTCTCAATGTTTTTCATTAGTATGACTTTTATTTCGGACAGTTCTTCTTTCTAACTACTAGCCAAGTTACTTATAGAGCTCATGATTTTGTATAACAATTCCTTTACTAACATAAGAGTTTACTGCTGTTATTATTTCTAAAATTTAATAACACTGCTTATCAACATGGAAAATAAAACTAAGCCTTCTAAGAATAAGCTTACAAACGTATCCTCAGCTCTACTTTTAATTGAGCTTCAGTAGAGGAAATTTATCAGCTTATTATTGTATTATATCTATAAATGGTCATTTGCACAAATGTCGTCAAGTTGTAATTTCCATCTCCAAATTTCTTTATGACATAAGTAATGTGACAAAATTACATTATCATATTATTTATTTATAATAACAAATGATACTATATTTATTCTTGAATAGTTTTACTATCCTTTACTACCAAGTCTAATCTAATCTTGGTTTGATTCATCTTAGAGCTTTGGTATCTTATGAAGAACAAATGATCATGTACTTCTAAGAAGTTTATCTTACTCTTAGTACTGTTGACTACATTCAAAAGTAGGAGTTATTCTAGGGTGTATTTATTATTTACTTTCATTTACAAAGTAATGATTTATAAACCAGCTCCTTATCCAGTAGTGTTTGCATAAACTAGCTCTGACATCACATTTATGCATTGCTTATGTTTATAAAAAGAAATGGTCAATAGTAGTACCATCAACTCATGTTCAACAACTTTTACTATACTATTGATCTCTTCATAAAAAGTTTTATTAAGAAGGATTATAAGATCTTTATGAAACAAGGACATCGATGCAAAATATGTTTTGGTTCATTACCATCTAATATTTCAAGGTTTATAATATAAGGTTTATTGATACTACAAAAACCTCGTTCATTAGCATAGCTTGACTTCATAGTTTATCATTGGAATGATACATTATTGACTTTGCATATTACATTGTCATTATAGTCATTGTTTAAATTATTGACAATAATTTGTTGTCCCGACAACGGAGTGACAACTATATCATTCGACCCACTGTGGACTGGATAAATTTGTGGGTACGTGGAACATCCACCACCATGCACTGCATGAATTAAAAGCCTCCATCGCAACCCTCCCTCCTCATTCTTTGTCGAGGGTTTTGGTCTTTGCTCTGTCTAGTTTACTGCGGCCATGAGGGCTTGCTTGTGCTGGTCTCCAGCTCGATTGTCTATGTGTAGAGAAGTGTTGTCATTTTAATGTGAGGTTGAAGAGATTTACTGCTCACATTTGGTCTTCTTTCTTCTTGCATTATGCGACCGTGAGGAGAGTGTTACTCTGTCAGTAGTTTGTAGTGTCGATTTCTTGTATGGCCATTGCCAAGGCTTTAATCCTGCTCCAGTCGTCGGTGTAGTATGCATTTTGAACCCGTTGCCTCTGTCATTGGTGAGCATGAGGGTTGTATTGTTCATTGTGTCGGTTTGTCTCCTTCGTGGCTTCAAATTTCTTCGCTTCCAGGTAATAATTTGTTTTACAATTGTTTGTAAGTTTTAAGTTACAGTTACAACTATACAACTCAGTTTTCTAATTAAGGTTTTGCTATTCACTTGTAGGTTATAGCTCGCCTTTACACTTGGAAGAACCCTCTCTAAGTTTGGATTGATAGCCAGACCTACGGGTAAGCCCCGGTTACAATGTGGCAACTCCCTGCTTGTACAGACTTAGGGGAAAATGGTTTCATTTGGAAAGAAATTTCGACCTCAGTTCCTCCAGTCTTTGCATGTTTGGTATTCAGTTTTTAAGATTTGTTTTTCATTATTAAACCCTTGCATATAGCAAGGTGGATCTGGCTTCGATGTCGTGACTTGTATTACTCTTTTCGTGACTTATAAAGGATATACAGTAATGAAGGTTTTAATAAATTGAATGTTAGTTTTGTTTTAAAACCATGCCACGATGTTGGGTACACTGGCCCTGAGCTGGTTGTTGTAAATTGGTTAAGTTTGCAGCCTTACGGCCTGCCAATACAATACATTGGGTTTTTAAGAATTATTTTACCTTGAGCTCAGCCTCATTTCCTTGGCAATAATCTTGTAAATTGTGACTCTGTGTACATTAGGGTTTTTCCTATTTGACCATTAATGAAGAACATTACTGTCTAAAATATTTTGTTAATATACATTGTTATTATAAAGACTGTAACTCAGTCGTAGTGTGTAATTTATAATATTACTTACTTGTTCGAAATATACAAGCTAGGGTTTCTTGAAATGAAACCCTTGTCTAATTAAGTTCTTCAATTTATTAATGTTTAGGTTCTACTACATGTTAATTTGGTTAAATTATTTTTACAGGTGTGTTGTGTAAATGTACATTTGTTTTCAGAAAGGACTGTAACAGTCTATAGTAGACTAATCGTTTATTTATATAAGTATCCATGTAACTAGTTTGCAACTTATACGTTTTTATTTATAATAGTTAAATAATTTGATTAGGGTTTCAACCCTAAAGTTTTACATTTACAGGTATAAGCCTATCTAATAATTATAAATAGTTTCTACATAGGTCAATATTTAGTTTTATACTAGTTATTAATTATATCTTCATTGCTTTTGTTTACTGAACTATTAGGTAGAGTTTACTCAGAGTTTTTGAAATGATAAAGCATAGATTTTGTCACTCAATTTACTCTTTATAATTTAAGTACTTTTAAATATAACCCTATTTAGTTTATAGTAAATATTAGTCTTAGATTTAGTTGATATTGTTAGAAAATAAACTATGTGATTAGTAGCTTGTTTATTTACTTAACTGTATGTAATCATTGTAACTCTAATGTAGTTTTTCTATTGCATTCCATTCAGTTACTAAGTGAAAACAAAGAAATATAAAACATATCATAACACTGTTTAACCTCCATAATATTTTAACATGAATAAAATTACTCTCCTGTCTGTAAATACACAATCTTATCTACTAAAACATTCTCTTATCTTCTTAAACATTCTACCTGTGCTAGAGTACTGCCTGGATTTCTAGGTGTGGAAAAACACAGTCTAGAAATTATTTCCATTCTAACACATTACTTTTCTACATCAAGTTTATTTCTTCAATCATTTAAAAAGACTACTAGATTCTAACATTCTACAAACTAACTCTGTAACATTCACATATCAGTCAAACTCGGATTGATTTATCTAATTGAGTAAAACAAAATAATGTAGAACCTGTTTAGGATAGACGACAACAGCGTTAGGAGGTCGTTTCTCCCTACCAATCTCCTAGAGAGCGCTCAAACAACGCTTCCTCCAGACCCATGAGCCTGTTTCTGCTCTTCCTGGCTGAGAACTGGCAAAGAATGCAAACAGTAGACTAGTCCAATATCTGAGTAACACACTTTGCTCTCAGCTTAAAAGCTGCACTAAATCAATCAGCAGTTAACACCTGAAACATTTTCCAGACTCCCTTCCATTGAATTTCTCTGAAGTACATTCATTCAACCTGAATGATCCCTTCTCTAGAAAATGAGTAGCCTCAGGTCTCTTCAATGGGAATTTTTATAAAGATTTCCTAGGTCGTTTCGGTCAGGTTTTCATTAATTGAGCCACTTGCTCTGATTCCACTTTCTTGGGGAATCATGACCCCAAATTTAGGGAGGTTGCCACTTGCAACAGTTGGAAATGGTTTGAGGATGCTGCCACATGTCAGTTTGCTCTCCACCCAGTCTCCTCCACCAATTTGTCCAGTAAATAATCTTTTAAGAGCTCTCCTAAGCTGTTGTCTCTTCCTTTATTTATTTATAAATAAAATATTCAGAATTACATTAAATATCCTTGACTTTGTTAAGTCATCAATTATAGCTTAGCATAAAATTTAACATATTGTCCTCAAATAATATCAAATAATATAAAATTATTTTTGCAAAATTGGGGCATGTGACATACACACCCCCTTAAAGCATAACATCGTCCTTGATGTTATTTATTCTTCATCCTCAGAATTCCCCTGGAACAGAATTGGATATGCATCCCGCATATTTCTTTCCGATTTCCAGGTGGCTTCCTCCGAACTAAGGTGCTTCCATTGCACCTTCACCTGACCAATGGTGTGGTTCCGAAGTGTGATCTCCCTCTGCCAGAGGATACAGTCCGGTTCCACAAGAAAATCTCCTTCTGGTTCCACCTGTACACCATTCTAATTAACAACATGAGTAGCATCATGAACATAATTATTTAATACAGATATGTGAAGAACATTATGTACTCTTAAATTTGGTGGTAATGCTAATTGATAAGCTACTTGTCCAATTCAAGACAGTATTTCAAATGGTCCACAGTAACGAGGTGCTAATTTTGCACAACTACCCAATCTCAGAGAGCTCTTTTTGGGCCTCGCCTTGATGAACACATGTTCACCTACCTGGAACTCCTTTGGAGTTCTTTTAAGGTCTGCTTGACTTTTCAATCGATCCTGCGCAATTTTCAGATTACTTTGTACCTGCTTAACAATTTCTTCCATTTCCTTTAATAGTTCAGGACCTAATACTAATCTATCCACCAGATTACTCCAAGAGATAGGAGTATTACATTTCCTTCCATACAAGATTTTGAAAGGACTAAATCTGGCTGACACTTGATAATTATTATTATAAGCAAATTCTACCAGATGCAAATAATCCTCCCATTTACCTGGTTGGTCTTTCACATACATTCTTAGTAAATCTTCCAGGACTTGGTTTACTCTTTCATTCTATCCATCTGTTTGAGGGTGGAACAAAGTACTAAAATTTAGTGTAGTGTTTAATCCTTTAAACAGAGATTTCCAAAAGTTACCTGTAAATTTAGGATCTCTATCTGAGATTATAACTTTTGGTATTCCATGCAGTCAAAAAATTTGTTTTAGAAAGATATCAGCTATGTTTGCAGCTTTATACATAGTTTTAACAGGTATAAAGTGGGTTTCTTTACTTTATTTATCGACCACTACCATGATAGAATCATTTAAAATTAGGAAGTCTAGTAACAAAATCAAGACTAATTATCTCCCATTTCCAATTAGGAATGGGCAATGGATGAAGTAATCTAGCTGGGTGTTGATGTTCAATTTTCACCTGCTGACATTCAAAACACCTAGCGATATACTCTGCCAGTTCAGTCTTCATGTTCGACCAAAAATATTCTTTTCTTAACATAGTTATACTCTTTTGATAGCCTGGATGACCTGAGTATGGAGTTTATGAATTTCATCTAAAATTAATAACTTAACTTTAGGTACATTAGGTACATACATTCTGTCCTTATACAGTGTGTTATCCCTAAAGTTGGACCTAGACTACAGGGGATCCAAGCTTAGGAAATCTTATATTGACAATGACTAAATCAAATGAAATCAACTCAAGCAGGCAAACTGGTATAAAACTTAAGGCTAGTTTATCTTTACAGTATTACAATGTACTAGGTTGGTATCATATGTTTATACAGTTTTCAGGTATGAGATCACAATATCAAAGATATAGGCAACCAATATATGTAACAGATAACTAAATACAAGTATTTACAAAGACAGCAAAGTGTATATCAGGCTGGTAAAACCATGAGGGCAGCAAGAAAGATCATATAGATTATATAGCATAAACATACAGAACAACATCAATAACAGAGGTTCTATGATCCTGATAATATAAAATGAAACTGTGACTGTGTATGAACCATAAAGATAACTATTTCTTCTGATAAGAATTAGACACTGGAATATGAGTGACCAACACCTAAAAGAATTACCATAGGAAACAGTTTATAAAGTACAGGGACAAATCATTAATAAATTTCATTCAAAGCTAAAACCTGTTGAAGCTCTAAAGATCTTATGCTATACAAAGCTGTGCAATTCCTCCAGCATTATCCCAAAATCTTCCAACCCCGTTCTACTAGTTCGATGGATCTTTTTATATCAAAAAATATTCTATCTAAGACTAACTATAGATCCTACAAGTTAGGATCGACCCCCTACAAAATGGGACATCAAATCCCTTTCAAAATGATTTTACATTACACGTGTCCAACAGATGTCACATATCAAAATAAAACAATTTTCAAATCTCTATAAGCTTCTAGAGGCTTCGGCTAAAGTAGCCAAATCATTTAGAACCTGGGAACGCCTTTGAAGT
>LPNX010448343.1:4428-51411 GCA_001517045.1 Pseudotsuga menziesii
TCTTCATCCTCGTAACAGAGAACACAAATCCCAGGGCCATGATAGCCCCTTTTCTGGAGATTCTCCCAGGTGAGAATCCTATTCCGAATAGAGAGCCAAATAAAGAAAGAGATCTTGTTGGGAAGGGATCTATTCCATAGGGAGGACTCTGCGGGACTAGGAGCCGGAGGAGAGTGTGAAAATACAATGCAATCATAAACTGCCTTAGCTGTGATAGAACCAGCATTCTTTTTATAGGTCCAAACAAGATCATCTGAACTGTTAGAGAGGCGAATACCCGCTCCAATAAGACTTTCAATGTAATTATTCCAGATATTAGAGTAAGATCCACCAAGATCCAAATCTTCTGAAGTATACCAATAGCACCTGGAAGACAGCATATTACGGGCTTGCGCGAGAGAGCAAATATTCAGGTCTTCCAGGTAAGACCGCAGATCTTCAGGGAGACTATAGGAGGATCGAAAACCAACGATAGGATCGATACCTAAGAGAATATTTTCACCATTTCCCACCTACCATGCCAAATGTAAGCCCATCCAAGGGAGGGTCTGAACAAAGCCTCTCCAAATAGCTGAAGCACAGCGCGTGGTAAAATTCTTATTCCTGAGCCATTCAACCACAGTGGAGCATTTAATATATTTAGAGAGAAGGACCCATGTCCACAAACCATTTGAATGAAGAACCCTCCATAAATTTTTGAGATGAAGGGAAATACTGAACCAATGAAGGTTCTTGATACCCCAGCCCCCACATTCCTTCGGCCATGACAGGTCATTCCAGCTTGCCAAATGAAACTTTTTGTTTTTATCAGAGGACCCCCAGAGAAAGTTAAACATGATACTTCTGAGCTTCTGCAAGATGGTGGCAGGGATAGGAGCAAGTCCCATCCAATAAACAAGAATGCTAGAAAGGACAGATTGCACTAGAACTAGTCTGCCTCCCAGAGAAAGATACTGGAAGGTCCAGTTACTAATGCGCTTTTCAACAGTTAGAGATATTTGAATGCCTCTAATGAGACCATTGTTCCTGGCATCCCGAATAAGAAGACTAAAACCCTCTATAACAAGAATAAAGAGGAGGGGGGATAAAGGATAGCCTTGACGAATACCTCGCGAAGCAATGAAAAAGGGTGAGGGGGTTCCATTAACCAGGACCGCGAAATTGACTGAAGTGATAAAAGCCATAATCCAATTAACAGTAAGAAGGGGAATACCGATTTGGATCAGGATGAGTCTGACATAGGACCAGTCCACACGGTCAAATGCCTTGGTGAGGTCAAGCTTTAGAACAAAGGCACAAAGATTCTTAGTCTTGATGGAGTGAAGAACCTCCTGAACAATACCAATAGGCTTAGAGATTTGACGATCCTTAAGGAAGACAAATTGTTCCCGAGAGATACCCAAATCCAAGAAGGGCTTGAGCCTCCCTACAATAATTTTAGCAATAATTTTATAGAGCAGGTTGCATAAAGAAATGGGTCGGAAATCGGAAAAGGTACGGGGTTTGTCTTTCTTAGGGATAAGGGCCAGGAAAGTTGAGTTCAAAGAAGGGGGGACAAACCCCGAAACCCTTGTCTGGTCAATAACCTTGAGAAGAATAGGGCTCAAGAGATCAAAGAAATGTAAGTAGAATTCAACAGGCCAACCGTCAAGACCGGGGCTACGGTCTTTTTTAAAATCTTTGAGAGCGAGTTCAATTTCGTGAAGACTCACTGGCTTTGAGAGGAGAGATGACTGCTCAGAGGGGATAAATATGGGAAAGAGGGAGATAACTTTAAGTTGTTGATCAAGGCTAGTAGAACCCTCATCTTTGTAAATATTTGCAAAGAAATATTTACCCATTTCCTTTAGGGAGGCCTCATTCTCAACCAAAAGCCCATGATGGTCTTCGAGCCCTTCTCCCCGAGGCCACAGCATGAAAAAACTTTGTATTCGAATCACCCTGAGAAGCCTATTTAATTCTACTTTTCAGCTGCCATGTGAGAAGGAAATGTTGCAGGATTCTATGTCTCTCAGTATTCAAAAGTGATAGGCAAACAATCTGCTCCGAAGAGAGAATGCCCTTAGTAGGACCAGCAAGGATGGATTCTATAGCTAATTCCAGGTTGGTGGATTCCAATACCAGACTGTCAAATTTTTCTTTGCTCCACCTTTTAGTGGTAGATTTGAGCTTTCTCAAAGAGAGGCAAAGATTTTCAATGTCATCTATAGAATCCGGATTGAAAGAAGAAGCCCACTCTCGCATGAACCAAGCAATAAAGTCCGGATCCTCAAGCCAAGATCGATTAAATTTGAAATGGTAATCATGGGACCCCTTCCAGGTATTCCACTCGAAAAAAATGGGGAAGTGGTCAGAGAGATCCAAGCACTTCATCCAGGTCTTATAGGCTCCCAGAGAGGGAATCAGAGAATTTGAGATAAGGAACCTGTCTAAACGCTTGCTGATACCTTCACTTCCAACTCTGCAATTGCGCCAAGTAGGCCCAGACTCACTTGGAGCCACATCCACCAAACCTATAGACTCAAAGAGAGATAGGAAGTGGTTCGATAGTGGGTCTAAAGAGGCTTTGACTCCCCAGACTTCAGAAGAATGAAGGATAAGATTTAGGTCCCCTCCAATCACCAGATGCGGTAAGTTGAGAATGCCCCCTCTGAGAGCATTGTCCCAGAAAAGTTCACGGTCCCTATAAGGACCATAAACATTCAGGATGTTGAGAGGGATAGCTGGCATCCCCCGAAAAAGAAGCCTGGAGCAGAATACCCGCACATGTATGATAAGCCTTACAATTGACCATCGAAGGATTCCAAGCTAAGAGAAGACCTCCCGAAAGCCCCTTCGCACTGATAGCACAGTACTCCCAGGAGGGGAGTAATTTAGAGAAGGCGATAAGAGCGAGAGAATCACTACACATAGTTTCTTGTAACAGAATAATATCAGGTTTAAGAGAACTGAAAAGAGCTCGAAGGCTGAGAGATTTGGTCTGCCCTCCTAGATCTCATGAGTTAAGGGAGAGAATCATCATCTAGTAAACTCTCTTGGGGGGGTCAAAGCTCTAAGTCCCCTGGAAGAGAAGCCTTTGTCAGCTTCCTCGACACGAATAGATAGTGGGATGTAAGGGGGAGAAGCAGAGGAAATTTCTGCCTTTAAGCTTTGTTTCCCTTTGGGAGGCTTCCTCACATTCACATTAGCAAACCTAATGGAGTTTATATGTAGGGTGGAGGGGGAAGAGGGGGAAGTGGCAGTGAAAATAGGGAGGGATTTTTTGAGGGCGGGGTCAGAAAAGGAGGGGGAAGAGGGAGGGCTGGGGGGGGAGGGGATAAGACCACATGGAGGAGGATCGTGAGAAAGCGGGGGGAAATCCACAGTCGAGTCAAGAGCAGGAACATCCGAGTGAGGAAAGGTTGGTTGAATGTTCAGGGGATGAGCAATGATAGGATTGTGAGGGAGAGGAATAATCTCAGTCAATGGAGAGGAGGAATCTTGAGGAGGAAATGAGGTCGAGTCAGAAGGAGGAGTCACATGTGACGAGGAAGGTCTTCTCCCAAAGTTGTAATGTTGCGTACCAAGGTTACTCTAGATCTTTTAATAAGGATAAATGATGCAGGGGAATCACTCTTAAATTGCAATGTGGCCATTCGAAAATTAAGATTCTAAATTTTACAAAAGGGAGTGGGTTTCCCTTAATTGAATATTCTCCATATGTTTAGGTTAGTGGTAATCAATTTAGTGAACTAGTTCTGGAAAGAATTGAGTTAGCTTTGCTGTCAATGGAAGAGTTAAGTTAGAAATAGGATAGAATGCAGTTGAATTCATTTAGGATATCTTGTGAAGCTGTCAGATTGTTAGCATAAATTTAGGAATTAACTTTCTAATTCTATATTTAGTTTCCTTCTTCTTTTGTATATATTCTGAATTAGTCTGTTAAAAGGTTGAATTCTTCGAGTAATGGAAGGCTTATTTCCGTATGAGATTGTTGTAATCCCCAAATTTAATTAATGAGTCTTACAATTCCTGGGGGCTGCTCATGAATCTTACAAATATAACAATATTAAGCAGATTACGCAGTTTTAGCATTTGGGAAAGCAATATACTTTACTACAAAAAAGAGGTGCAACAGCAAGTAATTAAGAATTGCACAACTCCTCTCGTACGTGTTTCTAGAAGGGGTCCCGTAGGGAAAGTAAAGAGTCCAGGTCCCTCCCTTGAACCTTGAAGCGAGGAAATTCTTAGATATTATAACCTTTAGTCTGAAATCCTATACACAACATTTTTGGTCTACCAACCCTTGAATTGCTAGTTCCTGAGTTTTATCTGTAAACATAGCAGTATTATTATTATGAACCTGGGTAGGTCTGACCTATTTTCGGGGCTGCAACTTGTGAAAATCACAGGATATCCAATAATAGATTTGATCCTAATTATGGCCTATTATAGTGCATCTGCAGGTGTAGCATTCCTCTGTTACTGTAAGGGAATTATGATCTAGCCATTTCATCTCCACCACATCCACAACAAAGAAAAAAAAAATGAATAGAAAAAAAAACACAATAGATAATCAAGAAAAACATAGAACAAAACTGAAGGTCTAAACATTGATGTCATTCTGAAGGCAGTGGAGACCCAACGTGAAGTTCAATACCAATATTTGTCAGTTTCAATTTCTGTCCACCGACACCAATCTTATCACCATGTTTAGAATTGCCTGAATTCCAATTCCATTTACTCTTCTTAGATGTGTCTTCAAGCATCTTCTTAGATTCAGACAAATTACTTGTAATTAATCTAGTCCTCTTAGCCTAAGTATTCAACACCGTAGGTCCGCGTCATAATTGAACTCCCTGTACAGGTGCCTGAAGGATAAAGAAAGAAAACAATTCTTTAGGAGCCCAATCCGTTTCAACCAACAATCATATATTACTTAGTGACTGCAACTTGGTGAGACCTCTGGCCCAATCAATTATCATGACCTTTGATTTGCCAAAAATAGATCAAAGCTAGAGTTTTTTTTTTTTTGCAAACCATAAAAGCCCCCATAAGGCTAAAAGTTCATGCAATTGCTTTGTTGGATCTCTGAAGATCGAGGTGCATGGCACTAATATTACTAATAGAAGGTAGACAACTTACAAAAATTACACTTCATTGCCAAATTTGCAATTTTCCATGACACAATTAAAAATGACTAACATAAACGACTAATTCATATTCTTCTAGCTAGTCATTTTTTATGTCGTGACTAAATTAGTCATTTATTTTAGTCATTTTTAACTCAGTCACTTATTATCTAGTCATATTTGTTAATTGGTGACTAAATTAGTCATTAATTTTAGTCGTTTATAGTTGAGTCAATCAAAATTGCTCATATTTAGTAGTAAATCACTTGGAAAACCTGTGGTGACTAGAATTTTTAGTCACCTAGTAGCTAATTCCTCATTTTGTACTAGTGGCAATTCTCCCTTTCCACTGCCTTAGCAACCTGATAAACCCAACTTTGTTTGGCTTGGCAGAATTTGATGTGTATTTGGCTATGTGTGAGCCTGTTGTTCCCTAGTTCCTTGTGGAAATCATGCCCATCTAGGGGGTGGCAGTGGTGCTGAGAGATTGATGAGCACACTGGCCTATGGTTGGGTGGAACGTTGCAGGGACATAGCTGATTATAGGACATCTCCTTTTCAAGATAAGTATTTATTGTATTTAACTCTGCAATGTATTTGTTTTATGAGTTATTATGAACATGATGAATGTGTTGAATGATATTTGCTTCCGCTGTGTATTTGCATATATTATGCATTTGTATATAATTTATTGTTCAATGCATTTTATTATTATGTTCATGGGGCTAGATTGCCCATTTGATAGACAGTAGCAACAGTGTAGTCGCGTCCTCTCCATCATCGAGATGAGGGCAGAAGATGTGACAATGTTCATCTTTTAATAGACAGTCATTTGATTAATATTTAAGAAATAATATATAATATATGATTTTTAATAGATATTTATTTTAGAATTCTATCATTTTATTAATTTTTATTATATAAATTTTATTCATAATTATGAATTTAAAAAATATATATTAAAATTTATTTATATCTATTTATTCTTTTAAATAATATCATAAATTCATAAAAATTTCAATTTTATTCTTTAAAATGTTACTATAAATTCATTTAAAAATTTGAATTAACTTAATTTTTATTTAAAATTTTTAAAATTTATTCCTATAACAATAATAAGAACTCTATAAAAACTATAAAAAAAATTACATGTTTCTATTTATCTTATACATATAAGCATTATCAAAATATATAATATAATATAATCACTTCACAAACAAATTTTAAAAATGTGAAAAATAACTTCAATCAATTTATCCAAGTTTTGCTTTTTTTTTAAATTAAAATTTAATTTTATATAAATAGAAAATAACATTTAAATATTATAACATATATGATAAAAAAATTTGAACTATATTCTTTAAACCCAATTTAAAATCTCTTAAATACACTCCTTGGTTTAGCTTATCCAATATTTATGATCAAAATCATATGATAAAACTATTCGAAGTTTTGGTTTTATTTATTTTAATTAAAATTTTGTTTTATATAACAAAAAATAACATTTAAATTATAAGCTATAAAATTTTTTCTGTCTCCTCAAGGTCGTGGGATTTTCAACTTTTCCCCTTGTTCGGCCTTTTGATTTTGCCTACATTTTCTTGAGCCCTAGTACTCTACGCGTGCTCCTTTGTGTGCACCACCCCCTGTTGTTCTTCACTGCCATGGCCCCAAGAGGGGGCGTTAAGCCTCCCCCTCGTCTTCCTCATGAAATCATAACTTGAAAGAAACTTGTAGCAGCCTGCAAAAAGTGATCTTCTACAACTTCTCAACAAAAGTTCATCAAGAAAATGGAGGCCATCCTAACAGTTGCTCTCTCGGTTGAAGAACATTGTGATGCTTCTCTAAATCTTGTTGAACAGGGCCTTATCAAAAATTTTACTTGCTTATGGCCATCCCCAAGATCCATCGAATCGTGGGTGCATAGAAATTGGAGATTGCTCACCTCAGAAGGAATCAAAAACCATTTTGTTCGGAAGGGATACTTTGTTTTAATCTTTGAAAGCATAGAAGATAGGAATCTTATTTTCAAAAACGGGCCATATTTCATGGGCCCTCGGGGCCTATATTTGAACAAATGGATGTCAGACTTTGA
Organism: Pseudotsuga menziesii; assembly: GCA_001517045.1. Lineage (NCBI taxonomy): Eukaryota > Viridiplantae > Streptophyta > Pinopsida > Pinales > Pinaceae > Pseudotsuga > Pseudotsuga menziesii. The sequence goes on from LPNX010448343.1 coordinate 11,635, forward strand.
TCCAACTCAAGACATACCTTTGGTTATCCCAATTTGTGTACACCTTTACCATCTTCCCTTGCACTGTTAGAGCCCAAAAACTTTAGAATCTATTGGGAATACTCTTGGAAAATATATCGACATATTTTCCTAGAAAGGATCACTACTCCTATGCACGAATATGTGTAGAGGTTGATCTTGAAATAGGGATCCCATAAGCCATAAAACTAATAGTGAAAGATTGGTCTCATGTACAAGAATTGGACTACGAAAACTGCCTTTTAGGTGTAGGAATTGTCATGAATATGGACACTTTGTAAGACATTGTAAAAATAAGGTTGAGGATGACTCAAAGAAGGCGAAAGGATAGCAATGGACGAAGGTGCAGAATCTGGTCTTGACAAAGAAATTTAGTAAACCTAGAGAAAAAGGGGCTCCAATGTAATCCTTTACATACATCACATAGCAGCATTAGGTGGAAGGGATCACCGTTCCTCCTCGAGAAAAAGCATCCTTGAATCCTTTTGAAATTCTTAGCACCCAAGAAGACCTTCCTATCATAGTAAAAGAAATGGAACAGCAAGACCATTCTTGAGCATTTGAGGAAGACAACACAAGGACTCTCCCTTCTCATCTTGGCTCCCCAACAAGAGGCTCTTCTTCACCCTTTTATGCAGACATAATAAGGAAGAAACCCCCAGAAATGTCAGGATCGTTGCAAGATGAGACATTTGAAATACCTTCAAGAAAGGCAAGGAGGAAATCCCTCAAAGAAACAAGAGAGGAAGAAGCGAAGAGGAAAGAAATGTAGGGAATCCAATCCACTTTAGAAATGTCCATTGGACAAAATACCAAAGCAAGGAAACCCAAGGGAGGTCTCTCTACCTCCATTCCCAATAGATAATGTGTAATGGTTTCTTGGAATTGTAGAGGCTTGGGGAAATATATGAAATATGAAGCCGTTGAAAATATTTTTAAAATAGAATCTCCAGATATCCTCATGCTCCAAAATACAAAAATCGAAGGGGAAACTCTTCTTGATCTAAGTCACATTAAATGGAAACAAAATGTAGGAAAGGTTGTAAGTGCAAGGGGCTCCTCAGGAGGGCTTGCCATGGTTTGGTCGGAGGAAATGTTCCAGCTAGTAAGCTATTTTGAGATTTGGCACTAGATTTATACTGAGCTTTGCCATAAAATAAATAAGATTTCTATCATTTTGTTTAATCTTTATGTACTTGTCCATTTTCTTGAGAAGAAAGACTGTTGGAAATATTTTGTGGAAATCAATTCTCCCATGAATATCATAGTAGATGGAGACCTAAATCTTGTATTTGATCCAAAGGAAAAAAGAGGAAGCATCAACAATAGAGATCAAATGCTCCCTCTTGTTGAGGACTTGATACAGCAGTGGGATATCCTTGATTTTAAACCCAAGAAGGGTTTATATATGTGGACAAATAACAAGACAGGTGCATCACATATTTCAGCCCGACTTGATAAGTTTCTAGTGTAGAGCACCTTTTTATTGGATAAGAAAATAGTATCCTCTAAAATCCTTCTAAAGTTTACCTCGGATCACAAACCCATTCTCTTGTAGTTGGATAAGGAAGAAAACTTGGGTCTTATACCTTTTCATTTCAGCCCCCACTAGATTTAGCAGGAATATTTTATGGTAGTTGTAGCTAAGGATTGGTCTGCATCAATCATCGGGTCACCCAGTTATGTCTGGGAGCAGAAATTAAAAACAACCGATTCATCCATGAAAGAGTGGGTTAAATCACCTTCCAATACCCCCACTACTCAAAGAAAAGAGGTTGTCCAACAGTTAGCAGTTTTATAGTTGGATTTGGAGAGCAGGGATATAACCATCCAATAAATGGAGAAGGAGCAAGCATCCCAATTTGCCTCCTTTCGATATTTCAAACATGAAGAATAATTTTGTAGGTTCAAGTCCTAAAGCTTGTGGTTAAAAACTGGTGACCGTAACACGACTTTCTTTCACCAATAGTTCAAAGCTCGCCTCTCTCGAAATCAAATTTCAGAAATCACCTCAACAGATGGGACTGTTTTGAAAGGTTTTTCCCAAGTTAAACAAGTTCTTAAAACTTACTTTGAGAATCTTTACACAGAGGAAGGGATTGGAAATGAGTAGTTCGTCACTTTCTTTCTTTCCCGTATTCCTTCTCTTGATAGTGAGGATAACAATGCAAGCCTATTGAAGTTCTTTTCAGAGGAGGAAATCGAGAATGTAGTGTGGTCCATGGAACTTGACAAAGCTCCAGGACCTGATGGATTTTCAACACATTTCTATAGATCTTGTTGGACTATTATCAAGGCTGACTTATTAATAATGGTAAAATCTTTTCAGTAGAAGGCCAAAGTGGGAGGAAGCACCAACTCCACCTTTCTTGTCTTAATCCCAAAAGAAGTGAACCTGGCCACTTTCAATAGATTCAGACCTATCTCATTATGAAATGCCTCCTGTAAAATTCTCTCAAAGTTACTTGCAAATAGAATAAAACCCCTACTTGGTAATCTTAACTCCCCCAGCCAAGTTGGTTTCATCAAAGGGAGACATAATCTGGACAACGTGATACTTGTACAAGAATCTATGCATTCTAGCTATCAAAGGAAGGAGCAAGGGATGCTAATAAAATTGGACATGGCCAATGCATTTGATTGGGTAAAACTATCCTTTCTCTATAAAGTTTTACTCTCTTTTGGTTTTAGTTCAGCTTTTGTAAATTTGATCAAATCCTGCATTGATAAACCTTGGATATATCCTCTTGCAAATGGCGACCTACCAAATATTTTCAAGCAACAAGGGGGATAAGGCAAGGTTGTTCGTTGTCTCCCTTTCTGTATATTATGATGGAAGATATCTTGAGCAGGAAATTGATAGCTGAAAGGAACGCTAGGCATTTCCTGGCATTCGATCGATAAAATGAATAGAACCAATCAACCATGCATTGTTTGTTGATCATTCTCTTATTCTGGGGGGATCTTTATTAAGAATAGCAATGGTTTTCAATGAGATTCTTCAAAGCTTCTACATCATCTCAGGAGAGTTAGTCAAGAAAAGAAAAAGTGCAGTGTATGGTTGGAATGCTAATGAACAAACAATCCTCTAAATTGCTCAATTCTTGGGATTTTTTGGTTTTGCTTCCTCAAATAAAATCAAGTATCTTGGTTTACCTTTAACTCTGGGTTCTAATAGATCCTCGCTCTGGATTTAAGTTATAAAAAATATTAAATCCAATATAGCAATATGGTGAGGGCATTGGATTAACAATGTTGGTAAGTTAACTCTTATCAAATTAGTTCTTTCTTCCCTCCCTATCTACCAGGCCTCTTTTATCCTTGCTCCAAAGGCAATCTTGGAGTAGGTTTCGAAGTTGTTTAGAGACTTCTCGTAGTGTGGTGGCAAGGGAAACCAAAGGAAATTCCACTTAGTTAGATGGGATATAGTGAAAAGACCAATGCTAAAAGGTGGAATTCAAATAAGAGACCCAGGCCTAGAAAACATCGCTTTAGGTGGTAAAATTATTTGGAAACTTTACTCTAAAAACTCTCATCCAATTAGTCACCTCTTTCGAAAAAAAATACCTCAAAGGGGCTTTACTGAGAAACCTCCAGATTGACATTGTTCCCAAAGGCACTCTACTATGGAATCTATGTAGAAAAGGATTTGAATTATTTCAAAAACAAATAAATCACATTCCTGGGAATGGTAAAAAGACTCTGATATGGATAGATAAAATCTTGGGCAATCTACCACTTGAAGACACAAACAAATTAACATCTATTCGTTAGTGGCTCTCTCAGGGTGGACTGCATAATCTTGTCTATATATCTTCCTAGGACACAAAATGGAATTGGGCAGAGTGGGTCTTCCCAAATCTTCTAGTGCATCTACTTCATCAAAAACAACTTCTCCTTGATGCGTTGAAGGGGTCGACACCTGTAAATATTCACGATGTTGACCATTGGAGCTGGGGGGACATTGGAATCTACACCTCGGCGCATGGATTTATAGCTCTACAACCACACCTTTCTCAAATCCTCAATCACACAATCTGGAAGCATGTACGGGTTGCTCATGGGCCACCCAAGATACATTTTTTTATGTGGGTGCTTATGCATAGAAGAGTGATGACCGGTGAAAATCTAGACAAAAGAGGAATTTTAGGTCGACACAAGTACATAATGTGTCATAAAGCCTCTGAAAATTTGGATCATCTGTTTGTGGATTGTGTCTTTGCCCAATCAGTCTGGGCATTAGTGCTTCAAGGACTCAATGCAGCCCTCCCTTCCCAGATCCCAATTATTGCTCTCTTCTCCTCATGGAAAGCACAATACCCATGGGTGCTAAAAATTCCCAGTTTGTGGAACTGAATTTGGCTCTCCATCCCCAAATTCATTTGTTGGAATCTATGGCTTACAAGAAATGATTTGATTTTTAACAATATCGAGCAATCCCCGTTGAACGTCATTTCCATAGCCGAGGCGCTTTTAGTGGAAGCATTGGGAAATCATTCCTCCAAGCCTGACACCACTCTTAATATAGAAGAAAGACGTTGGTTGGGAACACTTTTGATTCGAGACAGGAAGAAGAAATTAGATAGCCCAACCTCGTCTGGAGAATACGAACATTGGATGCAGAATTTCAAGATTGGTGGAGAAAGCAAGGAAACGTAACAGTCTTCTTCGACGGCGCCTCCAAAGGAAATCTAGGAATATTAGGAGCAGGTGGTGTGATCTACTCCCAGGAGCGATTAGATAAAGACAAATTCAGTTGGGGATTAGGACAAAACAAAAAAAATCATGCATAAATTCTTATGCTTTTAAAAGGATGCCATATCGCTCACGATCACGAAAACAAAGCTCTCAAAGTCTTCGGTGATTCATAAATATTGATAAAGATATTAAATTTCGAGGATCATTTCAACAATCCAGCTCTCAACAATACTCTACAGCGGCTACAGGGTTTATTGCACAACTTCACTTCTACTTCCTTTTTCCACATTCTCTGCAACTCGAACAAGGAAGAAGATGTAAAGGCTACGAGGGATGTAGTTTGACACAAGAAGTATTAAGAAAGAACGCATAAGTACCCTTGATGATATTCATTCTATATTTGTTTTGTATCTGATCTCTGAAAATGTAAGAATAGGATAGGTTGTAACAGGGAAAAGTGAGCCTAAGGCTCCATGTAATTTTGGTTGTTTAGGCTACAACCCAATTGATACTCTATTAAAAATTAAAAATTAAAATCTAACCGTTTCAGTTTAAAAAAAAATTATAAGCTATAAAATATTTTTCTAAATATATTCTTTAAACATGATTTAAAATATATGAAATATACTGTTTGGTTTAGCTTATCCACCCAAATAAGTATGATTAAAATTATTTAAAAATTCAATGTGATTAAATGTATGAGAGGGTTTGTCTTCCTTTGTTTTATTTGTTTCTACTTTTTTAATTTGTGATCTCAGATAGATATAAATTTCTTTTTTCTTTTTAAATGCTAGTCATTTCTATTATTTTATATGATTGTGAAGTTTGGAGATGCAACATTTTCACATAATCTTGAAGAAGAACTGAGCAAATTCAGAAGGGTTTATTATTTACAATTTATTAAATTAAGAGCAATACGCTCTATCTTATTCTCCTCTTAAAATCAATGCTCTCCAAAATCATGGCTATGATTAGATATATAATGTACAAGAACAACTTAAATAATGTAGGGGATCAAGGGCTTCCTAAATTGTTCTTAACTACAACAAAAATCACCTACTCATGAAGAGAAGTTGGCTTAAAATGTCACGACTTGGTTAAAGTATTCTAGGATTGAGGAATCTATCACTGTGCAAAATATCAATAACATAAAAAATAGTATTACTTTTATGTGGTGCAAAGAAGATTTCGAAGTTAAAAGAAAATTAGGGTATTATAAAGAAATCATTAACCCTAATTTTGAGGACCAAAATTATCTTTTTATCTTAACAAAAACACCATTGGTTGAGAAGACTTGCCATCTATACCAATCTATGAACATTGAAGAAAAAAAACACTTTTTTTAACTTACACCCACATCAGATCTAAACTCACCTTTCTAACATAGGCTAACTCTTAGAAAACTAAAAAAATTAAGACATAATATTTTAAAACAAATTAATTAATAAGATGTTAAATTATCATCAAATTAATAAGATGTTAATAAGTCTTAGACATTAAAGACTTATCATCAACATATAACTTTGTTAAATTATATTAATATTATATAAAGATGTTATATATAATGGTTGATATAATATGTATGTATTAAAAATATAATATTTTAAAAAGATTATGATTATTTCTAGATTAAAAAATAAGTTTATTAAAATAATTAAAAAATGAATTAAGCGTTTAAAAGTATCATCTTTTTAAATTGCAAAATTAAATAGTGAAAGTGTAAAGTCAGATTTAAAATAAAAAAGAGTGATAATGCTTTATAAAATTAAGATTACTCTATAATATTAAAATAATTCTAATAAATTTGAAATAATAAAATAAAATTTTATTTAAAAAATATAATATAAATTTTAAAATGGTTTTAATTTAAATTATAAATCAAATGTTGAATTAAGATTACTATGGTGTTAAAGAAAAATTAAAAATAATTTCATTAATTTTTTTTGTAACTAGGGAAATTGGCAATTGAGTTGGGTTGGTACTAGCGTGACACATGGATTCATTCCGGCTACCACTATACACCACCACTATACACCAGCCTTCAAGACATGGTTCATTGATAAACATTATTGGCCAGTGAACCAAAAATTCATTAAATTTGAAATAATAAAGTAAAATTAAAAAAAATGAATCTAGATTTTTAAAATGTCAATTAAATCACAAAAATATCAATTATGATTTTTAAAAATGTAATTTATAAAAAAAATAATGATAATGTTTCAAGATTATTATGATATTAATAAAAACTAATTTCATTAAATTTGAAAATTTTGAGATTATAAAATAAAATCTAAGTAAAAGGCATTTCTCATTTGTAAGTTTCATTTGATGTTAAATTTGACAAGAAATCTTCATGACCAAAATAAATCTAAATATATTATAATCTTATGTAAAACATGAGTGGGCCTCATGGTTAAGAGCATGTATTTCTTTTTAAAATATCATTCAAATCCAGAAGATATATTCTATGTACACCTTTGTGACCTTAAAAATATATTAATATTATTTTATAATTTTAAAATTTTTTAAATTAATAGCTTGTCAAAAATTTAAAAACTATAAAAACTATAACATAAGATTTAGATCAACCGAAACTATAACTAGAATTCTTCTTGAATTTTTGGCTGAAACCTCGCTATCGAGGGTTGCTCTCATCATTGAATTTTCAAGGCATTTCACTTTACCTAATTCATAGATCAGAGACTGACCATGCTGATAGTCTATGCTAACTTTGTCGGTGGGGTCAACTTGGCATTCCAATGCACCGACATTCTATGCAAACTGTGGTTAACTGGGCATGGCATAAAAATAAATGCGATCTATATTTAAAAGTCAAGATAAATGGTTTTAATTTTTATAACATCTTTCTAGGATTGCAATTTTTTTCATAAAGCATTCTCTTTCAACGCAACTTCGCAACTTCACAACTTCACTAAGTTGTACGCTCTTCACTACAACTTGACATGTAATCTTTGTCATTGTCATCATGATTATCACAATAGTCATCATCGTCATCATCTTTGTCATTGTCATCATGATTATCACAATAGTCATCATCGTTGGCATAATCATCATCCATGTCATCAACATCACCATTGTCCTTGACATCATCATCATGATTATTGACATTTTCATCAGTTATTCATCATTACCTTTGGCATAAGAAATAACATCTACCCAAAATATGTGATTAGTGGAAAAGGGTCATGGAGGACACACACGATTTATGCATGACAAATAACAACTTATTTTTTAAGATGATCAACATCACCATTCTGATTGTACTCGTCATCATTATCATTGTCATCATCACCATCATCACCATTCATTTCATTGCAATCATAATCATTGATAATGACATCAGTGTCATCATCATCATCATTGTCATCATTCTCCTCATTATCAACAACATTATCATCATCATCATAACCATCCTCAATATCATAATCATTATCCTCATTTTCATCTTCAACATCTGGGTGTAAAACTGGATGCAAAAGTGGATAAAAACATGGATGCAAAAAAGGATGCAAACATGGATGCAACAAAAGTAGGCGCAAAAGTGGGCACATAATGGGGTGCACCCAAAATGGATGCAAAAGGTGATGCAAAAGTGGATGCAAAAAATGATGCAATCATGGAAGCAAAACATGATGGAAAAAAGTGGTGCAAAAGTGGATACAACCATTGATGTAAAATTGGATGCAAAAGTGGATGCAACAAAAGTAGATGCAAAAGTAGTCGTAACACCCAACACAAAACCCGATGCAAAAGTGGATGCAAAAAGGGATGCAATAACTGATGTAAAATTGGATGCAAAAAAAGATGTAAACGTGGATGCAAAAGTTGAAGCAAAAGTGGGTGTAAAAGTAAGCGCAAAAAATTGGTGAGAGTTCGGACGCGAAAAAAGTGGATGCAAACGTAGATGCAAAAAGAAACGTAAACATAGATGCAAAATGGGATGCAAAAAGGGATGAAAACATGGGTGCAAAAGTGGACGAAAAAATGGATGCAAAAGTGGATGCAAAAATAGACTCACAACAGGATGTAAACTTTGATGCAAAACTTGGCACACGAAGGGATGCAAAAAAAGAAGCAGAAGTGGATGTAAAAAAGGATGCAAAAGTGGATGAAAACAAGGGGGTAAAAGTTGAGGCAAACATGGGCATAAAAGGGGGCACAAAAAGAGTAGATGTACAAACTATATGCAAAATTAGGTGCAAAACTAGGCTCAAAACCTGTCGCAAAACCTGATGCAAAACTTGGCGCATAACTAGGTGCAAAACCTGGTGCAAATTACGCTGCAATTTGTGCCAGATTTAGAAAAAGGACACAAAAAACTCCTAAAATAGCACGAACCCATGAAATTGCGCCATTTTGTCCAAAAAATGAAGAAAAATACACTGAAAGATGGTCTAGACGCAAAAAAGGATGCAAAAAGAGATGCTAAATCCAGTTTTTGTTCAAGTGATACAAGCAGGCAATTCCTTCTAATTAGGTAATGTCACCACATTTTTAAGGCGTCAATTATGGAAACAAGTTCTAAATCGTGTGTAGCACAATTATTTTCATGTTCTTTTAATTTCCTTGACTCATATGCCACAACATAATTTTCTTGTATTAAAACCCCACCTAACCCTTCCTTGCAAGTGTCGGTACATACGACAAAGTCCTTGAACGGATCATCCATATTTAGGATCGAGGCGGTGGTTAGTATATGTTTTAGTTTATTAAAGCTTTCCATGCATTTTTCATTCCATTGAAACTTTTTACCTTTCTTCTGTAATGAAGTAGTTATGGGGTAGGCAATCTTAGAAAATCCTTCGATGAACTTCCGGTAGTATCCAGTAATCTGCATTTATAATCTGATGTCAGTTACATTTTTAGGAACCGACCATTCAGTGATGGCCTTGAATTTATTGAGTTTGAAAAATATTCCATCCTTGGACACTAGTATTCGAGGTATTGAATCCTATCTTTAAAGAAATCACATTTACTAAACTTTGCATATACCTGTTGTTCTCTTAATACTTGCAGAATTATCTTTAAATGTTCATTATGTTCTTCTTCATTCTTCGAGTAGATTAGTATGTCATCGATTAAGACAACCACAAACTTAGACAGGTAGTTACTTAAGACGGTGTTCATTAAACACATGAATGCGGTAGGTGTTCTTTTCAACCCAAAAGGAATTACGACAAAATCATAGTGACCGTAGCGGGTTTTGAATGTAGTTTTGAAGATGTCCTTGTCTTTTAGTCATACTAGATGATAACTAGACCTTAGGTATATATTTGAAAAGATAGTTTCTCCATGGAATTGATCGAATAGATCGTCTATCTGGGGCAGCGGGTAGCAGATCTTAATGGTCATTTTATTTAATTATCGGTAGTCTATGCACAACCTTAAGGTTCCATCTTTCTTTTTCACAAATAATATCAGTGCTCTCCAAGGAGAAACACTAGGTCGAGTATACTTTTTATCAATCAATTATTGTAGTTGAGATTTCAGCTCTGTAAGTTCTATTATGATCATTCAGTAAGGAGCTTTCGATGTTGGTACCACTCTGGGTATTAGATCGATTGTGAATTCAATGTCTCTTTTCGGAGGAAGTCCAAGGTCGTCTATTGGAAAGATATCTTCAAACACCTTCAAGACTGGTATGTATTCTATTTTAAGTTTATTGTCATTTTCATTATCATTCATTATATAGATAGCAAACACTTTACATCCTTTTCTTACTGATATTTTCATTTGTAACGCAAATATTTCTTTGATTGTAACCTTTATAGGAATCCTTTTTACTTTTACAGTGTTTCCATTATCGTATGTACATGTAAAGGTTCGTTCGAAATGGTTTAACATTACTGTGTGTTTTTGTGATCTTTTTCTATCCAATCCATTCCTATTAACATATCATAGGAACCTAAAGGAAGACTATTCAAGTCAGCATGTGTAATGAAATCATTCATCATCAATTTACAATTCTTAACAAGACTAGTGACTTTACGTTTAGTACCGGTGGCTAATTGTACCAGCCATGACTTATTAAAATTTTCTTGTTCTAATTTACATAATTCCACTATTCTAGGTGATACATAAAATAGAATCACACCTAGATCAATTAAAATGGAAATATGTTGATTGTTTATCATAAATTCAATTTCAACGATGGAATTTTTATGGTCTACTTGTTGGTTTTCCAATGCAGCGCAAATTTGGGCATACTCCTTGCCATGTCTCCAACTGTAACTACTTTCTAGATGGAGTGAACATTAAAATTATTATTTCTTACTATGTAGTCTTTAAAGTAATGTGGCTGGCTACACCCCGAACATTTTAAGGGTTCTTTATGTGCTGGGTTCTTCTTAAAAAAAGTAGGAGGTTCTTTTCCTGTAGAATTCTGTAGTTTAAAACTTTTGTAGTTATTACCCTGATCTCCCCTATGTTGGAGACATTTACCATCATACTCACTCTTTCGGTCAAATTGGCCTAGTTAAACCACTATCCTAAGTTTAATTGACATTAGTGGAGCATTAATTACCATCATCCCAGTCACTCCCATGCCTACCTACAGTCAAGGAGGCTAACTTAGCCTTCTCCTATAGTCAAGGAGGCTAACTGGAGCACTCTAGGGGTGATATGTGTGACATTAATGCACCTAAATGCTAACTAGTGGTTACTTTCAGTTCAACCAATCAGTTACAGTCAGTTAAGGCGCCTCCATTCATTAAATATATTATTTAATGATTATTTAATGATTATTTATTATTATTTTAATGAACTGGAGTGAACAAGGCACCTCCACCAACTTCTGATGGTCAGTTCAGCTTCAGTTAACCTCATCAGGGTTTATTAGAGTCATGCAGTACTAGCACTTGATGATTGGATTGCTATGACAAGTGTTTGATCTCCTTCAGTTGAGATTCAGTCATTTATTGCACTCCAACTTCAGTTAGGGTTTGATGAGTCAATTAAGGTTTTGGTCAAGTGGTTAACTGAGTGAGATTGCATGGAAAAGAGTCAGTTAAGCTAGACTCACTCACTGAATTCGAATTGTCCCTTAGGTAATCGAATTATTCATTGAGTTAAGCCATTGCTTATGCATGGGAATTGTAACACTTTATTGTTTATAAAAGATACAGAGAGGAAACCTATTTTGGTTTCAATTATTGCTAATTCATGAGTAATTTGTTAATAATTCTTTGATGATTTTGATTCCTAGTTCCTAGATCATGTGCAAGAATTAATATGGTATCAGAGCTTACGGCGGGACAAAGAACAATCTCTCAAAAACAAGATTTTTGACAGATTTCTCCATGAAATGTGAGCAATAGCTCAAATTTGACCTTATTTTGCCCCTTATGTTTTGATTTTTAGGTTTCTATAGGTGAAGCATTCACTACAAGCAAATCCAAATGGCCTCCTCAGTACCTCTGTTGACTCCATACAATTTCCACACATGGAAACTCAAAATGGAGCATCAGCTGAAATGCAAAGGACTCCACAGAGTCACCATGGACACTGAACCTGAGCCTAGATCTGCCATAGAAAAATCAAGATTCTTGAACAAGAAGGATGAAGCCTTCGGTTTCTTATGCCTTTCTATTTCTGCTGACCTTCTCTTTCATCTTACGGATCTGAAGACACCGAAAGAAATATGGGAGAAATTGGAATCTCTGTATGGAAAGCATGATGACATGAGAGTTTATCAACTCAAAAATGAACTCATGTCTCTCCAACCTTCCAATTTTGAGACTCTGAATGATTTCTTTACAAAGTTCAAGCATACAGTTTTTCTCTTTAAGCAATGCAAAGTGGAGAAGGAATATGATCAGCTCATCCTAGCCATCCTCTCCAAACTCAGGGCTGATTATTCAGTTTTTGTTTCTACATTCCGTGCGGGGAAGCTCACAACTCCCGGATGGAAGATGCCTACACTCAATGCCTTCATTGAGTCCCTAACTAGTGAACATGACAAGCTTGTTCAGATGGGGATCATCTGATCTTCTCGTGACCAAGCCCTCCATGTCTCGGGGCCCAAAGATACAAAGGGTAAAGGAAAGCAGCAGAAAAATCAGAAAACTAAATTTGATACTCCAAAACCTAGATTTGAAAATCAGTAGCATGATGAATCTTCCGGCTCAAGGAAGAACAAAGGAAAAGGGCACAATGGGAAAGAAAGAGTCAGGTGTTCTTACTGTGGGGAGGGTTTTCATCCTGAACATGCCTGCATGAAGAAAAAGCTTGATGAAGCAACCTCTCTCCTTGAGAGGAATCACATCAATCTTCCTGAGAGCTTTCAGAGGAGAGATCACCAAGATCGGGAACCACAGCATGAGAAAGGCCATGCCCTCATGGAAAGCACTTCGAAGTCCAAATCACTGCTGATTGACAGTGGAGCTTCAAATCACATGATGGGTGAAAAAGACTCCTTTTCATCCTTGGATGCCAGCAATTCTAGTCCCATCCACTTGGGAGATGACTCCACCATCATTTCCAAAGGACAAGGTACTGTAGATCTATAAAATGGTTTTTTTTCTAATGTTTTGTATGTACCATCTCTAGAAGCAAATATTCTTATTGTATATCAGATGACACATATAGGAATGCCTAAGAGAGTCTCTTTCATCCCAAATGATGTTGAGATAACAGAAATTTCATCCGGGAAACTCATTGCAAAAGGCCATGCAAATCATCATGCAAAAGCCTATGAGTTCTCTCACTTTGTTGCGGATGAAAAGCCCACCGCTCTGCTAACTCATGGAAATGAGGTTAGTAGGCTATGGCATGAAAGGTTTGGCCATATTAATTTCAAATATTTGTAGCAATTACAGAAAAACTCCATGGTTGAAGGCCTCCCAGTCATCAAGGCAACCACGGGAGTCTGCAAGGGCTGTGTGATTGGAAAACATCCTAAGCACAAGTTCGATCGGGGGAAGGAAAACCGAGCTACAAGCATATTGGGGCTGATACATTCTGATATCAGTGGTCCAATGCCTGTCACATCCATCAATGGATCAAGGTACCTCCTTACCTTTATTGATGATTTTTCCAGGTATACATGGGTTTTCTTTCTCAAAAAGAAATCAGAGGTATGTGAAAAATTTTCTGAATTGAAGGCCTTGATCGAAAATGCCTCTGGGATTAAGATCCAGATATTGAGATATGATAATGGAGGGGAGTATGTTAGTAATGAGTTTCTTTAAATTTTCTCCCAAAGTGGTATTCAGGTCCAACATTCAATTCCCTACACTCCCCAGCAGAACGGAGTAGTGGAAAGGAAGAACCGGTCTTTCAAAGAGATGACCACCTGCATGTTGGAATCAAAGAAGCTTGCTGCAAATTTATGGGCTGAAGCATACATTCAGAATAGGGTGCCACATTCATCAGTGAAAGGAAATACTCCTTTCAAATCATACTTTGGACACAAGCCAGATGTGTCGAACCTACGGGTGTTTGGGTCCACAGCATGGGCCCGGATTCCGCTTGATAAAAGAAGGGCTTTGCAACCACAGAGCATAGAATGTCTGTTTATTGGATATCCTGATGAATCTAAAGGATTCAAGCTGCTAGATATCAATACCAAACAGATCATCATCGAGAGAAGTGTCAAGTTCGATGAGCCTCTTCAGGAGGTGGAACTAGTGGAGGAGAAAACTGCTGAAATTCCTTCCTATTCCACTGAATATTTGGATGATGAAATTGGGGGTGATGACTCTGATTTGGATCCTCTAATTTATGATATTATTGTGCAGCAAACATCAGATACTGAATCAGAACCTGAAGTGCAAACTCATCTTCCTACATGGACCCGACAGACACTCTCCTCTGTAGGAAACAACATTAGAAATCCGGATGATCCAAGGAGAACCCAGTCTGATTTCCAAAGAGAAGGTATTGCACTCTCTTGTTCTGATATTTTGCTATCTGAAAATTGCTATTTGATGATTAGTTCAGATCCAAAATCTTACTACCATGCTCGGAAGGATCCGAGATGGAAAATTGCCATGGATGAAGAGATGAATTCTCTTCAGAAAAACACTACTTGGGAGCTAGTTCCTCTTCCTCCGGGAAAGAAATTGGTTCAATGCAAGTGGGTGTTTCAGAAAAAGGTTTCTGCTGATGGAAGCACCTAAAAATATAAGGCAAGGATGGTAGTAAAATTTTTCTCTCAGGTCCAAGGAGTGGACTACCATGAGACCTTTGCACCGGTTGCAAAAATGGACTCCATCCGCCTTGTTTTGGCTATTTTCGCATCCAAGCACTGGGAGGTGCATCACATGGATGTTAAGTCAGTATTTCTGCATGGAGATATTCATGAGGAGATATACATGAAGCAGCCTAAAGGCTACATCACTGATCCATCTTTGGTTTGCAAGCTAAAGAAGTCACTATATGGGTTAAAACGTGCCCCAAGAGAGTGGTATTCCAAGATGGATGCCTTCCTTCTCTCGCAAAACTTTCAGAGATGTAGATCAGATCCAAATGTGTATTTACAGCAACATTATTGTCATCTAATTATAATTTTTTTATATGTTGATGACTTACTGATCACAGGTAGCACAATTGCCTCTATTTCAGCCATCAAAACTGCTCTCCACAATGCCTTTGAAATGAGTGATTTGGGGCTTCTAAAACAATTTTTGGGGCTCGAAATCGAGCAAAATTCTGATGGGATTATGGTCACTCAGTAAAAATACATTTCATACCTGTTAGTCAATTTTAACATGGCTGAATGTAGACCTACACCATTCCCTTTCCTTTCAGGGATCAGCCTTGAAGAAGGAAAAAGCACACCTCCCATGGACTGCACTATCTATCGACAGCTAATTGGTAGCTTGTTGTACTTGACACATTCTAGGACTGATATTTGTTATGCCATGAATGCTGTATCAAGATACATGCAGCAGCCTCATGATCTTCATTGGAAGGCAGCCAAGCGGATACTCCAGTACATTCAGGGAACCAGGACCTACGGCATTCACTATGCTGCAGATTCCGAGCTAGAGCTGGTTGGATACACAAATTTCGATTGGGCAAGTGATTCTCTTGATCAGAAGTCAACTTTTGGATATGTATTCATGTTTGGTGCTGGCCCTATTTGCTGGTCAAGCAAAAAGCAGGCTTCCATAGCACTATCTTCAGCAGAGGCCGAGTATCGAGTAGCAGTGAATGCTTGCATCCAAGCAGTTTGGTTGCAAGGCATTCTTTCAGAGTTTGATCTTGGTAGTACTTTGTCCACTGTCCTCTTTTGTGACAACCAGATTTCTATTAAGATATCCATGGATCCAGTTACTAGGTAGAGGACCAAACATATAGAGATTCACATGCACTACATCAAGGAGCTAGTGCATGACAAGACCATCATTCTGCAATACTGCCCGACTGATGAGCAGATTGCAGACATATTCACCAAGAGCTTTCCAGAAAAGAAGTTCACTTACCTCCGTTCACTGTTGGGGGTGAGTTCATCAGGGTGATCCAGACTACTTTCAGTGTTCAGCTTGAGGGGGGGTTTTTTTCCCACTGGGTTTTCCCTCTTTTCCTCACTTAATTTGTTTTGAGCATTGTTTCAGTTTCTTTATTGTACAGGGTGACCTATGGCCTTTGTTTCCAAGGCCCTAGCATTTTATGCATCTATGTTTTCTAACTCTTCCTGAGTATAGCTTAAGGGGGGGTGTTGGAGACATTTACCATCATACTCACTCTTTCGGTCAAATTGGCCTAGTTAAACCACTATCCTAAGTTTAATTGACATCAGTGGAGCATTAATTACCATCATGCCAGTCACTCCCACGCCTACCTATAGTCAAGGAGGCTAACTTAGCCTTCTCCTACAGTCAAGGAGGCTAACTAGAGCACTCCAGGGGTGATCTGTGTGACATTAATGCACCTAATTGCTAATTGGTGGTTACTTTCAGTTCAACCAATCAGTTACAGTTAGTTAAGGTGCCTCCATTCATCAAATATATTATTTAATGATTATTTATTATTATTTTAATGAATTGGAGTGAACAAGGCGCCTCCACCAACTTTTGATGGTTAGTTTAGCTTCAGTTAACCTCATCAGGGTTTATTGGAGTCATGCAGTACTAGCACTTGATGATTGGATTGCTATGACATGTGTTTGATCTCCTTAAGTTGATATTTAGTCATTTATTGCACTCCAACTTCAGTTAGGGTTTGATGAGTCAATTAAGGTTTTGGTCAAGCGGTTAATTGAGTGAGATTGCATGGCAAAGAGTCAGTTAAGCTAGACTCACTCACTGAATTCAATTGTCCCTTAGGTATTCAAATTCTTCATTGAGTTAAGCCATTGCTTATGCATGCGAATTGTAACACTTTATTGTTTATAAAAGATACAGAGAGGAAACCTATTTTGGTTCCCATTATTGCTAATTCATGAGTAATTTGTTAATAATTCTTTGATGATTTTGATTCATAGTTCCTAGATCATGTGCAAGAATTAATACCCTATAGTTATTCCTTGTGTTTTTGTGGAATTTATTCTATTTCTTTCTTGGATGAAAAATATTATGTCTTTTATTCTTCCAAGTTGGTACATTTTCCCTTTTTATTTTTGTTTTGGTCATAATAGAAGTTTTCCTTTCTCATCGATTCCTCTAGCGTCTTTGGATTTTCGTACTCAATCTGTTCTTTGAACACGATAGGCAAACAACCGAGAAAACATTGTATTTGAGGTTTTTCATCAATTATGTAAGGTATGTAATGAAGTAGGCTCAAAAACTTACTGCAGAGTTCTTTCATAGTCATGGCTCCCAGCCCCAACTTATAAAATTCTTTGCCCTTCTCCTCGTAGTATTGTTATGATAAGTATTTTCTTTTATAAATATTTTTAAATGTTTTCCAAGTTACATATCTTTCTTTGATTCCCTTGGCCTTGTTTGTATCCTACCACCATATATCTGCCTTTCCAATCAGATTAAAGATCACCATTTTAACTTTTAATTCATTAGAATAGTTGTATATTTGGAAATACTTTTTCATTCCTAACAACTAGGCTTCTGCCTCTTCGTGTTTCTCAATTTCCCCATTAAACATTGGTGGTTTAATTTTCTTAAACTCCCCAGATATTTCCTCACAAGGCCTATATTTCTTTTTCATTTTGTTATCATCACTAATTTCTCTTGAATATTTATGTTTTTGTGAGTGATGTTTAACTAATTCTTCACTGGAAGCTTCAAGTTTATGGATGGAAAATTCCAGCTTCCTTCCCTTACGTTTGTAAGGTGCATTTTTAGGTAGGTCATGTTCATATTCCTCATTTTTTTTCTTTTTCATCATTATGTATCTTAGCTAATAGAATAGTATTTAATTCTTCTTTAGCTTTTAGAATTCGTTCATTATCTTCTTTAACCTTTCTTAGATATGATCTAATTTCTTTCGCAACTCTTGTTAGTTCAGATTTATTATCTTGACTGTCATTTAAGTCTACCCAAATTTCCCCATCCCTTAAATTTCCCTCTTCATTATTTAAAGGATTTTTTGGGTGACGTTCTTCGTCTGCGAACATCTCTGCATCTGACATGTTTTCCTACAAAATACAACTATTCTTCTCTTTTTGTTTTGTAAGAGAATTTAAACCAAAAATAAAGTAAAAAATAGTTTTCTTGGTTTCTTTTTCAATGTCATTGTTGAGTTAATTCAAACCTAGTGATGTAACTTTTCTCTAATACCATTATATAACACACCTAAAGATCATAAATAAATAAATAAATGCATTATTTACATACTCACTAGCAAATTCCTCATTATTTACTTCTGTAAGTCTTAATACTTTAATCTTGTTTGTTATGACATGTTTTGTTGATTGTGGAAGTGGCTAGCTCCTTTTGAAACCTTTAGCCATGTCCATGCAGGTGATGTTCTTCATTTTACTTGCTCTTAATTGTTTAAATTTGGTGAGGGATTTACTTGCCTATGGCTTGGGGAGACTATCCATAGTCTTGGCCCCAACCCTTATATAGTAAGTTGGTTAAGTTATAAATTGAAAGGCCTTAGGCCTTGCCATAGTCTAAGTTATGGTGTGTGATGATCCTCCCTCTACGTGTAATAGATTAAGGTTGTAAGGCATGTGGTACACCCATATGGGGACCCTTTATTATATAAAGTTGTAAGGTTTTTAAAATAAAGTTCTAGCAATAAGAAATATGTGGTCTGTGACTATGGTATACCTTACCCTATGACCCACGAGGGTTTAATTTCTTGGCATATTTGGTTATGCATTGATTGCAATATAATATGGTTTGGCATATATGTTTTACTCCATGGTTGTAATATATTTGAGGTTCTAGGAATAATAAACATTAGGCATTACATGCCATGGTCCATACGATGTGAAGGTTCTTTGGCAATCGGGTTATATTGTATGGTTTTGAAATGTAATGATTGTAATTCATGATTAGCTAGCCAACAGTTATGATACTCTATCCTTGGTTGACTTTGGCATTTAAAGTGTGACCTGGTTGTGAGTTGACAACATAGCGTGGCCTTCCATGTGGATACAGGGCTACACTCTCCACTATTCATCTGTCTAGATTGAACTAGGGTTTGGACAAATGTTTAATGTACTTGGATGTTTTTCTAGAAACTCATTTCTCCTGCTAGGTTTGTGTGGGAAGGCAGAGCCAAGCTCTGCACTGTTTGCAGAGGAAGTGTACAGGTTGTTTGAAATTTGTGTGTGCGTGGTCAGCAAGAGCCAAAGATCTCTGCTCTGTTTACTATGAAAAATGTATGGTTCGTTGGGTCTTTCTTCATGTTTTACATGAGTGCTAACAACATGTCATTTGTATCTTCTTCGAGGTGACTTCTGGGATTCTCATTTCCTTTGGTGGATTGTAATGTAGAGCCGGTGCCACGACTTCTCCCTTCAAAAATGTCTACTAACAGGTAAGGGATTTAATTAAATCTTAGCTACTACAGTTTTCTTTGTAAGGATTCTAGCAATAAAAAGTGATTAAGTTTCCTTTCATTTTTGTTTACAGGTAGCAGAGGGATAAGGGTGCCCTAGAGGAGCCGACCCCTAGCCTTTTGTACAAAAATGTCGAGGTAAGGTCTTATCCCACACTTTCCTGTATTTGATTTATTTCACAAAATGTTTACTTGTTTCCTGACTGTGAAAAAATTGTGCAGGTTAAGGCACTGGAGAGGGAGGCGACAAGGTCACCTCCTCCCACGCCTATGTTTCCAAATGCCTTGGTAAGCTTGGCTCAACCCTTAGATAAAATATATATATTTTTTTTAAAGCTTTGAGCATCATGCCGACCCAACCATATTTGTTGTTGCAGGGCATGCTGAGTGGGAGCCATGATTTTTTTTAGTGGTAGCCACCATCGTTTGTTAAGATAAGTCCTCGATTTTGATTACATGTGCTTTATAAAACCCTGTTAGGTTTTCCTTGCACTGGCTTTGCAGGCATTGCTACGACATTGTGAATTAGAGTTCTATAATGTTTTAGATAGAGTTTGGGTGCCATTTGAATGGTCTTACTCCCATTCTTTTATTATTTTAACAATGGTATTTAAAGAGCGTGGAATCCATTAGATATTTTCTTACAACCTCTTTATAGTATATGTTTTGAATATTAAAAGGATGCCTGGCCTACGGGTTGTGTAATTCCAATAATCATTTTCTGTTTATTAATTTTGCATATTGTTGATGTTAGAACAATGGTTGTTGTCATTGATGATCTTACGACCACAAATATAGTAATTGATCTGATGTTATACTGTTGCATATTTTTGGTGAATACGATGGAAGTGTTTGTGTGTTATGCCAAGGTTTTTTCTTCTATGTAGATAGTGATGTCCATGATATGGACTTATGGCCCTATATTTACTTTATTTTGTTTAAAAATATTATATGTTACTCATAGGGTCTTCGATTTTCTATACAGTAGATGGAGTTTTTATTTTAAGTAAGGATCGACTGCCACTAGGGATTCCTTTAATGTCGGTCCTTGGGGAAAAGGAAATCTTGTTTTTGTCATTGTAATAGCTAGCGTATAGGCTAGAAATGTGTTAAGATTTGATTTGATTTTTATCTGCATTTAATTTACCTTATGGATAATATAACTCTAGCTTAGGATCTTTGATCCATATATGGTCGTTTATGCAGAATCTAAAAAGATTGTTTGAACATATTTCCTGGATTTGAAATTCGATTTGATTATAGGAAAATACTGATAGAATCTTGAATTGTCTATGATGGCCTACAGCCTCTTAGACTTAGATAATTTTCATTCATATTTCAATACTGTAGATCAATCTACGATTTAGGTGATCTAAATAGTAGATAATGTATGTTTTTGAATCCTTGATCTAGTTGTGTTGTTTGCTTAGATTCATAAGCCTGGTTTATGTAATAGTTGTTCTGTTAGAAGATTGATATATAGTTTTATTTCCTTTTCTAGTTAAATAAATAATAATAATGTGGATCCTTTTCTAAGAAAACTTCACTAAGTTAAAATGGAAAGAAATTGTAATGCATGGATGGAATTTTTCTCGATTTTTGAAATTTGGAATTTTACTCAATCTTTGGAATTTGGACCTTTCATTCGATATTTGGATCGCTTTGATGTTACATGGGTATGTCTATCCATGGGAAGAAGTGGTTCCAAAGTGATCTCGTGACCTTCGTTTGTCGTTATGGTCATTTGATGAGATCAAAGATGATAACCTTCGTTTTGTATTTTCCTTACTCGTTCCTTTTGTACTGAAATTCGTTGATCAATTAATTTCTGGAAGCTTCAATGAAAGAGATTTCATAAAGCAAACATTATATGTGGTCGCTGTTAAGATTCACAGCTACTCCCTTCCACCGTTACGTTTTCTAAGGATCATTAAAGCGAAACTTCATGGATAGGCTTGTGTGAAAACCAAATGACTTGTTTATTTTCTATATAATGTTTGTGCAACACAATTTATTGCCATGAAGATGTTTGCAAACGCAATAATATAGACAAAGTGTAGATTGAGAGGTAGGCTAAAGTTTTGTTGATCGCAAGGTTGGTAAAGTTTCTATTTCAATTGTATTTGGAAATGCGTTTAGTCCAGAATCTGCAATTGTTAATTTTAAAATTGGGTTGCTTGATGGGATGGTTATCCATTTTTGTTTTTGCACAATTTGGCATAAGTGAAGGTGTAACAGGATCTATCGACTTTCCTGCACTAGGAATTACATGTGTAGTTAATTTAGCAGTTTTTGTTACAAGCCTGATAAGAGGAAGGCTTGATAATTGAACTTCGTTTTTTTTCCAGTAAAAGAAAAACTCAAGTAACTTCTATGATACCCATATTAGAAAAAGGACATCAATCATACATGATTTTGAGCATCATTTTAGTGACAACGTTTTGTAACATGGATATTTTTTCCAAGTTGTTACCTGGTACACAACAGGATTTGAACCCAAAATCCGACGACATAATTCAACGACATCCAGCGTAAAGTACATTGTTGTCAGTTTGCAATGATGAAAAGTAATGTACCTTTTCATTTCTTTAAGCATCGCCAAATTTTCTATGTCCCTAACGTAGGTTTTTCGATGCCACTTTGCAACACTATGTTGTCAGATATGCGATGGACATGTGTCCAATTTCCAACAATAGTGTGTCAAATTTGCGATGACACTTGGAGGATAAGTTGTCAGATATCTGACAATAGTGTGTTGAATTTGCGACAACACTTAAAGGATGCGTTGTTAGATTTTCAACGTCCTTAGGCTATTTTTTGAAATAATATATCAACATATTTCAAATAGTTTAAACCCATATTTCCAACGGTAACTAGGTTCATATCGTCGTATATTCGACGACTGATGAAGTATAAATATAAAAAAATTTAAACATTCTGATATGTTTTCTATAGAATCGACAGATGGTTTGCGGAAATTATTTATTCCTCGACGGACGGTTTGAGGAATTGTTTTATTCTTCAATGGGCGATTGCGGGAATTTTTTTTTCTTCGACAGACGATTTGCGAGAATTTTTTTATTCTTCGAGAAACCTCTTTTTGAGAAAATTATGATGGCATGTAACTTGATTTGTTAAGATTGTAGATAGTATTCATTCAAGAAGTTTGTGACAAAATGTCAAATAGAAATATTCCTGATCCAAACGAACACAATCAACAATTGCTTGCTAGACTATGAGATGTAGCGAAATGAAGGGGTGGTGGAAAATGTTATTGTCCATGTACTCAATGTAGGGGATTTAAGAGGAGAAGAATATTGATCTCAATAATCGCAAAACATTGTAGGGAACATGGACACATTGAGGGGGGAAATCAATATCGTCAATTTGTAGGTTTAGCATTATAAAGTTTTTATATTTTTTTCTTTGGTAAATGTATGTATTATTTTAATATTTACTATATTAACTTATATCTATTGATGTTTTTGTGTATTTATGAAGGAAATACACCCTACGACACATTTTCCAGAGGAAGTGCTTTTAGAACAAGTTTCAGAGGATCATGGAGCGTTTATGTTTAACGGAGAACAAGTGAATGATCATATTGAACAAGATGGTCATACTAATAATGTAGTTGAAGATGATGGTATAAATACATTCATCCATGATTAATTTAATGTTAGAATGGATGATGACGATTATGATGATAATGAAAATTTTGATGAATTTAATAATTGAAACGATATACCTCTTCTCGATAAGGCATATGAACCCCTTTATGAAGGCTCCAAAACAAATCTCCTCTCTGATGTATTGTTGATAATGAACTTGAAGGTTATGAAGGGATGCTAAGGTATATCAATCACATGGATGCTAAGGTATGTAAAATAATCCATCACATATATACGATCGTGATAAATTTTCTTTGTATTCCTTTAATAATTGTATTGTTAATTCATTATTGATCATCATATGGATGAAGCGTGCTTCGTTAATATTATTTATTTATTACATTAACTATAAAAAAAATTTGATGTAGCTTGATAGCTGAAATTTTGTTACCACCATCAAATATTTTACCTCGCACATATCTGGATTTATCTTCCATCATGAAAGATACTAGAATGCATTATGAAGCAATTCATGCATGCCCCAATGACCATGTTATCTATTATAATCAGCATGAATTTGCAACAGAATGACCAGAATGTCATATAAGTAGATATAGAACAGATCAAGTAATAAAAAAGGTGCCTCATAAGGTTCTTCATTATATTCCTATCATTCCATGTTTTCAATGACTGTTCAGGTGCAAAAACATAACGCAATTTATGCATTACCATGCCAGGAACAAAATTCAAGATGATGTTATTCAAATGCCTGCAAATGGTTCTACTTTTAGATATATGGAGGAAAAGTGGCCTCACTTTAAATAAGAATCACGTAATCTTAGGATTTCTTTGGAAGCGGATGGTGTTCATCCATTTTCATAGATGAAATCCATTTACACGGTGTGGCATATTTTTGTTATCAACAATAACATTCCTCCATGGTTGTCAAAAAAGAGGGAGCACATAATGTTGTCGATGATTATTCCAGGTATTTTGTGTCTACAAATGTTTTATTTCTAATGTAGTTGTTGAATCTCATTTGTCGTATTATGTTTCCTAATTTCATTTGTATATTTTTTATTTTACTCTTGTGCATGGTTTATATATCTTAATGGTTCTCATAATTATATATTTTATTTGTGCTTGAAATCAATCAGGTAAGTTCCAAGTCAAAGATATGAATGTATATATCGAACCTCTTATAGATGAGCTACTAAAGTCATGGAATGGCATCACTATGTATGACGTATCTAGACCAATATGGAAAAGAAAATTTCAATTCCATGCAATGGTTGTATGGACAATACAAGATGCTCCTGGGTTAACCCATTTTTGTGGTTTGTATTTTTAAGCTCCACTTTAATTGCATTTAATTATATGAAGTAGTTAATATAGTTTATACAAAATTACAATTGACATAGAAATTCCATATATATATATATATATATATATATATATATATTTTAGGTCTTCAAACAAAGGGTAAATTTGCATGTCTAGTTTGTGGTCCTAAGATAAAATCTCGTCGCTCAAAAAGCTTAAGAAAGGAGGTGTTTGATGAGTATAGGCATTTCCTCTTTAAGAATCACAGGTATAGAACAACCAAAAAAAATATTTTCAATGGGAAGCAAGAGACTGCATTAAAACCACGGAGAATGACACCTCACCTTTAGAAGATGCAATACAATAGAAATCGTCAAGTTGGTACGTATGGATCATCGTA
The DNA here is from genome assembly GCA_001517045.1 of Pseudotsuga menziesii. Classification (NCBI taxonomy): domain Eukaryota; kingdom Viridiplantae; phylum Streptophyta; class Pinopsida; order Pinales; family Pinaceae; genus Pseudotsuga; species Pseudotsuga menziesii. The sequence continues at coordinate 36,619 of LPNX010448343.1, forward strand.
TATGAATTGTTATGTATTTTAATTTTTATTGTGGTTTGTTTATTGTAGTGGCCATATTTTATTTATGATGTAATTTATTTATAAACTAATATTCATGATGTCCATCGTGATCATGAAGGAATTAATGGGCTTCCACGAGGAATGAAAAGTTATCCTATACAATTTAGCAGGTTTCCCTACTATGAGCACCTACAAATTTCTCATTTGTTTGATACAATGCATATTGGAAAGAATGTGACCAAAACATTATGGTAGCTACTAGAGCTAAGGAGGAAGAAAGATAAAATTGTGAAAGCTTGCAAACACATTCAAGAAGGAAACCATGCAATGAAAGATGTCATCCAATTTCATAGCAACAGAGACCAAATTAATATTAACTCAATTCCATGGATGTTTATGGAGCAGCAAAGCAATGTTGTCAAAGAAGTAATGCGGAAAATTAAATTTCCCACTGAATTTTGTGCAAACTTGAAGAATATAATAACAAAAAAAACTGATTTTGCGGGGGTCAAAATGCATGATCTACACATCTTCATCAAGGTAATTATTATTGTTATGTCCATATAATAATTTATTTTTTTCATTTTATTGCTTACTTTTTTTTTCTTGTTTGTATACTCTTTGTTCAAAAAATGGCGTGGTTTGTATATTGGTATAGTATGTTATATCTTTCTCTCTCCTAGACAACTTCGATAACAATGTCAAACAAGTTAAATATAATCTTGGTAAATACATGAGGTAACTAGCGATTAGTTTCTTGTGCTTAGTGTTTCTTTAATTCTCCATCTAATTTATATTTTTTTATGCACTATTTCATGATATGTAATTTAATGTTTTTTTTGTTAAATATCGTTATTGGTTTTCGTCACTTGTAGATGGTTGACATATAAAGAAATCCATAAATAAGATATAAAGTATTGGAGGAGAGAAATTCCTCATCTCATGTGTGAAATGCAGAAGCATCTACCTTCAACATTTTTCAATGCACAGGAACACTACCTCATACACCAAGTTGAGGATATTGAGTTGTGTGGACCTATTCACTCAAGGTCCATGTGGATGGTTGAGAGGCACTTGAAATTTATGAAGGGTTTGGTGAGACAACAAGCACATGTTGAGGGTTCTATGATGGAAGGATATATGGTATACCAAAACATGTTCTATGTTAGTGAATATCTTCCTAATTTAGCATCAAAGCTCAATTTACGTCACATTTGTGATCAAGACTCCAATAACAAATTTGAAGGGGAGAAACTAAAGGGGAAAGGTAGATCGAGGAAGGTGAAAGGTAACTATTAGCTAGTGGATGTTTATTATATCATTCATATTCTAATTTAATTTTCTAGTTATTGCATCAATTAAGAAAATTTACATATGTCTTTCATTTTAATGATTATTATCATCAAGAAGTTGGTCGAGAATGGGATGCAATTCATTTATACATCGCAAACAATCTCGAGTGGATGAAGGTATGGATTGAACGATGTGAAAAATCAGGTCATGGAATATCATGGCAAGGTGTGGCTTCATTGGTAAAAGCAGCACATTGCAATGGAGATAGAAATCTTACAAAAAGGGAAAATTATTTAGCATATGGTTTAAAAGATAAAATGGTAAGCATATTAATCAATCACTCTAAATATTTTATTTTTCAAATTACATTTTGACGTACATGTTGTTATTTTCCATGTATTTTTGCATGACTATTGAATCGTTGTGTAATATTTTCGTGTATTGCTTGTTGTAGGTAAAACACCATAAGGTTCTATTCTGTAATGGTTGTAGATATCGCATCAAAAAATTGGATGAAACAAGGAAAACATCAGATTGTAGGATATCTGCAGTGTTTGAGGTGACCAGTGTTTCATCTAGATGTAACAGACATCCAAAACTCTTAGAAAATTGATACTATGGGTATTTGGAAGATATTCTACAGTGTGAATTTAAATTCTTCAAGTTAGTTCTATTTGTTGTCAAATGGTACAGGTTACGATTGAATCAATGTGATCCCCATAGAACTATTATTGAACATGATAATGGATTGACCATGGTAAATACAAGGTTGTTTGAGCCAGGAATGAAGCCCTATGTTCTTCCAAGCCAATGTGAACATGTATTTTACTCAGAGGTTCCAGGTAAAGTGGGCTAGTCATTTGTTGTGACACGATCCAAGGGGAAGGCCAGTAAAGTATAACCTAGACGATGGTAATGAAGAGGATTCTCTGGAAGAAGAAGACAATGATGAAGAGCATGATCAACATGATTTAGATGATAATGATGATCCAGTAGAATATGTCCAAGAATTAGTTGAATAAGATGATGTAGCAGAAAATTCCCATGAATATTATACCGATGATGACATGACGAGTGTAACTGACTTAGATGACGATGCTGATATTCCCAATCCTTACAATGTTGAATCTGGATCTGATAATACGGATGATGAATTGGATGAAGAAGATAATGAAATATATTGAAAGGTAAATATTTAATTAGACCTATTCTTTTATCCTATTTTTTTTAAAGAGTTACTAACATCATCATCGTCACTATCATCATCATCAGCATCATCATCATCGTCGTCGTCGTTGTCATAATCATCATCATCAAGAGCGTTATTGTCATCATTATCATTATCATCATCATCATGACTCTCATCATCACTATCATCATTATAATCATCATTATCATAATAATCATCATAATCATAATCATGTATCATCATCATCATCATCATCATCATAATCATAATAATCATCATTATCATTATGATCATCACCATCGTCATTATTATGTTCATCATCATCATCACCATCATCACCATCACCATCTTCGTCATCATCGTCATCATCATCATCATTACCATCATCACCATCACCATCATCACCATCATGATAATCATCATCATCATCATCATCATTATCATGATGTTCAACATCATCATATTCACCATCATTATGTTCATCATCATGATAATCATCATTGTCTTGATCATGATGATCATCATCTTCATGATGATGATCATCATCGTCATCTTCATGATGATGATCATCATCATGATGGTGATCATCATCATCACCATCATCGTCATCACCATCGTATTCATCATCATCATCATCTTCATCATCATGACCATCCTCATCATCATCGTCATCGTCATCATCATCATCATCACCATCATGATCATATTTATCATCATCATTATTATCATGATGTTCAGCATCATCATCTTCATCACCATTATGTTCATCATCATCATCACCATCATCACCATTGTCTTCATGTTGATCATCTTTGTCTTCATCATCATGATCACCATGATCACCATCATGATCATCTTCATCATCATCGTCATTATCATGATGTTCAGCACCATCATCTTTGTCATCATTATGCTCATCATCATCATCACCATCATCACCATCCACATCAACATCGTCATCATGTTGATCATCATTGTCTTCATCATCATGATAATCATGATCATGATCATCTTCATCATGTTGATCATCATCGTCTTCATCCTCATGATAATCATCATCATGATCATGATCATCATCATCTTCATGATGTTCAATATCATTATTGTCTTTATCATGATGATGATCATGATCATCATTGCCTTCATCATCATGACCATCGTCTTCATCACCATCATCATCATCATCATCACCATCATGATAATCATCATTGTATTGATCATGATTATCATCATCTTCGTGATGATGATGATAATGATGATGATGATGATGATGATTGTCATCATCATCACCATCATCATCATCATCATCATCGTCATCATCATCATCATGACCATCATCATCATCATGACCATCATCATCATCATCATCATTATCATCATCTTCATCACTATCATGATCATCTTCATCATCATCATGTTGATCGTCATCATCATTATCATCATCTTCATCACCATCACAATCATCTTCATCATCATCACCATTATCATGATGTTCAGCATCACCATTATGTTCATCATCATGATCACTGTCATTGCCATCATCATCATGTTGATCATCATCGTCTTCATCATGATGATAATCATCATCATGATCACCATCATCACCATCATGATCATCTTAATCATCATCGTCATTATAATGATGTTTAGCATCATCGTCTTCATCATCATTATGTTCATCATCATCATCACCATCATCACCATCCACATCAACATCGTCATCATGTTGATCATCACTGTCTTCATCATCATGATCATCTTAATCATCATCATCGTCATCATCATCATGAAGATCTTCATCATTTTGATTATCATCGTCTTCATCCTCATGATAAGCATCATCGTCATCATCATCATCATCATCATCATCATAATCATCATCATCATCATCTTCATCATCTTCATCATCATCGTCTTCATCATCATCGTCATCATCATCATCATCATGTTGATCATCGTCATCATCATCATCATCATCATGTTGATCATCGTCGTCATCATCATCATCACCAACATGATCATCTTCATCATCATCATCATTATCATGATGTTCAGCATCATCGTCTTCAAGACCATTATGTTCATCATCATCATCACCATAATCACCATCCACATGACCATCATCATAATGTTCATCATCGTTGTATTCACCATCATGATCACCATCATCACCAACATCACCATTGTCACCATCATCATCATCGCCATTATCACCATCATCACCATCGTCAACATCATCTTCATCATGTTGATCATCATCATCTTCATCCTCATGATAATCATCATCATGATCATCATCATCATCATCATCATCATGATGTTCATCATTATTGTCTTCATGATGATGATTATGATCATGATGATCATGATCATGATCATCATATTCATCATCGTCATCATCTTCATCATCCTCGTCTTCATCATCATTGCCTTCATAACCATGATAAGCATCACCATGATCACCATGATCACCATCATCATCATCATCATCACAATAATAATACACTCATACGTAACTATAGTCACATCACCTTTAATCCTAATAACATAAATGTTTTGTTTTTAATTACACATTAAATTTAAACATAAATATAAACATTATGATGGTTGTCTTTAATGTCTATTCAAATCAAACTATACTATTACATTGTTATAAAGTATTAATATCCTACACTTTTATTTAAAACTTATGCTATTTATTTATTATAATGTTTATAAAATATTAATACTATACACTTTTATTTAAAATTTTCTTATAACTTTTGAGACCGTTTTCAAAATATTTTGTTTTTATGTTTACATAATGGAAAATGTGAGAATCTTTTATTTTCTTGTCTGATTGAAAAGACAATTGATCTATTTTCTCACAAAACTTTGTTTTTATTTGTTAGGTGAAGTGTATCCATATTAACATAATAACTATATGTAATGTTTCCACACTATGTTTATTATTTTAATAGTAATATACACTTCTATTTGGAATTTTCCTTAAAATTTTGGGTCATTTTTTAAAATATTTTATGTTAGCTAAGCAATGTTGCTTTACGCAAAATGTGAGAAAATTAAATACATTGGATTTTTAGTTGTAATTACACGTTAAATTTGAAAATTTAAATTGAAATTGAATTGCAATGTTAAATTGTAATTGAATTCTAATGTGTAGACTGTAATGTAATTGTAATTTAAATTTTAAATTGTAATGATGGTGACGATGATGACGATGATGATGATGATGGTAATGGCGCTGATGACTATAATGATGTTGATGACGATGAAGATGAATATGACGATGACGATGATGACCATGATGATGAAGATGGTGATGATGATGATGATGATGATGATGATGGTGATGGTGATGATGATGATGATGATGTGAATGATGATGATGGTGATGGAAATGATGATGATGGAAATGATGATCATGATGATGAATATGGCAATGGTGATGATGACAATGATGATGAGGACGACGACGATGATGATGATGATGATGATGATGATGAGTGTCATGATGATGAAGACAACATGATGAAGATGACGATGATGATGCTGCTGATGATGATGATGACGATGAGGGTCATGATGATGAAGACGATGATGATGAAGAAGATGACGATGATGGCGACGACGACGATGATGATGATGATGAGGTTCATGATGTTGAAGACGATGATGATGAAGACGACGACGATGATGAAGACGACGACGATGATGATGACGACGGCGACGATGACGATGATGATAATCTTCATCATGATGATGATGGAAATGATGAAGATGATGATGATAAACATGATGATGATGATGAAAATCATGGTGATGATGGTGATCATCATCATTTCCATCATCATCATCATCATCATCACCATCATCATCGCCATTACCATCATGATGATGATGATGACGATGATGATGATGATGATGATGAGGGTCATGATGATGAGAATCATAATGATGAAGACAATGACGATGGCGATGACAACGATGATGATGATGATGATGAGGGTCATGATGATGAAGACGATGATGATGAAGATGAGGACGATGATGACGACGACGATGATGATGATCTTCATCATGATGATGATGGAAATGATGATGATGATGGTGATGGTGATCATCATCATTTCCATAATCATCATCATCATCATCATCATCATCATCATCATCATCATCATCATCAACGCCACTACCATCATCATGATGATGAAGGCGACGCGATGACGACGATGACGACGACGATGATGAAGACGAGGGTCATGATGATGAAGACGATGACGATGATGATGATGATGATCTTCGTCACGATGATGATGGAAATGATGATGATAATCATCATCATTATCATCATCATGATGAAGATGATTATGATCAACATGATGAAGATGATGGTGATGATGGTTATGATGATGATCACGATGATCATGATGATCATGATCAAGATGATGATTATCATGATGATGATCAACAAGATGATGATGATGAAGATGATGGTGATGATTGTGATCATGATCATGATCATCATCACCGTCATCATCTCCATTACCATCATCATCATCTTCTTCATCGCCTTTAAATGGATTATGATGGTTATTACTTATTAGGGGTTTTAGATTTAGAGTTGAAATATTTGACATACTTATAGGGATTAAGGGTTAAATGGATTAACAAGTCTAGGTCCTATGTGGACTAAAGGATATATGGGTTATCAATTATAGGTGTTATGACATACATAACTTGGAGGTTATAATTATTAAGGGATATATTAATGCTAAGGGTTATAAGGATTACAGTTTATGGGGATTAAGCGATTATAAGGGTTAGAACTTATCAACATTAAGGGTTATAATATGTATTTATTATATGAAGGGTTATAGTGAGTAGGGATGATAAAATGTAATGGATTAGAGATTATGGGTTAGATGTGAGGGATTATAGTGTTTATGCGTTATAGTGTTATGGAATAAGGGATTATAACATGTAAGGGTCATATGTAAAATGTGTGAATACTATATGTGTATTCATTGTTAGATGTTATAACTGTCAATAACTAAGGGTTAACATTAAAAGTTATAGGTGTTAGGGGTTATGTATTCATGATCGTAAGTTTTAAATTTTGTAGGGATTTAAGGTTATGTTAATGGTTACTAGTAAGGAGATATATATGATAATGGTTATATGGATTAGGTGTTAGTAATTAGATATTAAAGATTTTTAAATATTAAATATCAATGGTTATAATGGATTATGGTTATAATTTTTTATATAGTTAGGTGTTAGTAATAAATGTTTTTTTTTAATATTAAATATCAAAAATAAAAAAAGAAACCTATTAATTAAGAAAAATGAAAAATGAAAAACAAAAACAAAAAATGCGTGCACATCTTACCTCACTCTGTCATTGTGAATTGAGCTGAACTATGCTTCCTATTGCCGCTGACTTGACTATGAAATCTTCCTCTCAACACTGAGTGAACTATACTGGACTATGAACTCTACCTCTAGGCACTGAGAAAACTATACTGGACTCTACCTCCTGTCGTGTGGTCTATGGACTCTACCTCTCGTCGTTGAGCAAACTGTGGACTCCAGCTCATTTTGGTTCTAAACTGTGGACTCTGCCTCCTTTGGTTAGGAACTAAAGTTGTTGCAATCTATCAAGATAAGCACATAATGCCTTCTAAATTGGTGAGCTTATGTCATATCTAACATATCTCTCATTTTACTCATATTCATTCAGGGTTTGGGCGTTACGAAATAGGTTCAATGTTCGGGTTTGGGGGTTACAAAATAGGTTCAAGGTTCAGGGTTTTGGCGTTACGAAATAGGTTAAAGTTTCAAGGTTGAATTCATTGAACAATTCTTTTTAATGCTAAATTGCTGAATTATGTGTTCGAGTTGAGGGCTTTGATGAATGTACAAGTCCCTTGTTGGTTGTGGAAGAGAAGGTTGACTATCCCAGCTTATACTAGCTATTGCATGTATATTATAACATGCTTAGTTATGGTTTTCATATTTGACATATTGATCTAAGAGTTATTATGCTATACCCATGATATTGAGCAATAATATTGGGTTGATTCCTATCACTACTTATTACGTAAATATAGCATACTCTTTTATGGAATAAAGGCATACAAGCTCTGTCATAGTGTAGAATGAATTCAGTATAGTGTTCATTATGTAATTAAGCTCGCACCTATTGATTAGTGTGCAAATTCGTTGCTTGTCCTTATTTGAGACCATGTATCTTATCTTTCACTCACTTATTGCCACTAGTTAAATATTGGCGATAGGGTAGTGTACTTATTAGGGATTCACTTATGACACAATCATGGTAATCCAAAAGCCTTATACTTAGTTGATACGTAACATGATAGATAGAGTTGAACAGGCTCATTATTATGTATACATGGTGTTAGCTGCTTACAAACTAGATACTCTGCTTACTTGTACATTAATATATCATATATATTATGGAAACATAGGTACCATTCATCATAAGTAGTGACCTTAGAGATTATATATAGAACTACTTGACCCTTTTAAGGTGAATTAAGGTGCAGAGTAACATTATGGATATCGTACTTGATTCTTGGGTATTTATGTCCATATCAGCCTTTTCTCTCTAATTGGGTAGTGTATGATTCAGTATTCCTATGGATACCATAGGAATAGAATAACATTAACATTACACATATTAGGAGGATATACTGTCCTTTTATATTAGGGAAACAATGTATATAATGTATAGAACATGATATCCTTATATTAGAGTTATTACACATGTACATGGTTCGTAAGAAGCTAACCTCTTGCTTCTAATATCAATATCATAAGAATAGAGCCAATCACATGGGGTTATACTAAAATTGTAATTTCATATGTTACCAAGATAATGGAAATAGTTTTGATATCATGTTCATTAACTAGAATGTTAGAACCAATACGATATAATACTAAACAAGCATAACTAATTAGAAGGAGTAAGAATAACCAGTAGCTTGAATAATCTTACACATATACTAAGAAGTAATGAAGCTCACTCAGCCTAGAATTAGAAATGAATGTTGTTTTAGGGATGCTTGAGGCCACAAACAGACTAGAATTTCCCATAGTGCTGTAAAAAAGGTATAGACCTGTCTAAAAAGTAATCTTATCCATAGGACAAATATTTCTAATCCATTTACCAATTACAATAAATCTTTTTCATAGGTGTTTTATAGGAATAAACACCTTATAATTGAAGGTTTGGGGTTACCAACATACTCATAAAACTTGCAGGCAATCGAACTTAGAGTACAAAAAAGGAAATAGGAGGATAGAAAAGACTCACCTGATATACGATGGTTGATCCTAGCTTTGTCCTCTTCCACTCTACTTTTCCTCCAAAGCCTTCTAGGGCATTTCTCCTTCACCTGTCAAAAGCAAATCCTCCAAGTGCAAGATAATACATGTATATAAAACAGGTCAGATAAATCATATACAGAGTGCTTAATCATAAGTATTCATCAAACCATGATACATGAAAGATATTCAAGACACATATGGAAGAAGTATTCTCTTTATTAACAATAGTGAATGAGTTTAGATTACAACCCAACGCTTGAGACAAGGACTCCTCTACAACCAAAGGATTCTGAGTTCCACTGCTCCAAAGAATTCTGAATAGACTCCACCAGCATAACTTTGCTCTCCAATTATGATTGATTAATACCCTCCCCAAGGCCTTTATTTAAACTTGGTGAAATAAGGCAGTTTCGAGGGTTGAGGAGGTTGAGACATTTAAGATAGTTATAGTTAAGGGCTTAACAAATCTCAGATAATCATGATTTATTATTTTTAATGTCGAAGGAAGGTGTACGCAGGTATTAATATTGGCAACTCATGTATGACACGCGAGTTTCTCTAAGGGGAACCCACGTACAAATCTATACGTGAGATGCAATAACCAATACTCGCGTACAACACGCAACATGCTTTAACGAAAGGCGCATATGTACGCGAGTTGCATATAGGAAGAGGCGCGTACAACACTTGACATATTTAAAGGTAAAAATAACCAGCTGGATGGATGATACATGTAGTTCATAATATTCCCATCTATAGCGTTTTAGGAAACCTTCAATCCATAAATGTCCTTTTGTGTGCCAACATAAGGAATGTCGACACTCAGATAGAGAGGTGCCATTTAGGTGGATAATAGATGCCCCCTAATGTGTGAGGTCAGAGGGAAACAATGGCCGAAATATATTATAATATTTATCTTTGGAGAACTCGGAAATCTAATGGAGCAAAGATAGTACCTGAAACAAATACATAATAATGTCATATACAAAGTCATATCTGAGGATGCTATGTTCAATATAATGGAACACTAGCTCCTTTACAATATTTGAGTACATCATATGATATGGGTATGAAACCATGTATATTACAAAGGTGGATTGAAGCCACAATATACAAGAATGATGAGTCTTCAAAGATCTGGAAGCTGTGTACATGAATAGAACATAATCTTACACAACTTAGTCCATAGGTGAGGAACTAAGATCTTCATAAACTATCCTAAGGAACCAGTACAATCCAAGCCATGTGAATAAAAGTAGGTGGAAGTTGAACATGGAAAGGATTCAACACTTTGTCAATCAATAAGTAATAATTAACAACTGAAGCAAAGGAATTCACTAATGAGAGAAGTGAATCCTCAGGTACGATCGTCAAAACTCTAGGTCTTCATGATCAGGAAGTACTAAAACGGAACCATGCTGTGATAAGGAAGGCAATAGATCCTCCACTGGATCACAAGAGTGACTAGGAACTAGGTAAAAGAAGGGAGACACAATAGATAATAGATATAACAATGATGGGATCAGGATATAGATCAAACATTGGTTGAAGTCCTTAAACAATGAGCACGACATAAATATGACCCAAGGCAGTGTTTAACTTATAGATAGAACAACTAGACTTATCTGTCATGTAGGAGACATGATCAGATTCCCCAGGTATAACGAACAAGAGGAGGAGTAGGAAACTCAAAGTAATAGCTGAACAAAAAGTGATCACTGAAACATGGGTATCAGAAAAGACAAAGAGTGCTATGTTCAAGGATGACATGCCGCCACTACTGAAAACAAGAGAAAACTGCTTCCTTACCTTCCCTGTTAAATTTTTACGAGTCCAGGAAAGTTAACTCAGATCCCTCTTCATTTTTTAAGAAGCTTGAAGAGATGGGAAAATAATGCTTGATAGTGTCACTGATTCATGGATTTAATGAGCCTGAACTAGTACATGCTTAGTTGGTGTTTTCACATTTAGAGAGTCTGAAAACTCCCAAGAAGACTCCAGGGGGGGTCCTTTTTCATCCAATTTAGTCTCCTGAGGCTGAAAAAGTATAAAACATACCACAGAAGAACTCTCTTAACTTCCATAGAAGAAAAGGTGAACCTTTTTCGTACTTAGTCAGGGAGGTCCGAAAAAGGTTAAATTACCACATACCCAACGCTCCTTCCAAAACATGATAAAATAGCATGAGTTTTATGAGTGTGAAGGAAAGCAAGATCACTCGAAAAGATCCATTTGATTACGAGAAATGGGGCTTACAACAATAAACTCGTTGCTTTGTTCTTAAGCATTTAACGAGCATGACAAAGACACAAAGTACACTCGGAATATTTTTCATGTTTAGGTCCAGAGCACGAAAAAGAGAAAACTAAGCTCATACCGGGTGTTCCTTTTTGTAAATTTAGTCCCTCAAGTCTGGAAAAGTGATAAACCTATGCCTGATAATACTCTACTCAATTATAAATAGAAAAGAGAGGGATCCTTTCTCATATTATTCCGCATGGTTCAAGAAAGAGATAACCTAACACCAATGTGGATGCCCGTTCACATATTCTTAACGAGCTTGAACAGACGAGTTAACTTGGCAGTCAAGTCTATTTTGAAGGAGTCAGACCTGTGCCTAAAGAAACTCCATAAGGGCGGGGAGTCCTATAAAGGGATAGCTTGTAAAAAGAGATTCAAAGGAAGCTCTATTTGGCATGAAAAATAGCTAAAAGGATACCCCTGTACCTGAAACAGTTGCGGCATGAGTACCAAAGAACAACATAGGCTTGGAAGGAAGATACTCATGAAAAAAAGGTCTTATCCATGGAAGAACAATGGAAAAAATAGGGAACTAGTGGTTTATAATACCATAGTCCATGGAAAAATGTTGATTGGTAAGGTTAATATGGATTGAATAAAGATGCCAAAAATGTATTGGAAATGACAAAACCACCCTATTGGAGCAACAACACTTTATAATGATGAAAAACCTGTTTCAAAGCAAAAAGAAATATGGTATTAGTTGAATGGATTTTCAAACTATAGAAGAAACCCACTTGGAGAAATAAAATTTCTATAAATAGTTGAAAATCAAAACAAAACTCACCATTTGGAATTTTTAGCCATAAAAAGCAAGTTATTTCCTCTACCTTTGTTCGATCGTTGTGGATAATCTAACCGATGAAATCGAATTCCGCAAGTTGTAGGTAAGCCTACACCCCAAGCTCTTCATTTTGATCCTAGAAAGTATTAATTTTGAGTCCTAATTTCATGTTTAAAAGCATCCTAAAACATGTCACAGTGCATACGTGGGTTCACAGTGTAAAGACTCGCATACACGCGTTCTGTAGGAGGGTTGCCTATATAGATAGTCGCGTACAGTACATGACATGTCTAACTAGACAGTCACATGTACTGCATGAAGGATAAAAAGATAAATATGGTCAAAAAAATTTGAAATTTTATATGAAATTAATGAATCAAATTACTTGTTTTTCTAGGTGTGAAGATAGTGCTAAAATGGAGGAAAAGGGAACATGAAACAATGGACCAAGAAGCGCTCCAAAGTGCACCCACTATACATGCATTGCGAACAAGTGGGCTATTAAATTTATTTTGCACATCACCCATGCGAACCAATGTCCGGCTTTTGGAGTTCATGATAAATTATTGGGATCATGATTTGGGGATGTTCGACCTACAGGGTGAGACTTTGGAGATTACTACTGAGGACATGTATTTCATTACTGGTCTGTCACATCGAGGAGCACTAGTTAACTTAGAAGGGCACCAGCCGAGGCGGTGATCCTTTAAGTGTCCAGAACTATATAGATGTGTTTTGCACACCAGGTACCCAAAAGAGAGGGAGTTGTGTCCCTATTACACATATCTGTGACTTTACACTACAGGTACTTGCGAGCACCATCATGAGGATTTTAGGATCCTCCTGATTACATTTGGCTACACGGAACCAAATGAGGTTGGCGGTGGATTGTTTTCATGGTGCCCTCTATGATTGGTGTTTGGGAGCTGTCCCTATCATGAAAAGACAACTGTCTGATTGTAAGAGAGGAAGGCGAAAGAACTTTGGTTATGCGAGAATATTGGTTTCCTTCTTCTTTGACAGAGTACCAAGGTTGAGCCCCGCCATACCTCTACCAGTCTGATCTCCACATCAGCCGAGGTTAAGCAGGTGGGGAGACATCTTCCTCCGTCAAGGAGGAGAAGACACAGTGCATAGTGTATATGATGATGATTTCTATATCTGGTGGGAATGATAGCTACCAACACTGGAGTAGTTTCCATATGCTGGCATGGACTTTCGAGGTGACCCAGACCTTTTCCTCCCTCCAAGAGGAGCATGGGGAGAGCTAGGTAAACAATTTGTTTTTTCAATTTTTCATCATTTTAAAATTTTTTATGAATTTTAAAATGATAGATACATACATATGTACAAGTCTTAATCCTATAAATGTGTCAAAATGCAGATATTGGACCGGTTTTCCCTAAGGGGCATCCACGCATGTTTGTTCATCCTGTCATAGGCGAAGACCAGGGACTGATCAGGGTTCTAGAGGGGAAGCTGGCCAGGCTAACCCAAAGAGTTCCCACCTTGCGGATAGAGCATATCCTGACTGCCATGCAGGAGTTCGTTGTTGGAGTTCCACAGGTCTGGTTACGTCTTTTCATTCGAGTGGCCAGAGCGGTTCTTGTATACATAGAGGCTGTGGAGGCTGCCGAAGCTAAAGAGGCTAAGGAAGCCAGAGTACAGAGGGACCATGGGGACCAAGGTGGTCCTACATAGATCTAGGACATTTTGATGGACTGCGATCCACATTCTTGTATATTTTTGTATATTATACCGTTATGACGAGATCTGAGGATTAGAATTGACCTATCTATGGATAGATATTTTACATATATACATATATATACATATATACATATATATACATATATACACATATATACATATA
>LPNX010448343.1:52805-117106 GCA_001517045.1 Pseudotsuga menziesii
TTTCGTGGAACGTGATTGAACATAATAACTTGAAAATTTCTTTCCAGTAACCAAATTTGCATGAACTGATGTAATAGAATAGGATTTCATACCTGATAAGCTCAATTGAGCTGGGAAACCACCAGCTGAGAGTCTAGACGAACTTCAAGCTAGGTGATACCACGTGACAAAGCATCCCATAAAATCTCAATTACGGCCTTATACCACGGGGACTTCACTTAGTGAACCTCTCACATAGCACATGCAATCGTGGGATATTAAAGAATACCCTTAATTTCAAGATATATTGACCCAAAATCTTTTTGTTGAAACCCCCTCCCAATACTTAAAACTTCCTCCCCACCCCTTTTTATACCTCAATCCTTATAAACCACCCTACCCACCCCCACCTTAAACCCCTCATCCCCCCAATAACTACAATATATTGGTTCAATTTTTGATAATTTTAAAACCCACAATATGAACTAACGTGATAGGATATTGGTCAAAAAGTGAAGTCCCCGTGCCCTATACTCGGCAACATTATTAGAAGCAGGACCTAAGCAAGCGCCTCCAGTGGCAACAAGCTGTCCTGAAGGAGAGTAAATAACCCACACCGCTGAAGCTAGGTTACAAGTGTGACCGCTGGTGCCATCAGCGAACCCTATATACCTTTCAAAAGACATCTGCAACAACTAGCAAATAATGTAAAAACAAAACCGACAACGTAATGTACATAAAAATACATACAATAAAAATACAAGAAAAAGTGCTAAGCCTAAGCATAGTACTTTTTCAGGTAGAGCCCATTTCTAGGCTCAGGCAGCTTGTTCCCATCAAAATCAACTAACTCATATGAGCCCTTCTTCAAAAATTTTGACACGACACAAGGTCCTAACCACATGGCCTTGAATTTTCCTACCCCCAGGGGTTCTTTGTCTTGGTCCCGAAGCAAGACAAGTTCTCCTTTAGAGAAAACCTGAGGTTTGACCGATTTATCATACTGAGTTTTGACCCCATTTTTATGAGCTTGATTAGCAGTCAGCGCATCTCTATGTTGTTCATCAAGGTGTTCTAAATGTACTAGACATTCCTTAAGCTCTGTCGTATCAGGTAACACATAAATAGCTATCTTTAAAGACAGGATTTAACACTCAATCGGAGTAACTACTTCCACTCCATGAATGAGTTGGAAAGGGGAGAAACCTGTAGCAGTTTTTACATTGGTTCGGTAGGCCCAAAGAGCAGGATATAGCATGATGTGCTAGTTAGAATGGGCTGCATCAATTGTACGTTTAAGGATAGTTTTTAAATTTTTGTTCGCAGCCTCAACCTGACCGTTTTCTTGCGGATAGTACGAAGATGAATGTTCTTATCTGAATCTGAGCATGGTAGTCAGTTCCATCATCATGTTATTTTGAAAATGACTACCATGGTTAGTGACAATCACTTTGGGTATACCAAACCGTGCTATAATCTTATTGAATACAAAGAAGGCTGTTGTTTCCTTGTCGACTTTAAAAGTAGGCATTGCCTCTGCCCATTTCGTAAAATAGTCAATAGCGACAATGACATATTTATGCCCCCCATCTGAGGCTGGGTTGCATGTCACGTAATCAATCCCCCATTTCATGAAGGGGCCTACCGAGACAATGGGAAATAACAGAGCAGGATATGACCACATTTTCCTGGTGTAAAGCTGACACGGATGACAGTGCTTCATTGCTTCCACACAATCTTTGAAGATCGTGGGCGAGAAATAACTGGCACGTAATATCTTCTGAGCCGTTTCTGACCCAGATAAATGAACCCCACATGCTCCACTATGGGAATCATTTAGGACAATCTCTGCTTCCTCATGGGTAAGGCATCGACACAAAATGGAATCTACCCATATTCGATATAATGTATCTCCTATGATGAGGTATATCTTGGCATAAAGGCGTAATTTACATCATTCCTCCCTTGAGGAAGCTGTAGGATACTTCAAAGTCTGGAGATATATAAGAATATCCCCATACCAAGGATTAGAGGTGAATATCAAGAAGATGTGTTCATCTGGGAATGAGTCATCTTCAACCGCTACATCTTCTTCAGTAGGAAATTCTGCTATAAGTTCGGCAAAAACTAAAGACTTCTTAGACTTAGCGGACTAGAAAACTAAGTCAAACTCTTGAAGAATGACTATCCATTTGTTAAATTTCCCCCCAACAATCCATCACGATAAAACATATTGAAACGGATTCACATCTGCCACTACTGTGGTGGTCCTTAGTAAAATGTAGTGACGTAACCTCTGAACAGCATAAACGGCTGCTAAGGCTAATTTCTCAACGTGGGAGTATCTAAGTTCAAGTCCGGCCAAAGCACAGCTAAGATAATAAATGACATGCTCTACAAGCTTATCATCCTCCTGGACTAGTACTACCCCAATGGTCGACTCATACGCAGCCAGATATAATATAAAATCTCTAGAATAATCTGGCGGATACAATAAGGGTGCCAAGAACAAAGCTTTTTTCAATGCCTCGAAATCAAGTTGTGTGGTTTCATCCCATATAAATGGGGTGTCCTGTTTGAGCAGGTGCATGAAACCCTTAGTAATCTTGGCATAGTTAACAGTAAAACATCAAAGAAAATTAGACTTTCCTTGTAGGCTTTGAAGTTTCCTAATAGAACGAGGAGGAGGCAGATGTACAATGGCCTCAACTTTCAATGGATCCACCTGGATTCCTCTACTAGAGACAATGAACCCAAGCAATCTTCCTGATTCGACACAGAATACACACTTGTGGGGATTCAAGCAGATTTTATAATATCTGCATCTCTCAAATATCAACCGTAAATGATATGGATGTTGAATCCTCTTACGAGAATGTGCTGGCAGATCATCAAGGTATGGTTCAACAATGGTTTTAATATCATGGAAGGAAAATTTCATGGCCCGTTGAAAGGTCCCCTGCATTTTTCAATCCAAAGGGCATTTTCTTATACGCGAAGGTACCCCAAGGACAAATGAAAGCAGTTTTATGTTGGTCTTCTGGTTTTATTTGAATTTGATTGTATCCAGAGAAACCATCCATAAACGAGAACACCTCACTTCCCGCACAAGCATCTATAATTTGGTATATAAATGGCGTGGGATAGTTGTCCTTAGGACAGGTTTTATTGAGGTCTCTAAAGTCCGTCTAGACGTGGATAGTCCCTTGCTTATTATCAATAGGAACAGGGTTGGATACCCATTCTGTCAAAGCTATGGGATAGATAAAACCAGCCTTCAACAGCTTTTCAACTTCAGCCTTTACAGTCACTTCTTTGCACGGGTTAACAGGTCTTAACTTTTGTCAAACCAGTTTGGCATCAGGATATGTTCAGATTTCATGTTCAACAATCGATGGATATATGCCTGGCATCTCCTCATATGACCAGGCAAAGACATCGCAGAATTCCTTAAACAAGGCAGTATAGATGGCAATCTCTTCAGGAGAGCAATTTGCACCTATATATATGTTTTCCATGACATCGGGGTTCACAAAGATGTTAATAGGTATAGTGGTGGAAATATTTGACATATTCCCCTCGGTAAACATTCCTTCCCTGGGTAAGGGATTGATAGGTATATCAACATCTTCTGACAGTCTCAAACAAAACTCTTTATTTTCTATTCTGCTTAGTTCAGGAAGAAAATAGGAACGATGATGAAGATCCTCACAAATCTTACCATGTCCACTCATGGCTTCCAAAATGGCTTCATCAGAAGTTAAAACCATGTCTAAACAATCTTTTGAGTGCAAAGAGTTTTTCGCCCATGTGGGCAAATAGAATTCTTCCAGATCTTTCGATACTATTAGAGGATTTGAGATGGGATCAACAGTGGCTTGAGTGATAGCTTGATAAGATACCTCCACTGCCGATAAGGGCACGTTTGGTTCATGGGGGGATGGGAGAACCCAAGGATCAGCCCTATCGACAACCGTAGCTAAGGACTTCCCCACACTAGTAGAACCAATATAATTAACCGGGGCTGGAAGATCAAATGTGCCCATTAGTGATGTGTACATTCTAGCCCCCAAGCTCTATGTAGTAGTTTTGACCTGATCAACCAATGGCACAGTGGAGTCATTAGACTCTAAACAGCCTTTTTGAGTATAATCAAGTTGATTGATAGTAACCAACTTGCCCTCATGTGGAAAAACCACTACATGAAAAACGGCCAACGCAATAGTGGACATCGCATATGTCCAATTCCTTCCTAGAAGCAGATTATAGTCCAAAGGAGCATCAATCACTTCTACCTCAACAGACACTGCTTTCCCTGCCAGCTTAATTTCAAAAATCGGCAGGATACCATGTGGACGGAAGGACCTTCCATCGAAACCAGTAAGTAAAGTGTTTGACAGAACCAGCTCTGGGGATCCGAGAGCTATCCAACAGGTCAAGGACATAACACATGTAGAAGCACCCTCATCAACAACTGCCCTTCCAATGGTCTTACCACCATGGATGACATCTATTGATAAGGATACATGGTAAGGTAGGATAATTTTAACATCAGAAAAATGAAATTTCACCATGAGACTCAATGAATCCATGCTACCTAAAGCTGCTAAGAGAGCATCCCGCTGAGCAGGACAACTCTGTAACACCTCTAAAGCTGACATTGCACACGGTGTTTGGGCTAAATATTCAACCACAGAGTAGTTTGAAGTAGCCCTAGAATTAGGGTTATGCAAGGTCTTCTTGAAGACACCTTTTGGTATCTTCGACATAGTTTCAGCAGGCTTCTCTATTGTGAGAGGGTTAGAAGTTTCACCTACAGCTTTACCCTTCTTAGGAGTCTCTTTCTCATAATTTTTATTCCTCATCTGCAACAAAATTGAAGATCGAACCATGTTGATATAGTTTGTGTCAGGGGAATTTTGAGTGCCCCCTGCTACATTAGAAGCTGAAGCAGAGTTCTGTCCTTGGGGAAAAGGATCCTTCAGGACAGCTGGTTGTTGAGCCTTGAGCAACTTCTAGACTTGGTCCGTAAGGGGACAAAGGTGAGTAAGGTGGTCCTCATGGCACAACTTACATGAGAAATTGACCTTCTTCTTTTCTTTCTTGCCCCCATCAGCATTGTTCATGGGATTCTGCTTGTTTTGGTTTCCCTGTCCCTTCTTTCCTCTCTTTTTCCTCCTGCCGGGCTATTGATTGTCATTCTGAGAGCTTTGTGCAAAACAATTTGCACTCTGGGGGGAGGGGGAAGCCTTTTCTACCTTCGTCGTAGACTGCTTGATGGACAACTGATGAAGTTGCTTAGCCAAAGACTCTACGGTGGGAGAGTTAATGGACCCAACCACACCATCGGCATGGGGTCTAAGCTTAGGCTTCTCTGCATCGTGCATAGGACTCGGTGCCTCAGGGATAATCTCATACAAGATCCCAGATTGTGAATAAATCAAATCTAGTTATTGGGCCCTAAGAATGGCTTCTTCTTCATTTGTCACTCCTGAGGTGGATGCGTCCTTAGATATGTAGGGCAACAGGGATTTAAGGAACCACTCTAGAAGGAACTCAGGAGGGATAGTGGCTTTTACAAGGCTCTTCTGCCTCCTCCACTCTTGGATGTGATCTGAGATGTGGGTAGCCTTGTTCTGCCTAAAGGTATACAACAAGTCTGTTCTGAAATCATATCGGACCAGAAGCTGAAAGTGGCTAAGAAATGCACTAGCCAAGTCCCATAAACTACTGAAAGCAGCAGAAGGCAATTCAATATACCATTTTTCCACGGTACTTGTTAAGGTTCTTTGGAATAGCCTCAACCTAACTGGATCTTCATTCAGCAAATTTGAAGAACACCATAAATGGAATGTGGTGGCATGAGCCCCAGGATCTTCACCAACTTTGCCCTCGAATTTAGGGATGTCTGATGGCAATTTGGTGGGAACATGTGGCCACAAGGGGTCATGTCTCACCAGGTCATTCATCAACTTTGACAAATCTGGCAAGTTTAATGTTGCCAGGAATGGAATTTTAGGTCGAACTGGCGTACTAAACGTGCTAGCCTTGGGATTAGAGGGACCTGCCCCCGAATTCACATAGGTAAAAGTGGGGTTGCCCCCTGACATCGGTTGCAAAGTGGGTAGATTACTCTGAAACGGATTCCATCCATAAGCCATAGGATTGTGTGTGGGAGGTGCAGTATAAGAATTTCGGGCCATCCCAATAGAAACAAGGGTCTAGAAAATAGGAGCCGGTCATGGAGCCGGTATCCCTCCGCTAAACAACGAAAAGGGAGAGCTCATAAACAGGACCAAAATCGGAGTTTGGAAACTTTTCCCATAAGAGGTATTATTCCCAAACTACACTCCTACATAGGAAGGTGATGGGCCTACGTATGGAGTGGATGGGGGAATGTGCCCCCCATTCCAAGGAAATCCTTGGAAAAACACCGAGGATCCTATCGGACCACTCTGGGTAGTATATGGAAAATAAGAAGGAACAGTAGGTATACTAGGGATCCCAGTAACCATATCACCAGAAGTACCTGCTAGGTTTGAGTGAACCGGTGGTTGGACCACCCGGCTCGCTGGAGTCAAAGGTGTAGAAGGTATACTAGATCTAGGGGCACTTACCAGGTGAGGTAGTACCCCTTCAACCGAGATGGCTGAGGTAAACACAAAAGAAATTTCTCCTGCAGAAGACATAATCCTACTCACATGGACACCTAAAACAGGTGAATCAAAAGGTCTAACCTGAACGATCATAGGATCGTTTAAATCAGTCAAGGGTGTGTTAAAATTTCTTGCAAACTCGTTAGTCTATAAATATTCTATCTCAACTATATCAAGATCAAAATGGTTAGCTATAAGTTCTGGTTCACCTAGAACTTCACTTAATCCTACCGGTTCAAATGAACCGTTCATGTCCAATCTCCACCTTTTGGGTGGAGGTGGATGCTCCAATGTGACGAGAGGAGGAAGGTTTCGCAACCTTCTTGACCTTCTTATAGGTTGGTCCTCCATGATTGAAAATTTGACAAATCAAACCCTAAGGCCAACTAAATACAGGAAAAACCATAGAGCATACACTATAAAAATCCTAAAGCCTCAAACAATCAATCAAGGGTGAAATATGTGCTTTCCCGAAGAAATCTGAAGAACGATTACTTGGCGTCCTTGAAGTGGTTCTTAGGCACAAGTGGAGGAATCACCCATTGCCCTCCTACACTTACAACAAGGGTTACCTTCCAAGCTCATCCAAGGTGAACCAGAAATAGCCTTCCGGTTTACCTAGGTATGAACCCTAAATGTCAAGAGACTAAAGCTACCTTAGCTATACCAATAGTCTAGGGGGATAGTCGCAAGCCTGACTCGTACGCATGGGCAGGGTAGCTGAGCTCGAAACTCTATCTAGGATAGAATCCCCAGATGCGTAAAAGTCCTGATTTACGTTTTGACAAGGAATCAGAGGGTTATCTCCTTAGTCCAATGCCTCCATGTGATCTCGTGCTTGACTCTCTTTTGAGAGGAGCTTCCCAGATAGAATTGATAAAGTCAAGGATTTACCTAAAGAAAGGTCCACTACGTCTGAATTTTAAAACTTATGGGAAGTTTACACTTCCTATCCCACAAGTCTAGCCTAAGCTAGTAGGTGAAAGGCCCCTAAAAATAAAAATTACTAGTAAATTTTAATTATTACGTTCATTTTAAAGGGCTTTTTCTTACTCAGAAGGAAATGGAGTGATGAACTATGGTGTTTTTGACTCGATAAGAAATAAAAAAGTAAAGGTGTATTTTCTCAAATAAAATTACCACTATTAAAGCAAACTTCCTTTTCTTTTTGTAAATATATACTGATGAACAAATGCAAGTGATAGAGAGAAACTGAAACTATGTTTTTGTAGTTTTTGAGATTATATTTTAAAACTGAAATGAAAACTACTTATGCAAAAACAAATGCAAAAGCTTGACAATGTTTTTCTTTTCACTTTTTAAAATGCTCAAACTCTACCATGCACCTTACATGCACTAAACTTGAGTATACTTGGATCAAATCAACTATATAAAATAAGCAAACTGAAGTAAACAGGTCAATAAAACCAAGAATCAACAAACAAAGGGAGACAGGAACCCTAGCTTGGGTGTGTACAATGACAAGAAATCACTATAAACTCACAAAGGTAAGTGACAAACCAACCACTATTGGAATATAGACTGGAAAAACAATGCCCAGAACCCTAATCATTGATTCGGACAGAGACACTTCAACCTATAACCCAAACATGCCAACCTACTTCAAGATGCAAACAGAAGACAATCCGAACACAAGAAAACCAAGGGCTTTACAAGAAAGCACCAAGTGTGGTCAACAAGGTCTTCAAACTATCTACACAGTGTCCAGAAAGAAATCCAACTACCAAACAGGAATTACATAAAGATAGGGACAAGCAAACCCTAACCTAAAAATTCCTATTTCTAGGCTTGTACGTGACTGTGTAGAAGGGAAACTCACGTACTATACGCGACTGTCCAAGGGAGCAACCTGTGTATGCAGGCCTATGTACGCAACTGTGTAGCAGAGAAACCCATGTACAGGTACAAAAATTTTCTCAAAAAATAAGAAAAATCCACAAGGCTTTCAAACACTATGATAAGCATGAACCAGGATAAAATACCACATACAAACTTCAAGGCAAAGACTAGTCAGGGGTGACAGAAAAAACCTACAGCAGTCTGGTCTCCCTAGCGGAGTCACCAGTTCTGTTGTACAGGAATAAACACCTTATAACCAAAGGTATGGGGTTACCAACATACTCATAAAACTTGCAGGCAATCGACGGTTCATCCTAGCTTTGTCCTCTTCCGCTCTGCTTCTCCTCCAAATCCTTCTGGAACGCTTCTCCTTCACCTGTCAAGAGCAAATCCTCCAAGTGTAAGATAATACATGTATATAAAATTGATCAGATAAATCATATACAGAGTGCTGAATCATAAATATTCATCAAACCATGATACATGAAAGATATTCAAGACACATATGGAAGAAGGATTCTCTTTATTAACAATAGTGAATGAGTTCAGATTATAACCCAATGCCTGAGATAAGGACTCCTCTGTAACCAAAGGATTCTGAGTTCCACTGCTCCAAAGACTTTTGAATAGACTCCACCAGCATAACTTTGCTTTCCAAGTATGATTGATTAATACCCTCCCCAAGTCCTTTATTTATACTTGGTGAAATAAGGCAGTTTCAAGGGTTGAGGAGGTTGAGACTATAACACCCCGGTTTTGACCCCATTGCATTAGATGTATATGATGTGTATATTGTAAATGATCATGGTGTGGAGCTAAAGGCCAAGGCCCCACCATTGATCGGTTATGCTATGTTTTGGGATTTAATTTTGTCACTGATGGTATATCGGGGCATGCAGCATATATTATGTTGGTCATCATGTGTATATGCATCTATAAGTAATCAAATGAATCTAACCAGCTACGTTCACGGAAACTAAATCGAAAGGGGCATGATTTTCACAAGGATAAGGGTGGGGGAATTGTCAACCTTGGACAAGGAGAGAAAAACCCATGTGTCTTCTTCCCTTGTCTTATTCCAACCACTTTCATTAAGAAAGGCTGCTGGTGGTTGAGACAGTTATGATATTTGGGAGTGGGGTGGTAGGACTGTCAGTCCTCACCCACATGCACACTCCACCAGCAAGAAACACTTGCGCACTTTCTCGACGGCGCATTACCTCCACGGTGGTCTTCCTTCCTCCTGGTCTGCTCACATCCACGCACAGGCTTACCTGGTCTCACTCACGCAGACATTCATTCTCTCCACGATAGTACCAGAATGCTGGTGCACTCCAATCCATGTCCTCTCTATGTTTGTTCATCCACGCACAAGCTGGAAGCTACTCATCCTCGCGTAGGGACCGTAGTCTGCTCATTACCCTCACGTGCAGGAGTCTGCTCTTTTCATGCTCCATTTGGAAGTCGGTATTTTCTCTCTTCCTCTGCGTGGTTTATGTATGTATTACCAGTGATTTAGTTTCCCAAGGGCGAGCCGTTGTTTCCCCTTGTTGTGAGTTGTGCTCACTGATAAGTTTCGGGGTTGTGGTCTTCCCCATGCTGTGAGCTCGGTTTCCTTTCCATCCTTGGACTGTGTAAGTTCCTTGGGATTTCATTGTTCGGATTGGGTTGTTGGTTTTCCCCATGTGGTTGGCTTTGTTTTCCGTGGTCTTATTTACATTTTGGGGAGCTGTTGCAATTCGCTTGAGAGTCATTTTGGCCACGATAGGGCTAAGAATGACTTAGAATTGTTTTCCCTATCTTAAGCTATAGTAGTTGTTTGATCTCCTGTGTGCAATAGTGGGTATTCAGACTATGTAGGGAGCAGGGATGGGGGCTTAGTTTTGTTTGACAAACCTGGTGGCTGGAAACCACACAGACAGGGCTAGAGGGCTGGACTTCTTCTCCACCAACCCTGAATAGCACTGGAAAGGAATGCAGGGCCCGAGGGACTGTGTAGCAGAGAAGGGACTGATTCCTTGTGTTGGGTGTGTGTGGGTGTCTTAGAGTTCAGGCTAGTTCTGGTGTAGGTGTTCTTGGCTCTGTAATGAGCTCACTAGCTTAGCATTGAGCCTTTTCCCCAAATTCTGAGTGGCCTGATAAACCCAACTGTATTTGCATATCCTTGTCTATGTGTAAGCCTGCTGATTCCCTTATTCCTTGGAGAATCATGCCCAGCTCGGGGGTGGCAGTGTTGCTGAGAGATTAAGGAGCATGCTGGCCTATGGTTGGGTGGAACGTTGCAGCGACGTAGCTGGTTGCAGATCAAGCTCTTCATAAGATAAGTGATCTTGTGCACCTTACTTCTGTAACTATCTTTTCTGTTAATGATATGATGAACAGGATAAATGCATGCATGAATGAATGTAGTTGGTTCCCGCTGTGTATAATGATTAATTACATATGTGCATGTTTTACTTCAATGTATTTCGCTGTGCTGGAACAATATGCTGAATCCGCTGTGCACGATAAATAACGATAGCTGTGTATGATAAACAATGGCATGTGTGCCTGTTCTACCTTAATGCATTTTCCTACAGCATTCTATTTATGTAATTTTTAATCATGTACATGTCCATGGACTCTTAGCCACACGGTTAACGCCATGGTGATCGCGTCCTCTTCACTAGTCGAAGGCATGGGGACGTGACAGTATGGTATCAAAGCCCATGTTGCAACATGGGCCTGCATGAGCCACGAAGATGCAGTAACAGAGGTTGTATTTCATTCTACCAGTAGAATCAGACTAGAAAATTCAAAAAATGGTTTAAGTGATTGGAACAGTTGGGAGAGCCAACGGGAAAACTTCCGCCGTTGCGAAAGAGTTAGCAAAGTGAACTTCCGCCGTTGCGGAAGAGTTGGCAAAGTGAACTTCCGTCGTTGCGGAAGAGTTGGCAAAGTGAACTTCCGCCGTTGCGGAAGAGTTGGCGAAGTGAACTTCCGCCGTTGCGCAAGAGTTGGCGAAGTGAACTTCCATCGTTGCAGAAGAGTTGGTGAAGTAAACTTCCACCATTGCGGAAGAGTTAGAAGTCTCCCATCCGCCGTTGCGGAAGACCAAACCGCTAAGTATTCCGACGGGGAAGGACTTCCGACGTATCAGAAGCGTTAGGTGAAGCTCGCCCGATGAAGAAGCCGTTGGAAGGAAACCGACGGAAAATAGCCTACCGTGTGTCCATCGTTGCGGACGGCAAAGAAACTACATAGCCGACGGAGAAGTCCTCCGATCGCTGATGCCGTCCAGAAGGTTAAGGGCTCGAATCATTGACTGTCGGAGGAACATTAATACTGAGGAGTCGTCGTTGCGGCTGCAGATGAAATTTTTTGCCGACGGAGAGACATTTAAAATTTTTCTAAGGCATAAAAGTTAGTTCACCAATCGAAAGAGAAAGTGGTTCGCGTGCCGCCATTGCGGAAGCGAAAGCGCTATGTCTTTCGATGTGAAAGACTGCCAACGTCACAAGAAGTTTTAAAAAAATTTCTAAGTAAAGGGCGGCCGTTGGAAGGAGTTTGTCTTTGGTGTGCCGCCATTGCGGAAGCCAAAGTAATTAGCTAGCCAATGAGGAATACCTCCGACGCTGCAGAAAAGTTTAAAATTGTTCCAAGTAAACAGCCACCAGTCAGAAGAGAAAGCTTTCCGGGAGCCACCATTGCGGAAGCGAAAGCATTACAGCTTCCGACTAGAAAGGCTGTCGATGCCAATCGGAAAGAGAAAGTGTTCCGAGAGCCGTCGTTGCGGAAGCGAAAGCATTACGGCTTCCGACTAGAAAGGCTGTCGACGCCAATCGGAAAGAGAAAGCATTCCAGGAGCCATCTTTGCGGAAGCGAAAGCATTACGGCTTCCGACTAGAAAGGCTGCCGACACCGATCGAAAAGAGAAAGTGTTCCAGGAGCCACCGTTGTGGAAGCGAAAGCACGGCTTCCGAATAGAAAGGCTGCCAATGCCGATTGGAAGGAGAAAGCGTTCTGGAAGCCGCCGTTGCGGAAGAAATAGTGGAAATAGGAGCTGATTCTGCGGAAGAATTAGAAGAATTGGGAGCCGATTCCATGGGAGATATAGTTGAAATGGGATCCGATTCTACAAAGAGAAAATGTGGAGTTTCAGTAGGATTTCTTAATGGATTTTGACCATTTTTCAGTGGTTTTTCCAGTGAATTTCAAGGCTGAAAATGAGAAATTAGCAGCAAAGATAGACATTCTTTGATGAAGAAAAGCTAGTGTTTGGAAAAACTTGTAATTTTATAATTATCCAAGAGAAGGTAAGTAATGCTGGTTTATATTAATGTTATGTATCTAACAGTTATGTTACTAACACGTTTGCAGAGTCATAGTCACTTTCCAGGGAAGTATTCCAGGTGGTGCAGTTTGACAAGTAAGTTTTGGATCAGTTATGAGAACCCATGATGGGTATGATGCTTGGGATTCTCATGAGCAAGCAGAAGATGCCATGGGAGAAAATGTCCGTAAAAGAAATGATGACATTGAGTCTAATGGAAGAAGATTCCAAGAGACGCCGTCAGATGTTGCAGCCACTATGAGAAGCTTGATCAAGGCCCAGGAAGAGCAGCACCAGTTGAATGCTGCTATGTTGCAGAGTTTGACAGACTTACATAGAAGGATAGACTCTGGATGAGGTACAGCAAGACCAGAAGGCAGTAAGAGCAGTACTAGGAGAAGGAGAAAGACTTCTAGTGGATCATCTGATTCTGAAGAATCTAGCGGGGATTCCAGCTCTTCTTTTCATAAAAGAAAAAGAAGGAGACACCATAAGGATCGCCCTTGAGATGAATTCAAGAAAGATAAACCTCCTACATTTGATGGTGAGATAAAGACTGGACAAGAAGCTGAAGCTTGGCTTCTTGGGATAAAGTAGTACTTTCAAGTGCATGATTATTTAGAAAACATGAAGGAAAGAGTTGCCATATTCAATCTGAATGGAAGAGCATCCATTTGGTGGTAACACTTCAAGCAAGTAAAGAGGATCAGTGAATGGAGACTCAAGTGGAAACAGTTCAAGAAGTATTTCAAGCAGAAGTACCTATCTGACAGGTATTATGATGGCAAGATTAAGGAGTTCCATGAGCTAAGACTGGGACAGCGGACCATGGAAGAGTATGCAAATAAGTTTTTGGAGCTGTTGAGGTATGTCCGATACATCAGAGATGAAAAAGTGAAGGTCCGGCATTTTCTGAGTTGATTACCTCAGTCTTACAAAGATAGAATCGAGTTTTATGAACCTAGAACTCTTGAAGAAGCAATAAGGAAGGCTAAGTATTGTTATGAGCAAAGAAAAGGTAATCCTGATTACCATAAGGCATGGAAGGACAAGAAGAACGAGAAGTTTGACCAAAGAAAGAAAGGTTTCAAACCTTCTAACTTCAAGAATCAGCAGAAGCAACCATCCCAAGCTGTGAGTAAGCCAGTTGGAGTGACCGGAGAAAATCCTAAAGATCCAAAACAGAATAGAGGACCACTTCAATGTTGGAAATGTGGAGGACCCCACATGTGCAGAAATTGTCCACTCGAGAATGAGAGTGCAAGGACAGCTTACAACATTTAAGAAGCAGAAACAGTGGGTCAAGTAGCAAGGGAAGTTCCTAGGATTTATGCAGCACTAGAGGATCGTCAAGCAGATCACCAGTCAACTGTGGTTGAAGTAGCAGGTAAGATTGTTGAGCAATCTGTTTCTATTTTGATTGACCCTAGTTCTACTCACAGTTACATTACTCCTAGAGTAGTGGAAATTTGTGCTTTTAAGAAAGTAAAGCATAGGAAGTCTTGGTTAGTTCAGTTAGCCACTGGAACTAAGAGAAAGGTCAGTGAAGTGGTAGAGAAATGTCCATTGGTCATGGATGGGTTGGTCACTTGTGTAGATCTGAATGTTCTACCATTTGGTTCCTATGATGTTCTCATTGGAATGGATTGGTTAGAAGCTCACAGGTTGAAGCTTGACTGTTACAATAAGACTTTTGAATGCATGAATGAAGAAGGGAACCTAGTAGTTGTGAAAGGTATTCCAAAGGTAATTTCAGTGAGGCAGGTCTCAGCAATGCAGTTAAAGAAGTTCTATAGGAAGGGCTTCCAGTTGTATGCAGCCCATATTTTGGAGGAAACGAGAGATGAAACTCCGAGGTTGGAGGACTATCAGGTGCTACGGGAATTCAAGGATGTGTTTCCTGATGAGATTCCAGGGCTTCCTCCAAAGCGGGACATTGATTTCACAATTGATCTTTTGCCAGGATCAGCACCAGTGTCCAAGGCACCCTACAGGATGAGTACGATGGAGATGCTAGAGTTGAAGATGCAACTGTAGGAGTTGTTGGACAAGAAGTATATCCAACCGAGTGTGTCTCCTTGGGGAGCACTGGTTCTGTTTGTAAAGAAGAAAGATGATACACTCAGGTTATGCATTGATTACAGACAGTTGAACAAGGTTACTGTAAAGAATAAATATCATTTGCCTAGGATTGATGACCTCTTTGATCAAATGATAGGAGCAAAGGTATTTTCCAAGATTGACTTGAGGTCTGGCTACCATCAGGTGAGAATCAAGGATGAAGACATTCATAAGACAGCCTTCATGACAAGGTATGGGCATTATGAGTTTGTAGTGGTACCATTTGGCCTCACAAATGCGCCAGCTACATTTATGTGCCTTATGAATAGTGTCTTCAACAGGTATTTGGACAAGTTTGTTCTTGTTTTTCTTGATGACATTCTTGTTTATTCTAAGAATGAGGAAGAGCATGAAGAGCATTTGAGATTGACATTGAATTTGCTCAGGGAGCATCAGTTGTATGTGAAACTGAGCAAGTGTGACTTCTATAGAGATAGAATTTAGTATTTAGGTCACATTATCTCAGAAGAGGGTATATCTGTGGACCCTGAAAAGATAGAAGCCATTATTGATTGGCCTACTCTGAGAAATGTGACAAATGTAAGATCTTTCATGGGACTTGCAAGATACCACAGGAGGTTCATTGAGGGATTCTCCAGAGTAGCACATGCCATCACTTCTTTGCAAAAGAAGAGGATGAAGTTCGAATGGACATCGAGCTGTGAAGAAAGCTTCCAGCGGTTGAAGAACCTTCTCACTAGCGCACCAGTATTGAAAGTTGCAGATCCAGAGAAAGATTTTGTGGTGTGTACCGATGCATGCGGACAAGGGCTTGGAGGAGTCCTTATGCAGGACAACCACATGATATGTTATGAGTCAAGAAAGCTGAAGGAACATGAGATGAACTACGCCCCTCATGATCTAGACCTTGCAGCCATAGTACATGCTCTCAAGATGTGGAGGCATTACTTGATGGGTAGGAGGTTTGAGCTCAGAACAGACCACTGTGGTCTGAAGTATTTGTTTGATCAGCCTACTCTGAATGCTAGGAAAGCAAGATGGATGGAGTTTTTATGTGATTTTGATTTTGAAATCAAGCACATAAAGGGAAAGGAAAATAAGGTAGCTAATGCACTGAGCAAGAAGATGTAGGAAATGCATGTGGCATCTATTAGTATTTTCCAATCAGATTTGAGGCAGCAGATTGTTAGTCATGTTGCTGGAGATGAATTGTATGAGCAGGTAAAAGACAAATTGCAGCAGCAAAGTCTTGAGAGGAGGTATGAGGGATATAAATTGGAAGAAGATGGGCTTCTCACTTATAAAGCTAGAATTTATATTCCGGATGTAGCATATTTGAGGAGAGTTGTCATGGATGAAATCCATCAAGCTCTGTATTTTGGTCACCCAAGATATCAGAAGACAATTGCTACAGCCAGAAAGCAATACTTCTGGCCAGGAATGAAGAAGGACATGGCTGAATACATTTCAAGGTGTATGAAATGTCAATAGGTAAAGGTTGAGCATCAACATCCCACAGGCTTGTTGCAGCCTTTGCCAGTTCCAGAATGGAAATGGGAAGTTATTTCCATGGATTTTATTACAGGATTTCCAATGACTTGGAGACAACATGATTCCATCATGGTTGTGGTAGACAAGTTGACAAATGCAGTGCATTTTATACTGGTTAAGTCTACGCATCAGACTGATGACATTGCAAAGATCTTCATGAAGGAGATATTCAAATTGCATGGATTGCTGAAGGCAATAGTCTCTGACTGGGATGTCAAGTTCACTTCCAAATTTTGGAAGGGGTTGTTTGCAGATTTGGGTACAAAGCTAAACTTCAGCACTGCATACCATCCTCAGAAAAGATGGTCAGACAGAGGGAGTTAATCAAGTGCTTGAAGACATGCTCCACATGTATGTGATGGACAAACCAACCAAGTGGGAAGATTACTTGCACTTGGTAGAGTTTTCTTATAACAATGAACAGCAGGCATCCTTAGGGATGAGTCCGTATGAACCTTTGTATGGAAGAAGGTGTAGGACACCAGTGAATTGGGATAATCTAGTGAATAGGATTGTGCTTGGGCAAGAATTGCTCAAGGATATGGAGCAAGAGGTTGTAATGATCAAACAGAAGCGGAAAGTAGCATAGGACAGACAGAAAAGCTATGCAGATAAGCATAGGGTGAATAGGGAGCTCAGTGTTGGGGATCATGTTTACCTCAGAGTGAGGGCAAGGAAGAGTTCCTTGAAACTTGGAAGTTGTGCCAAGTTGTCACCGAGATACTGTGGGCCGTTTGGAGTGCTTGAAAGAATAGGGCCAGTTGCATATAGACTTGCATTTCCTGCTAGCACTAGGGCTCATAATGTTTTTCATGTTTCTTTGCTTAAGAGATATGTACATGATCCTAACCATGTGATAAATTGGGATGTGATTCAGGTGGAACCCGAGGGAGAGTTCCAAATCGAGCCAATGCGCATCCTCGACAGGAAGGTCATAATGCTCCGGAACCGAGCCATAGGCCAGGTAAAGGTGCAATGGGAGCACTATGGACCTGAAGAGGCTACGTGGGAGCTGGAGGATGACATCGATTGGCACATCCATTTTTGTTCAATTTTGCGGAACACTAAGGTGATACCAGTGTAGCATTTTGTTCAAACTTGTAAAGCACTGAGGACAGTGCTATTGAAGGGGGAGGGGAATGTAACACCCCAGTTTTGACCCCGTTGCATTAGATGTATATGATGCATATATTGTAAATGATCATGGTGTGGAGCTAAAGGCCAAGGTCCCACCATTGATCGGTTATGCTATGTTTTGGGATTTAATTTTGTCACCGATGGTATATCGGGGCATGCGGCATATATTATGTTGGTCATCATGTGAATATGCATCTATAAGTAATCAAAGGAATCCGACCAGCTACATTCGTGGCAACTAAATCGAAATGGGCATGATTTTCACAAGGATAAGGGTGGGGGAATTTTCAACCTCGAACAAGGAGAGAAAAACCCATGTGTCTTCTTCCCTTGTCTTATTCCAACCACTTTCATTAAGAAAGGCTGCTGGTGGTTGAGACAGTTATGATCTTTGGGAGTGGGGTGGAAGGACTATCAGTCCTCACCCACATGCACACTCCACCAGTAAGAGACACTCGTGCACTTTCTCGACGGCGTATTACCTCCACGGTGGTCTTCCTTCCTCCTGGTCTACTCACATCCACGCACAGGCTTACCTGGTCTCACTCACGCAGACATTCATTCTCTCCACAATAGTACCAGAAAACTGGTGCACTCCAATCCATGTCCTCTCTGTGTTTGTTCATCCATGCACAAGCTGGAAGCTGCTCGTCCTCATGCAGGGACCGTAGTCTGCTCATTACCCTCACGCGCAGGAGTCTACTCTTTTCACGCTCCGTTTTGAAGTCGGTATTTTCTCTCTTCCTCTGCGTGGTTTATGTATGTATTACCAGTGATTTAGTTGCCTAAGGGAAAGCTATTGTTTCCCCTTGTTGTGAGCTATGCTCACTGATAAGCTTCGGGGCTGTGGTCTTCCCCATGCTGTGAGCTTGGTTGCCTTTCCATCCTTGGACTATGTAAGTTCCTTGGGATTTCATTGTTCAGATTGGGTTTTTGGTTTTCCCCACGTGGTTGGCTATGTTTTTCGTGGTCTTATTTACATTTTGGGGAGCTGTTGCAATTCGCTTGAGAGTCATTTTGGCCACGATAGGGCCAAGAATGACTTAGAATTGTTTTCCCTGTCTTAAGCTGTAGCACCTGTTTGATCTCCTGTGTGCAATA
This sequence comes from Pseudotsuga menziesii, assembly GCA_001517045.1. Lineage (NCBI taxonomy): Eukaryota > Viridiplantae > Streptophyta > Pinopsida > Pinales > Pinaceae > Pseudotsuga > Pseudotsuga menziesii. The sequence goes on from LPNX010448343.1 coordinate 71,484, forward strand.
GTGGGTCTTTGGACTGTGTAGGGAGCAGGGATGGGGGCTTAGTTTTGTTTGACAAACCTGGTGGCTAGAAACCACACAGACAGGGCTAGAGGGCTGGCCTTCTTCTCCACCAACCCTGAATAGCACTGGAAGGGAATGCAGGGCCTGAGGGACTGTGTAGCAGAGAAGGGACTGATTCCTTGTGTTGGGTGTGTGTGGGTGTCTTAGAGGTTAGGCTAGTTCTAGTGTAGGTGTTCTTGGCTCTGTAATGAGCTCACCAACTTAGAATTGGCCCTTTTCCCCAACTCCTGAGTGGCCTGATAAACCCAACTGTGTTGTCTTGGCTGTGTTTGCATATCCTTGGCTATGTGTAAGCCTGCTGGTTCCCTTATTCCTTGGACAATCATGCCCAGATTAGGGGTGGCAGTGCTGCTGAGAGATTAAGGAGCATGCTGGCCTATGGTTGGGTGGAACGTCGCAGCGACATAGCTGGTTGCGAATCAAGCTCTTCATAAGATAAGTGATCTTGTGAACCTTACTTCTGTAACTATCTTTTCTGTTAATGATGTGATCAACAGGATAAATTCATGCATGAATGAATGCGGTTGGTTCCCCCTGTGTATAATGATTAATTACATATGTGCATGTTTTACTTCAATGTATTTCGCTATGCTGGAACAATATGATGAATCCGGTGTGCATGATAAATAACGATAGCTGTGTATGATAAACAACGGCATGTGTGCCTGTTCTACCTTAATGCATTTTCCTGCAGCATTTTGTTTATGTAATTTTTAATCATGTACATGTCCATCGACTCTTAGCCGCATGGTTAACACCATGGTGATCGCGTCCTCTTCGCTGGTTGGAGGCATGGGGACGTGACAGAGACAGTTAAGATAGTTATAGTTAAGGGCTTAACAAATCTCAGATAATCATGATTTATTATTTTTAATGTCAAAGGAAGGCGTACGCAGGTATTAATACTGGCAGCTCACGTATGACATGTGAGTTGCTCTAAGGGAAACCCGCGTACAAATCTGTACGTGAGATGCAATAACCGATACTCATGTACAACACGTGACATGCTTTAACGAAAGGCGTGTATGTACGTGAGTTTCATATAGGAAGAGACGCGTACAGTACTTGACATATTTAAAGGTAAAAATAATGAGTTGGATGGATGATACATGTAGTTCATAATATGCCCATCTATAGTGTTTTAGGCAACCTTCAATCCATAAATGTCCTTTTGTGTGCCAACATAAGGAATGTCGACACTCGGACGGAGAGGTGCCATTCAGGTGGATAACAATAGGACAAAGATTTCTAGAATGCCTTTGCTTGTAATTGGTAATAAACCCATTAAGTTAGGATCACTTAGAATACTAGGCAATATTGGGACACAATATATTACAGAAGATGGACGAGAAAATGGCTCTAATGAAGACTAAACTAAAGGCAGATAAAAATTGTTAAAATAACTATACCAATACAAAAGGGGACTTACTTCCTTATAGTTGATTTATTGGTGTCCCAAGCCCATCTTGATGAATAAATGGTTTCCTGGAAGATCAAGTTTAAACTCTAACTAGATTAACTAGTTTCAAAGAAAAGAACTATAAAGATAACCAGAGGGGTTTTTGTTCTTCTCATTATCCCACATTATAATCCAATGCTTGGTTTATTATTTCCCTTTTTTACTTTCACCTTTAAATGGAGGTTGGAATATGCTTTAACATACCAACAATTTAGAAATCGTTGAGCTCAACATGGGTTCTTTACATACAAGGGGTTCATTTCATAACAGTGGTCTTGGATTTAGTATTTCATTAAAATACCAACAAATTAATTGCTACTTTTGGTGATCTTCCTATCTAAATTTTTGAGAAAGGAGGGTTTACAAAGGGATTTTAGGCTTAATCGATGGCCTGTCCATGTACCATGAGGCCACAACATTAATAACATTTCTTACTTTGTTAAAAAAGATGATCACTTATGGCAAGGTTCCATAGCCATGTGCTACTGGTATAGAATTGATAATATGTGTAACTAGATTTACATTCATGATTCTTGTTATATTGATCATGTTGTATTAGTTGTAAGCTTTGGGTATGCCTTCGCTAAAGGCCCTAGCATCCTTATGAATTATCATTCATATTTATAAAAAAATTTCTTGAACCCTATTCAACAATTCTACCATTTTATCTCGGTTAAGAGAATATGGTGTTGAACCAATAGTTGTGGCTCTTGAACTTATCCTTTATATACCTCTATGAAAGTTCAATGTATCATATCCCACATTTGGGTTTTGACCTAACAATTTACCTTAGCAACTAATAAATATTATTCGGGTAACTTACACTTACCAAAGCTAACATAATCATTATTAGATGTGATATAGAATATTTTTTTAACATTTGTCTTTTACAAAAAAATACACACATATATCTGAGTTGATTTCCAAAATTTTAAAAATTATTCCTTTCTACATTTATTATTTAACATGTGTATTGTAGTATAAATTTCATATAGAAAAATCAACCAAATGAACTCAATCATTTAGTATGAAATTCATAACAAGAATTAAAAACAATAAGTAAAGTAAGCTTATGTACTTCTAGAATCAAGTTCTCCAAGAAAATGACTTGGGAAGCTCCATGAACCACCCAAACATAGGTTGTCTAAAGAAACTTAACATTCTATCTCAAAATACGCCCCCAAGCCAAACCATGATACCACCAATGAGAAGTAGGACTGAATTTATTTCAATTTCTCTTGGGTATAATTGTCATACATAACTCAAATAATTTCAGTTCTACTTAAACAAGATAACACTCTCATCCTTTTCCACACCTGACACATCTAATGCTCATAAAAGTGTGCATACCCCACCTAACAAATGCAGTGCCCATAAGAGTGCGCATAAAGAGTCTTGGTATACTTGTTTATGCTTGTCAAGATATCATCTTTTACCAAACCACATAACTGTAATACATGGGTATTCATAGTCTGTCTCTCATACAACACTTTTTAGGGCTCTTTAGTATGATCAAAGGGAGTTTTGCATTGTAGTCATTGAGGTTGAACTTGAATAGCTCTCATAGAAACTCTGCTACAAAAATAACATAACTAGTTTACAAATAAAAAGGAAGCATCTTCCTCTTTGGTTTCTAGTTTCTTACTCATAGTCACCCACCATTCATTCACTAAACAAATATTTATTGACAACTTCTGTTTTTAGCTGACCATAGTTAATCATTTAACCTACTGATTGCTACCCCTCTCCCTTTACTCTTTCATATGCCCCTTTCAATATGGGTAGGAAGATCAATCCAATTGGACTCCTTGCTCCTAAATAATAGGAGGAAACTACATAGTTAAATTTTTGGGTAATGACTATAATGTACGAAATAGGTTTTGGCCACTTATTCACTTACGGAAATCGGGTGCAAGTGGTTGGCACTTGGACTTCTATAACCTACACTACCTTCCACTCTTGTGCTATCATGGTTCTTTTATGTCAACCCTACCCAGTCAGTCTTAGATTCCTTTAATTAAAATATGTTCAAAATCTATTTATAAGCATGCCATTATTATAATAATGTCTCGTGGTGCATCATTTCCAGTGTCATGTAAATGTATTAATTAAAGTAATTAACAAATTACTACTCCAATATAACATTTAATTATGAGAGATACTATATTGGGATATTACATCCCCTCTCCTTAAAGTAACACCATCCTCGGTGTTCCTTCACTTCAACACTCTTCATGTCTAATATAGAAATGGATAGACATCTCTCATGGAATCCTCTTTTCCCCATGCCAAATGGACACTAATAAATTTCACCCAGAACATAGCATAATTGCTTCTCGGCTCATAGAATTAGTGTAGAATTGGCTTTCTGCTCATTCTTTGTTGCTAAACCATGTCCAGAACTACTGTTCAATTGCATAAGTCAACCCAAAATATGGATAGGAGGCTACTTTTTGCTGCTAGACACGATTTCAAGCACCAATAGAAGCCACTTCAAACTTTTTCTTCCACCTTTTTTCCCATGAAAGATGGCACCAGAAAATTATTAATATATAGTTGTGTAAGATTTCATAGTTAGGAATACATATTATGTTGAGTTCTTGGGAATAAACCACATGGAAGACTTTAAAATTGTCCGACACTAGTGAATCTATTTCTTCTCAACCCCCATATGGGCCTTAAAAATTAATAAGATGTAACTATTTACCTAATCCATGACTATGAAAAATCATGCATAGGCCTAAAAATACTATAAATGAATTGGAAAATACTTCAAAATCATCCATAGTTCATGATGGGTGGTCAATTGGATTTTTGCTGAGCTAAATTGGGCTAATTCCTAGTGACCAACATTCTGAGCACATCGCAACCTCTTAAGCATTAGTAAACAATATCTAGGTCTGGTACTATTTTGAATAATTCTAGGATCCTTATTATAAGTCCTAGGTCAGTTCTATTTGTAAAGGCCAGCAATAGGAGGCTTGGTTTTCAATTGTGGCCAACAAACTATGCATGTTTTCATTTGTCTCTCTGCCTTCATAACAATAGTCAACAACATTTTAGGGCATCTCTGATTTGAGTTTTGGGCATGGAAGAGACCTGAAATATGGTCCATCCTATGGCAGAAATTGCATCAATACATTGAGTTTGTCTTCCAGCACAAGGGGTGGGAAAAGGTTACATGATCAATATTTCTTTGTCTGTTTTGGGCAATATTTGACACACCATCAATGATGGATCTATAGCAGATTATCCATTGTATGGTCTCTGAGGAATCTTTAGTGTGCACAGCAGCGATTATTGGTGAGAGATATTGTATTTTGATGACAAGAGACAACTGGAAGTGTAGAAAAATTGTTACTGAGGTGACAGTGGGTAACACCCTTAGGTTATAGTTAGGATAGCTTGTTTTTAGGGGCTTAATCACACGTGCTAGCTGAAGCTATAACAAGGACTTTGTAAAACTACTTTTGGTAGAGTTCATTAATAAATCATTGATGGAGTTGATTGTCTGCCAAACTATAAGAACAACTGCTTGTGTTATTTTTTAGCTGACTTAGCTCAAGGATTAAATGCAACCCCATGCTTATTATGCTCGATGCACCCATTAGATTTCCTTCTCTTTCTTTGAAGAGAAGGTAGGCGCTACCCATACATACAAAATTGTAGTTTATGTTGTAGGTTAGATATGTCTGACACTAGCAATGGAAGTCAAGCATTTATCCACCTATATAGACTCAATCTTCTTGCGCAACCTGATTCAACCAAAATATTGGTAGATTCTTTCTTATTCACCCCTTAGTATACTTAGAAAAACATGGACTTAAAAGAAGGATTCACATAAACTTTGTTGGAAATTAATGGATAGTAGTCTAGACATATATATGCCAAAATGAATAGCACTGGAGGGATGGAATTATAAGGGATTGATGTCTAGAGAAGGAATGTTTTCTCCTTGTTTTGCATAAGTAAGTATTGTGGTTTTCAAACAATTGATCCAACATAAAATTTCAATAGTGGTATACTTAGAAAAACATGGACTTAAAAGAAGGATTCACATAAACTTTGTTGGAAATTAATGGATAGTAGTCTAGACATATATATGCCAAAATGAATAGCACTAGAGGGATGGAATTATAAGGGATTGATGTCTAGAGAAGGAATGTTTTCTCCTTGTTTTGCATAAGTAAGTATTGTGGTTTTCAAACAATTGATCCAACATAAAATTTCAATAGTGGTATACTTTGAAAATCCTACCCTTTCCTTTCAGTTATAAAAATTTTCCTGAAAATTCTATACATCCTTTTTCACCTTAGTGGTGCCATAGGCTAGCTAGGGTGTGGAATGGACATTATAGTATAAACGAAACAATTATTCCATGACCTTTTTACGTCTACATTTCATTTTTGTATCCTCTATGTTTCCTCATTTCTGGCATAACCTTGAACCTTAGATCTGTGAACTCAGGACCGCATTATTCATTTTTTCCTAAACCTGCAAACCCTAATTTCCCTATTGTTTGTCTATTGTTATCTCTCATATAGCTCTCAACGTTTGGTTGTAATCCTAAACGATGGAATTTTTCCATTCCATTCATGAAGAATTCCATTCAATTGAACCCTAAACATGAATAATTCTATTCAATTCAACCCTAAACGATGGATCCAGATGCAACGGATACGACCTCAAAACCATAATGGCTATCGGGACAATATTTGGATGGGAGTTTGTTGTGATGAGTTGGAAGTTTTTCTAAGTTATATGTAAGCCTATAGGTGTAGAGTAAGGAGAGATAAGTGGCCAAGAAAATGAATAATCGGACCAATGTAGACCAGAGAACTGGCCTAGAAGTTGTGTGATTAGGTCGATGTAGTGTTAAAAGCTCTCAGAATGTGAACTCATCTATAGAGGTTGGATAAAGTAATGCATTTCATCGAATATCCGACATATATGCGATAACACCGACATCTTAAATTTGTTTATAGGAAGGCATGCTACAGTTAATTTAAGAGCCTTTTTATTTGTGCGACATCGTATTTTTTGGTTTTTTCTACTATGGGATACATCAGAATATTTCTTGTTTTAGCTGGGGATATAGAATTTGTTTTCATCCCCTTAGGGGTGTGTTTTCTCCACCCTCAATGCCTCCTTGGATAAGATATTTGTGCTCCTTATGTTCTTCGTGTGGTATTTCTACTTCAGTAATCTTGGGATTGTGGGTTCCATCCCTCCCCTTGAGATATTTTTTGATACTTATGATCTCCACTTGTTAATGGACTGACTTATTGCCAGGATTATGTAAAATTTACCTTTTATTCACTACTGAATATCAAGATGGAACACCTCTTTTTCTTATGAAAAAAATATACAAAATATTTGCAAATTATTTTATCACGTATATTGAGATCCATAAAATGGGTCTTTTATATTTTTGGGTGAGGAAAAAAACTAAATTAAAATAGGTACACCTAAGAATATTGTAAAAAACATAGTTTTTATTTTGAGATTAATTGGCTGAAGCATTTGATATGGAACGGCTTGATATCTATATCCTGTTAAAGGACTATGCGTTGAATTGTTATACTAGGGAATTATTGATATTATTCAGGATAATAATATAAACATTATGTCATGCTTATAAGTATTTCCAAGTTTTTTGCTCGTATTTTGCTAATATTTGCCAATTTTTTTCCGACCATGGTGCAGGTAGAACCAAACAGGTATTTGTCAGACATGTCTTCCTCCAGTGAGGGGAGTTTGGGAAGGATAGAGGAAAGTGAGACATCCAGTACGTCTAGAAGGGATAGATGAACTAGATGTCATAAGATCAAAAGAAAATTCAATAAACATAAGGAATTTTTTCTCAAAGAAGGGGGGTCATGATCCTACGATGATGAGACAATAGGAGACATCGAGGTGCCCTTAAGGTACAAATAAATAGTGAAAAAATGGGTGCCTAGGGATCTTCCTCAAGTAAACACTGATTTTTGCGTGAATGAGAGGATATATAGAATTGCACCATCATCATTACATGGATTGGGGTTGTTTTGCATGTATGGCATAAAGGTTGGATACGACAGATGTACAAAATTGATGGAGTATGTTGGACCCTATTACAACTACAGTGATTGGATGCGCCTGGTCTAATATACACACAGTATGCATAGATATGGGTTGTCAACAAATTATATACAACTGAAAGACAAAGCTCAAAATAAAGGAGCAACGTTGTACATTGACGGAAGGCAAAAAAGAACTGGTAATATTACGAGGTTTATAAACAGTACACAACCAGGGTCTACATTTAAGCAACCTGAGTGCATATTCAAGTCGCATGAAGGAAATCGTGTCTTTGTATGTGGCATTAAATTAATAGCTGCTGGCAAAGAACTGCTTATTAATTACAATTTGAATCATGTAGATACAAACACGGTTAGTATGACCACTAGAGCCTTAAGACAACTTGTAAACCTAAATGTAATTCCACATTCTAAATACTTCCAAACTATACACATATAAAACATGTAGCATAATGTTTATTTTTGTTATGTATTTTTTAGCTTTTACATATTACGTTCATTGTGATAATTTTCTATATTTTTTTTGTAGGTGGATGGTCGGGGTAAGTCCCTAGCTATTGATCAAACCACACCCTCATCTAGGCATCAGTTAAACCTAGATGTAATCCTATGAATCTATCATGATAGACAATTTTTGTTAATATAATTTTTTGCGTATACTATTGCTTCAAAGACTAAGCAATGTTTTATATATTTCTGTTGTAGACAAGGGATTTGGTTTACGAAACACCATCTCAACACTCTATGCAATTTGTGGTCTCCCAATTGATGAAAGATAATGAAACTAGTAGGTCTGCAGACCCATCCAGGGTGCTACATAAGACCATGGAAAAACAAAATCAGGAACTTGTTCTTCTGACATTGATAGTTCCACAAACAGAAGAGATCAAATCAAAGATTCAATTGTTGTTACAGAGATGTCGACAATTGCAAGTAAGTTCACAAATAATAATATAAATTCATTTAGAACTTTATAATATTTAATTTTATATGCTATTGAACTTATAATACAATGGTTTGTATTTATAGGAAGTTATGCATCTTTATAGTGGTGGTCAAGGCATTGTTGGTCCCAATGACCAAACCACTCCACATACACAACATATTGCTCAGTTATTTTCCACTAAACAATCAGTAACATGCTCTACGACACCCCCGAGACCAGCAGAGGGTGCAACCGATGCTGACCGACCCACAACAGATGCTATAGAAGAAGGGGTGGATGCAGGGTTAGATAGAGAGGTGGATGCATTTCCTAGACCTTCTCATGTCACTAGCACTAGTTCAATAGTGGCAACATTTTCGGTGAACGAAGAACTCGTTCCAATAAATATAGAGAAGATTCCAGGTGATTATGTATTTTTCAATTTAGTTTTTTTAATTTGTGTCTAATATACCAATAATAGTTTTTAATGTTGACTAATGATGGGATTAATGTTTTGCGGGTTATGATGTATTTTATAAACATCTAAATGATTTGTCCTTGGATATCTTCGGGCCCACCATTCGCACAAGGTGGGCCAAGCTGGAAAAATATTTAAAGGATGAGCTGCCTAATCGCTTGGTCGGTTTGTTTGGAAAAGATACCTTCGATACATCGAAGGTCCTACAGAAGGATGGAAAACATCTGAAGATTGTTCAAGATCAGTATAGGGTTCACCTTGAAAAGAACCCTAGGTATGAGCACCCTTTGATGATTCCATATAGGGAGTCGAAATCCCTAGTGGAAGATGGAAAAGAGAAGGGTCTAAGAAAAGCAGGAAAGATACCACCAGGAACATGGAGGTATGCAATACATTCCAAAATGATGATGGTAAGCCTGATTATTGTTAGTTTTTATATTGAATTTGGAACATCGACTAAGGTAATTCAACACTTGATTAGGTTGTCGGACACATCTAAGGCCACCAAAGCAAGAATGGAAAAACTTGGTCAACACAAGCTTGGGCCTAGTGGTTATTCAAACTTGGTGGCCCGATATGTAAGTATCGAAAACCCGAAACTGCAGCCAAATAATATATAGAATTTTTTTTTTTATTCTGGAAAAAAAATGTAAAATTAATGACATCATGCAAATATGCAGGCCAATCAGTTCAAAGAATTTCCCACTGAGAAAGACATGAATCTTGGCTTCAAACAACGCTTTGATGTCGTTGTTGAACGCCGGAGAAGCTTGTCTGGGAATACTGCACGATATTCTATTGATCCATATGGTGGGCAGGTATATAAAAATATATATAGTTTAATGATAATTTATTAATTCTCATGCAATTTAATCATTATAAAAAATTAACATAAATTATTTATTCCTTTTTTAGTAAAAAAGAAATGATCCCATTCAAGTCGAGGATGTACACCAACCAAATGAAGATCATGCTTCGATTCCTGGTAATGAATTTATTAATATGCTACTATCTTGTATAGATAATTGCAGATGATGAACATTAATTCTAATTCTACACAATTCAACTACAGAGCATGTAAATGAAGATAACATTGAACAGGTTGAGCCTGTATAGGATAATGATGAACATGTTGATGTGCCCATGCCAGGTAAAAAAACACCTTTGTAATGTTTTTTTAAATGAATTACTTGTATTTATAAAAATAAAAATAAATTAATGTAACATTTTGACAATAATGCAGAAATTCATCGCCCCTCGCCGCAAGTTCAACCATGCAAGTAGTCTAGTACGGAGACTGACGATCAGATTCCAGAAGATGCACTTCTGACTAAATATTTAAAGAGAAAAAAATTAAAAATAAAGTGACTAAAGAAATTTTGAATAATTCTTATTTATAATAAACTTTTTTACATGGCTTTTTCCTCTGTTTCATGAATGAATGGTTTACTGATTTTTTTTATCGATTATTGAATAAATGAATGGTTTAATGAATGTTTTTTTTTAGCTGTTGAATGATTGAATGGTTTAATGAATGATTTACAGAATGATTTAATGAAATCTTCTTTCAGCTATTGAGTGAAACAATTTGCAGTAAATTGTTATTTGCAAGTAGATGCATTGGGTTTAGGGAATTGAGAGTGATGTGAGGGGGCGGAGGGGCCATAAGAGCTTCCAAATTCATGTGGTTGGTCCTGTTTAGTAGAGAATATTCAATTATTCTCGAAACAAAGAGGAGCTCATTGAATGGTAAGGAAGAATACTTCAAAAACAATTATTTCTATAATTTTAGTGTTTAATTTTTACTATTGCTATTTGACTCCTCCATTGGAACTTGTTACATATAGCATTGAGAAACATTTTCATAGTTAAGAGGAAAGAAATGGCATTTTGATGTGATTGATGTCCTTATATACATAGTGTTTGTGGTTCTCCATGTTTTATCAGGTGATCTATTATTAACAATTAATTTACTTGAATAGTTGAATAGTATTGTAATTTACATTGTAATAGTATTGTATTTATTTAGATTGGTTTTGTTTTTTTAATAAACAAACAAATATTTATTTGATGGGTCCTAACATGAAATTATTGCAACATGAAAAAATTTGAAGTATGTTGAATGATTTTTTGAAAGGTAAAGAAGAAGAAGATAGTGCGAAGCTCCACAAATCAAGGTATAATTACGTTTTCTTTTACTTGATTGAACTATGTATTGGGTATTTATGCATGTGCACACATGCACATTTAGTTGATGATGGTGATTACCATACATTCAGGTGAACTTTGTTCTATCTAATCTATAAACTTACCTTAAATAGGTTGGACTAACACCATATTCTCCAAGAAAGAAACCCATAAGTCTTCTACATATTTTATAGTGGTGACCATAAGCTATGAAACCCTCGTATCATGATATGTAATAGTCCTTTTCATCCTCCTTTAAGGGTTGTAAATGCTAAACATTACCACTATGTAGGGTTGTAACTGTTGAAAATGTCAGAGGAACTTTCAAGAATTCTCCACTTTAGTAAGAAAAGACTGAACATTACCACTCTAAGGAAGGTAATATTTCATTTCTTAATTGGTTGTTTGTAGAATATTGCATTTCTAAATTGGTTGGTTGTAGATCCTCCATGTTGGCCTTGTCCACTGTATCAAGGATTCTCTCAGCCATCAACTTGGCCAAACCTTGGCTACGAACCATTGTAGTTGGATTTAAATCAAGGTCTTAGTCCCGAATCTTGGTGATCTACCTACCCCTTGTCCCACTGCTCTCCTATTGCAAAATTATATCCTTCACCATGGGATGAGGAATGTAGGACACTATCTTAGAATTCAACGTGATCATGAAAGTAGTTAGGTGCCTTGAAAAAGGAATAAGCTTATGTCTCCATTGAGTTTGTGCTTCAACCTTTCCCCCTAAAGTGTGTTGCTCATGAAAGTAATTGGTTGCTCACTCCCTTGCTGACTTTTTTGTAAGAAAACAACATAGACTTTTCTTGATATATCTGCAAAGGCTTTATTTGGTTCTTCTCTCCACTTCTTCAAACTCAATCTTATCAAGATGATTTAACCAAAATATTTCCCAAAAATAACCAAGAAATGTTTCATCGTATTCAAGATTGGTTGTAACCAAAAGCTTCAAAAACATAATTGGAAACAAAGGAATAGATGAGGTTTCAAAAACATAATTGGAAACAAAGGAATAGATGAGGTTTCAAAAACATAATTGGAAACAAAGGCATAAATGAGAGGAGTACCTTTTCCAATTCATCTAAAGAGGAATGAAATATTCAAGTCATTATCTTTCTTCAACATACTTGATATAGGCCTTCCAATTTTCACAAAAATAGGAAATGAAACACTTTACAGAATTGATGCAACCAAAGAATTATTGAATGATTTTTTTTTTAGTAAAAAGATTCTCCTAGATACCCTTCACTGTTTTAGGATCAATCCTTACTCCAATATTGTGTTCCAAAATATATCCTTAAAATAACCCCAAGATGATTTTTCTGAATTCAACAATATGCCCAAGGATTTGCACCTGTCAACAATCTTGCTAAGTGTCCAATATGATCATCCCTATTCTTCAAAAAAATAGTGATATGATCTTGGTACACTATTATGTACTCATTAGAGAAAGCAAAGTGCATATTACATTGGAAAGTGGCTTTAGCAGTTGTCAATTCAAAAGGAATCCACACATATGCATAAGTCCCCCAAGGGATAGTGAAAGCAATTTTATATCTCTCATTAAAACAAAAATTACACAGATATGAAAAGGCAAGGTCAAGGACATGAATGGGACAATGGAGTGTCCCATTCTAGTAGTGATTAATCCTCTCTCAAAACATTAGTTATTTCTCAAGACCATCATTTGTTGGGTAACTTTATTCATAGAAAACGTTGATAGCTTCTTTGGACCTATCCATAGTTCTTCATACAAGTGGCCCATTGTGTGGTTTTCCCATTAACTAAATGGATAATCTTTACCAAAATATTTTTGATTGAGCACACTTCCTCCACTCCTTGCTTTTCCCCATCAACTAAATGAAGAACCTTTACCAAAATTTTGTTGAATGAGCACTCTTCCTCCACTACTTGCCAAAATCCATCTTGGTTTATGAGTTTGTGCTATAGGCACAACCATGCCACTCATAAAAAAAGAAACATCTCTTCAACTTCAACTCACAACAGTTAAGGTACAGGAGGGAAATGGAATTGGTGGCAAAAATGTGTAATTCTAGGGTGCAAGAACTCCTTGTTCCTTGTGAATCACCTCATGAGACTAAGGATAAATGCATGGTTATATATGTATTTGTTCATGTTCATGCCTTGATCAATGGTTACATTGAAAAATGTGAGTTTGCTAATATCCTCGAGATCAATCGATGCAATGGTAAACACATGGAGTCAAAGACAATGTGGGGTTCTTCTCCACTAGAAAAGTGTCGGTGCCTATATAGTTAGCAACATTATTGGTGATTACCTACACCACATGATGCACAATGCTTTGAAAAATTCATCCAACTAAAAACATAACAATGCTACATCTTTAATAGCTGTAGCTGCATCATAAACTTTGTGGCCTTTTGGCAGTTTACTATGAAATTAAGAAGGTCCTTGCCCTTCCCATATGTCTAACCATCAAACTATACCATGCATTTAGTGCCCCCTAATGATTTTCTAGGCTCCTCCAGTCGAGTCCCTATATCGACCTTTTCCTTTTGAAGGAGTGCACCACCACTACTTATCATAGGTAAGGGGCCTTATATCGTAGGCCAATTGGACCAATAATAGTGTCAACAACAAGCATACCCTAGGAGAACACACTAGTATTGGAAACGGTTAAAGATTTGTTGCTCTAACAAATACCTTGACACAACTGTCAACTTCTTCCTTTTTTCTAACCACTAATTTAATAATGGATGGTTGTGAATCCTATTTATTTCTTGGAACAAATACAGGAAAGGTCCTCATGGATGTTGAACCTATGGATTTCCTCTCACAATCCCCATTATTTGATACACCTATGGCTATAGGGGATCTAGCGACTCCTCTAGCAACAAGTTTCAAGTTTTTAAGTTATCGACTCAACTTTATTTCTAACTCATGAGGAGCCTCATGGCATCTTGGATAATTTCTGGGGATGCTACTAACTATAACATCATGTCTTGGGTTTCCTTCCAAATGGTATTTCAAGTGGTAAACCCCTCTTCATATCTATTCCACATAGCCTACAACATAATTTCATTTTGTTTACCCCATCCTCAGGTTCATCATACTGCCAAAATGGGGTTTTTGCCTTCGGAATATTGCCAAAGAAATGGCCAATTTCAATCTTCAAACATAGGGAAAAAATGAAAAAAATGAACATAAAAGATTGCTGGAAAAAAATAGGCCTATGTTTTCTAAATTTGTTCTATAATCCATGAAAAAATGAGAACAAGAGACAAGTAGTATGAAATTTCCAAACCCTTACATAAATTTGGAAAAAAATAAGTATTATGTTGATTAACACAATCCTATGGGATGAAAACAATAACCCCCCAAAAATTTAGTTTTCAACCATTATTGGTGCTTTTCCATGCACCAGTGTCTATTTCCCATTAATTAGCAATTATTTCTAATTAATCTTGATTATTTCAATTCTGGAAAAATCATGATTTTTTGCCTGTAATTAATTGTTTTAGTATTTAGATCAAGATAAATAATTGATTAATTTGACTAACCCTAGGGGCTCATCTCTGTATGCGGGGACCGCCCTTCCTGTTGTTCCAGTAATCTAGGTGCTTGTGTATGCATAGAAACATCTGTATCTCTGAGATCCTGAATGTCCTTGAGGGTCTGTTGAAGGAAAATACTTATGTCATGGGGATTTTGTTCCAAACAACCTTGGCCATTTTCCATTATTTCTTTTTATTTGATAAAAAATCCTTGAAAAATACATAATTTCTATCCCTAACAGTACACCCCTAACTTACCATTTACTAACCCTAGTAAAACTCTTAAAAACTAAAAAAAGAACATTTCTGCACTATACAAAACCCAAAACATAAATAGCATATAGATAAGATGATTTTAATGTCCAATAACTAGAGCAATTTGAGGAGGCAAAAGTGGCATTTTCAATTCCAAGGAGACATTTATGATTTTCATTTTCATCTAGAGCAGAATATTTTTTTTCCATCTAGGAATTGCTCAAGGAAGCTTTTTAGTTTGAAGATGCAATCTTCCTTCTTATTCTCATTTCTCCCTTATTGTTATCGTCTTTTAGTGGAAAGAAAATCAAAAGAAGCATGGAAAAAAATCTAATATTCACAAAGCCAACCCTAAACCACATAGGATGGAATACTAATTTCGAAAAACCCCTCCTAACAATTGTGACAAAAACCACAAATGATATAAACAGAATGGTGCATCTCATAAATGGAAATGGAAATTGGTGATGCTGTATTTTCAGGAAGTTATACCCGAATACCCTTGTATATCAAGATCTTCTTGGTACAATAGGTCCTAAGGTCAAGGTGTAATTATTTAGGTCAGACACTAGAATTTGTGGATGATATGGCAGTTGTAGTTAGTTCAATTTCGGGTTGGTGTTTACACACTTTAGAGGCTTTTCAAAGTAGTCCCTCAAATAAAGAAGTGAAAATGATGTCTACATTGCATAGGCATCTCAATAACTAGGATCATATATGATACTGACAATGATGTTCAACAATTGATGGTGACTTATATTTTGTCCACTTGTCCTTTGAGTTCAGGCTTCTAGTTGTCATTGTTCAATATGGTTGTAATGTATCAATATTTTTTATTGTGCATGTCATTGTATTTTGTATAGATACTGTGGAATGTGTGTGAGTGGACATTGATTGAACACTGTATTTTCATTTTCACTACTAATAAGAAAATCAATGACTTGTTCAACATAGTAAATGTGGAATTTGATGCTTGTTTATCTGTCTTATTCCTTGATGATAGATGTATTAGAATGCATGGTTATTGTTTCTAATGTGTATTTTCTAAATGTTTTAACTTTCAGCATATCATGTTCCCTGTATCCCATTGCATACTCTGAATTCTGAGGGGTTTTAACCTTCCTTAGTTTCCCCTCTTCTTCCCCTCATTTCTACACATTATGTTAAAAACTTAATGTAGTTGTTTCTTGATTATGCTATTTTGATTTAGACTCTAACTTCATTTTAAATTGGTACAGTTATCTCGGATATGGAGTCATCATGTTACGACAATATTGTTCTTTGGATTTGGATTGTGGTCATTATGGGAAGGATTCACAGAGGAAGGGTGTGTTTTTCTTACAACTATTTCTCTTCTCTTACTCTGGGATTTTCTATCAGAAGTGTTTGATATGCTTTTGCTATTCTATGCCTACTACGGTGGGATATTTTCTTGCAGAGAGTCAGAAGAGTTGGCTGAGGTGGAAGCTAAGCTAGTTAGTTATAGATTTATTACATTTATAACTAAGTGGTCACGTAAATTTTGGTTAACTGGTAGTTGATTCCTTCAAAACTACTCTATTCGCAATTCATGCACAATGCAACTGTGGGGATTATTAAATTGACTGGATAACTGGACTGTTTGTTGGGTGAATGGATGTAGTCTGCTGATCTAAAAGAGAATGGAAGTTCAACTAAGGCAACAATAAAATCTAAGGCATGGGAGTAACTGCAGTCCCTTATTTGAATTAAGGAACTTTGTATGTGATTTTGTTCCTTTCCTATGTTGCTTTTTAGTAAATTTGTTATCTTAGATTTGGTTTAGATTTTGAACTGGGATTAATATTGGTTGTTAGGTTGTTTGTTTCATAGACGCATAGTGTTTAAATGAGTTGGGTGTTGAGTGTTTTTTCTTTCAAAATGTATTTGGTTTGCTTGTTTATAGTTAATAGTTACTATTGATGCTGATAGGTGAACGATGATACAAAAAAACAAGAGAGACGTTTCCTTGCTCAATTTTTTTAACCCATTCTCCTAGAGGCAAACAATCTTCTTTAACAGAAGCCCAATTTAAATGGTGTAAATTTTATTCTTTCAATGAGATATTTATTTTATATAATTTGATTCCTTTTGGAGATTGCTACGATAGGATTGGTCGTCGATAAAAATCTTGTTGTTGTCGTTCTTGGGGGCATTTTGTATGTTTCTTTAAGAATATGCATTAGCAATGAAGGATTATCTGTTTATACATAAAAATTTAAGATCGATCATCAAAGGACTCAGATAGCTATAATTATTCTGTTAGATACCGAATATTTAACTTTACCAAATATTTGTCAATCAATGATCTCATCCTAGTGTAATAGTAATGTTTGATATATACGGACATAAAAATTATGTTTGTATGAGGATTTTTGCAAGTTAATTATCTCATGCAACTAATTTGAAAATTAATGGCTTTATGCATTTCCTCATTGTAGAGGGCACACTCTTTGTACAACTTCCATTGTGTTTGGAGGCAAGTCTTTGGCAGCTCAGATATCTGAAAGAATGGTAAATTGTTCATGCTGGTTCCATTTTCTGTCGTATAGATTTTATTCACGATTGTACTGCTGATTTGAAATATATTATCAATTTACTCTAGAAAGTATGAAACAATATTTCTTAGATGTCCTTTGAATACCTCATAATCTTGTTAACATAGACAGATTCAACGTGCTAAAAGACAAAAAGAAAAAAGAAAATAATGTTGTAGTTATATTTTTCAAACAATGCTTGGGATTCAATGACATGACATTTATTCATCTAGGGTATTCTCTTTCTTAGGACATGCATAGGAAGACTAATTGAATCTTACCAATCACCTTTGTTTTGGGGAGATGGGAAGAGAATGACATGGAGAGAGCCTTGGCTCAGTAGGGAAACTTGTGTGGAATTGTAACATGATAATTAAAAATTGAGTTGAATCTCTTCGTGATGACTAGAACATGAATGCCTAATAAGTAATGAATTTAAATTTAAGCTTGAAGTTTTATTAGCTCAAATAAAATCTGAGAATAATGAGGATAAATAGATTCATTGTGCTACTTGGTATTTCCATACTGAGAGAAGATATTTGAAGTCTTAACTTTTTTTGTTTAAATTTTAGAACTTCCCACAAGCTTTATTATGATTCAAGTTCATTCTCATTGCAATATTTGTTGATTCCTTTTCTCTTTACTAGGTTCTCCAATTTAGTGCCAACCCTATAAATATGGATACTCGTATAATCATACAATTGAATGCAAACTTACGACAATAATATTAAATCATTTGAAAAACAATCAAGGAGTTGAGGTATTAACCTTATATTGGGTTGCAAACTATGATAGTTATTGAGCAAATTAGAGGTTTGAAACATACGTTCTAATTGCAAAACCTTGTCATAATAGCTTCTGTGAAATATTGGAACCATGGAGATTTAAGGATAATCTATTGAGATAGTTGTATTTTTAAAACTCAATACCACCTTTTGGACCATGAATACCATTTTAAAAACTAGGCATAAAGCATTGTATCAACATAAGCATGGCAAATATAACATTTTTGAAACTCATTGTACTTACAAATATATATATTTCTATGCTGAGTACTATATCTTGGCCATCAATCTTAGAGTTGGATCTTGTTAGTTCCTATGATGGTCAATGTAACCAAGTCCTTTGATTCTATTATTAAGTTGTTTTTTTCAATAACAAATTTGGTGTGACCATATTCTATGCTTGGGGTTGACCATATTTGTGGGTTGAACTTTAAGATTTGATAGCTCTTGGTCAACAAACTCAATATTATCAAATATTCTATTTCTTTAAATTCTATAGATATGTGTACAATTTTTATTTTTTAATTATATAGTTTTTTCAATGTTTAATATTTGTGTAGTGAATAGATATCAAGGATCACTACATATAGGATGATCAATTTGGTAATAAGGTATGACTAGTTTAATATTTCCCTAACTAAAGAACCAATTTTCATAAGATGTTTTTCTTGTGTCTGGAACTGTAGTTTTTTTTTAAATCACAACTCATTTTATTGAATTATTTTGAAATGACATTTCTTGGGCTTCATTCATTATGATTTTGTTAGCATTATTTAATTCAACCAATAAAATATCTAAATACATATTAGAAAATTATCGAGAGGAGATGGTTTTGTGAAAATCTTGTATTAAACTAGCTGCAATTGGAGGTATATTTGTTTTTTAACTATACAGAAGCCCATCGGTTATCTGAAGAGCTATGGCCCTTCTCCAACGATGTTTTCGTAAGTCTGAAGAGAACGATCTGTCGAAAAACTGACTCGCACCCATCGGAAATCTGACGACTTGAGTGTCGCACAAACAACAAGGTGAAGTTGGGAAACTCAAAAATCACTGTCAAAGCAACAACTAAAGATTCGTCGGACATTCGACAGGTCTCCATCATAAATACGACAAATTATTCCTCTAATATTCGACAACATAAGAATGAAATTTTAAAGGGAACTATCTCACATTCGACAAAGAGAAGTCGGATTTTCGACAAAATGGGAGTCGGAAATTCGACGATGTAGTATGTCGAAAATTTGGCAGTGTTTGGCATATGGTCGAATATCTGACGATATGCCACATATGACAAAAAAAATTGTTGTTGTCAAATTACCGATTGGCTTTTGTCGAATTTCAAACATGGAAGCTGTCAGATTTTGGGCTCAAATTTTGTTGTGGTATATTCTTAGAACTTGCTCCTAAAGGTCAAAGGAATGTGAAAAATGCCACTTTTCTTTTCTATGCAATGTACAAGTTGTACATAGCCTTCAAGTCACTCAAAAAATGCCCAACATTTGGACAGGAAAGGAATTCAAAATTGATTGAGAAGGTTGTATCTTTCTGAAGTTCACATATTAGTCATGACAATTTAGGAATGTGAAAGAAACACCACTTGACCTTTTACACAACCTTGTTATATTGTATTTTTCCACATAAATTCCCTAAATGTTATGATGGTCCAATATTATCATTTTTACTCATTGCAGACATCCTCTGATCCTTGTGTCATATTTGATAGACTTTTATCTTGGAATAACTTCTAAAAAAATTGAGTTTTCCAAGGAATATGCAACCTATATGTGTCCATCATGCGTATACACACCCTTTATGTGTCCATCTCGTGTATCCATCTGTTTGAGGTTAAAAATAAAAATATAAGCTACTTTTTGTGTTTCATTTTGGTTGAGGTCGTTCCCCAACTTCCCATATCCATATGTAGCTATCTCTAACTCTCCTAACCACTCCCTCTTGAGAATAAAAGGAGCGCCATAAAAGAAGAAAAAACTAGTCTTAGTCTTAATATTGGGATTGCATATTATGGAGAAGCTCTCAGTTCAAGAAATCAAAGTATTCCCTCATTTGGTCAAAATTATAATCAGTTTCCACAAACCATGTCTTGTGTGTGTAGTTTCCTTTTTCCATATCTAGAATTCTTGATTTTTAGATCTCTACATGCAAGAATTTAGTATGATATAAAGATAGCCATACTTTCTTGAGCCTATTTTATATTTTGAGATTTGAATCGAGATCAAGTGGTGAATAAATCTGGTGGAAGGACTAGAATCTCAGTTTCATAATGGTTCTGCAGCAATAATCAGGTTCAATCATTCTTCTATCTAGTTGTTATTTGATATATAGAATAAATCTATTTTCCATCCACATTTTTTGTACATTTCATATGTTGACTTTTTATGTTGGATAGAATAAATTCTGCAAGTTTCATCAATTGTAATCCTTATTTTGGAAACATTGATATTTTCTTGTTCTTTTTTTTATTTACAAATTTCATTCAAATATTCATTTGGAAGGTTGAGAATGAAAGACTCGGAATTCTATTTCAACCATTTGGAACCAAGTAAGTTCATACATACCTTCTTTGTACATTTAAAACCGTTGGATTAAATAATGGAGATTGCTACTTATTTGAATTGTGTTTCTTTCTATTGGGTATCACTTTTTAGTGATTTATCCCAAAATATCACTATGGTATTTTCTCCAAAATAGAAATGGTGACTCCACTGGGGAGTTTGTGTTGATTAAGTTTTCATTGATTCCAATGGTGTCTAGTCATTGATTCCAACTGTTGAGTCCTTGGAGCCCCTAAGGGTTAGTGTTTTTTTTGTGGTTTTCTGTGTCAGAGGAGCCATTTTGACCTTATCCAAGCCCAAGTTTTAATCCCCTGGAAGCCTTGGAATAATGGAAAAATCTCTACTTACCCATTGACTTGGTCAAGTGCCCCTAAGTTGTATCTTGGTCCCATTTTAGTCCATTATCAAGTTCCTTGATCCTTGTTGCTCTTTGGTTACTGGTCTTCATGCTACTCATTATGTGTGTATTTGTTTTGGTATCCTTATTGCTTGTTAAATGGATGATGTGGCTCATCTATAGTGGTATGTTGGAACCCATTCTTATGGGATCCTTGGTTTTTTTGGAATTTTGGGTCTTGAACCCACACATTTGGTGGTTTGATGGCCCTTGGATGTTATATAGTCATTGGCATGTTGTAGCCTTGTGATCATGCATATGGAGCCCATAAGGTGTTGCAAACTAGTAGTGAGGTATTTGTACCCCTATTTTGTGGTGTTGGTACTCTTGTGGTGATGAAGATATATAGTACAACCATTGGATATGGTTTTAATGATATGGAGACCTTGAATATGATGATGATAGTCTTGAAAAATTCTTTGTTCCCACTTGATTGGTGGTTTTGGGGTCCTTGATACCCTTGAAATGATGAGTATATGGTGAGTATATGGTGGTTTTGGGGTCCTTGATACCCTTGAAATGATGAGTATATGGTGAGTATATGGTGGTTTTGGGGTCCTTGATACAACAAGACTTTTGAGTGCTTGGATGAAGAAGGTAACTTAAGGGTTGTCAAAGGCATTCCAAAGGTGATTTTTGTTAGACATATTTCAGACATGTAGCTGAAGAAGTTTTGTAGGAAAGGTTGCAGAGTGTATGCATCTCATGTATGCATCTCATGTTTTGGAGGAAACAAAGAATGCAACTCCTAGGTTGGAGGAATTTCATGTGTTGCAAGAATTCAGGGATGTTTTTCCTGAGGAAATTCCAGGTCTTCCTCCAATGAGGGGAATTGATTTCACAATTGAAATTGTGCTAGGAGCAACACCAATGTCCAAGACACCGTACATGATGAGTACACCAAAAATGCTAGAGCTAAAGATGCAGTTGCAATAGTTGTTCAAGAAGAAATACATCCAGCAGAGTGTGTCTCCTTGGGGAGCACTAGTTTTGTTTGTGAAGAAGAAGGATGGTACACTCATGTTGTGTATTGAATACTGATAGCTAAACAAAGTCATTGTGAAGAATAAATACCCTTTTCCTAGGATTGATGACCACTTTGATCAAATGAGAGGAGCAAATGTATTTTCTAAGATTGACATAAGGTATGGTTACCATCGGGTGAGAATCAAGGATGAATACATTCATAAGAAAACCTTCAAAACAAGATATGGACATTATGAGTTTGTAGTGGTACCATTTGGTATCACAAATGCACCAGCTACTATTTATGTGCCTTATGAATAGTGTCTTTAGCAGGTATTTGGACAAGTTTGTTCTTGTTTTCCTTGATGACATTTTTATTTATTCTAAGAATGAGGAATAGCATGAAGAACATCTGAGATTGACATTGCAATTGCTCAAAGAGCATAAGCTGTATGCAAAGTTGAGCAAGTGTGACTTCTATAAAGATAGGATTCATTATTTGTCTCACATTATCTCAGATGAGGGCATATCTGTAGACCCTGAAAAGATTGAGGCCATTATGAATTGGCTAATCCCAAGAAATGTGATAGATGTAAGATATTTTATGGGCCTTGTAGGATACTACAAGAGATTCACTGAAGGATTCTCCAAGGTTGCAGATTCCATAAATTCTTTGAAAAAGAAGGGAATAAAATTTGAAAGGACACCAAGGTGTGAAGAAATCTTCCAGCAGTTGAAGAATCTTCTCACAAGTGCACTAGTCTTGAAGATTGCATACCCAAAAAAAGATTTTGTGGTGTGCACTGATGCATGCAGTCAAGGTCTTGGAGGAGTCCTTATGCAAGACAACCACGTGGTATGCTATGAGTCAAGAAAGTTGAAGGATCGTGAGAAGAACTATTCCCTTTATGATTTAGAACTTGCAACCATAGTACATGCTCTTAAGATGTGGAGGCATTACTTAATGGGAAGAAAGTTTGAGTTAAGGACAAACCATTGTGGTTTGAAGTATTTGTTTGATCAACCTACTCTAAGTGATAGGAAAGTTAGATGGATGGAGTTTTTATGTGAGTTTGATTTTGAGATCAAACACATAAAAGGGAAAGAAAACAAAGTGGCTGGTGCGCTCAGCAGGAAGGTGCATGAAATAAACTTGGAATTTCTTATTATTTTCCAATAAGATTTGAGACAATCGATTGTTAATCATACTGCTCAAGATGAATTGTATGTGCAGTTCAAGGACAAGTTGCAATAGCAAAGTCTTGAAAAGAAGTATGAGGGATATAAATTGGAAGAAGATGGAATTCTTACTTATAAGAAAAATATTTATATTCCAAATGTAGCAGATTTGAGAAGAATTGTTATGGATGAGATCCATCAAGCTCCATATTTTGGTCACCCAGGATATCACAAGATAATTGCTACAACCAGAAAGAAATATTTTTGGCCAGGAATGAAGGACATTGTTGAGTATAGAATCAAAGTGCATGAAATGTCAGCATGTGAAGGTTGAGCATCAACACCCAGCAAGTTTGTTGCAGCCTTTGGCAGTTCAAGAATGGAAATGGGAAGTTGTTTCCTTGGATTTCATTACAGGATTGCCAATTACTTATAGGAAACATGAATCCATCATGGTTGTGGTGGACAAGTTGACAAAGGAAGCTCATTTTATACTGGTCAAGTCCACTTATAAGACTGATGCCATTGCAAAATATTCATAAAGGATATTTTCAGATTGCATGGATTGCCTAAGGAAATATTATCTAACAGGGATCCCAATTTCACTTCCAATTTTTGCAAGGTTATGTTTACAGATTTGGGTACCAAGTTGAACTTCAGCACTTCCTACCATCCATAGACTGATGGATAGACAGAGAGAGTGAATCAGGTGCTTGAAGACATGCTTCACATGTATGTGATGGACAAACCATCCAAGTGCGAGGATTATTTACACTTGGTAGAATTTGCATATAACAATGGGCAACAAGCATCCTTGGGGATGAGTCCTTATGAAGCCTTATATGGAAGAAGGTGTAGGACACTAGTGACATGGGATAGTCCAATAAATAGGATTATGCTTGGTCCATATTTTCTCAAGAAATGGAGCAAGAGGTTGCAAAGATTAGGCAGAATTTGAAAGCAGCCCAGGACAGACGGAAAAGCTATGCCGATACACATAGAGTGCATAGATATTTTAGTGTTTGGGATCATGTTTACCTTAGAGTGAGAGAAAGGATGAGTTCCTTGAAGCTTGGAAGTTGTTCCAAGTTGTCACCTAGATACCGTGGGTCATTTGAAGTGCTTGAAAGAATAGGGCCAGTTGCATATAGACTTGCATTTCTTGCTAGCACTAGAGCTCATAATGTTTTTCATGTTTCTTTTCTTAAGAAATATGTACATGATCCTAACCATGTGATAAATTGGAATGTGATTCAAGTGGAATCCGAGGGAGAGTTCCAAATTGAGCCATTGTACATCCTTGACAAGAAGGTTGCAGTGGTATGGAATCGAGCCGTTGGATAGGTAAAGGTGTAGTGGAAGCACTATGGTCCTAATGAGGTTACGTGGGATCTGTAGGATGCCATACAATTGGCACATCCATTTTTATTCAATTTTTAAGAGCACTGAGGTAGTGCCAGCGTAGCATTTTTGTTCAATTTTGTAAACCACTAAGGATAGTGTTGTTGTAAGGGGGAGGGGAATGTAATACCCTGGTTTTGACACCAATTGCATTAAATTGTAAATGATGTAAATAGTGTATTAAATCATGGTGTGAAGTTCAAGGCCAAGGCCCCACTATGGATTTAGCGTTTTATGGTTCGGCAATTAAAAATGATGCATATGGTTCACATGCTAACCATGCACAATATAATTTTGGACATCATGTAAATATGCAATTAATAAAAATAACCACAACTAGCCATGTCAATGCAACATTAAAGAGATAGAGGCATGATTTCACAAGGAATAGTGGAGGGAAAATATTCAAACCCTTGATCCAATAGAGTAAAGCCAAATGTCAATGGGAGAACCCATAAAGCTGTCAATTACCTTTTTTGTCTTATTCACCCAATCATTTATTTCTTCCAAAAACTGGTTGAGGAAGTGAACGCATGGGGAATGGAAGAGTATGGAAGTCAAATTTGAAGGGGCAAGCCATCATTTTTGAAAAATTGATTTTGACTTATTGGGCAAGTTATCACCCAAAAATTGCTTCCCATCCCATTATGCATTCACGTCCTTCATTTACTCACACAGTTGAAGCTTGTTGGGCTATCGCCTTCACATTTTTTGTAATTACCTTCATTTCAATGGTTGGGAAAACCCATTTTTGCATTGTTGAGTGAATGTGCATCAAATATTCATTTTTTTGTCATTTCCCCATTTTCTCCATGCCCAGAAATTCAGTTCTGTGTTGCACAACGAATTGGAGAGGAGACTCACGATTTTGGGTGTTTGCTGAGGTCGTTTTGCTTCCGTAGTTCCCATAAATGGTTCCCAAATTCGTGTTGCTCACCCATGTATTTTTTTCCCCTTTTACCATTTTCAATTTTGGTTCTAATGACATTTTTGTCAATACTCGACACTTGTGTTTTGTTGTCCTATAAATCCTTGTTTTTGTCTGAATCGTTAGGAGTGGAAGAGGCTAGAATTGGATTGATATATCTAGTAAGGAGAGGAACCTCACAGAGAGATCAAGAGGGGTTGGTTATTCTTCTATGCACACCATGAAGAGCACTGGAAGGGAAGGTATGGCCTGAGGGATTGTGTAACAGAGAAGGGGATACTTCCTTGTGTTGGGTGTGTCAGTATTGTGGAGACCAAGAAAGATCTTGTGTAGGTGTCCATAACTTTGTGGTTGAGCACACTAGCTTAGTAATTCTCCCTTTCCATTTCCTTAGCAGCCCGATAAACCCAACTTTGTTTGGCTTGGCTGAATTTGATGTGTATTTGGCTATGTGTGATCGTGTTGTTCCCTAGTTCCTTGTGGAAATCATGCCCAGCTTGGGGGTGGCAGTGGTGCTGAGAGATTGATGAGCACACTAGCCTATGGTTGGGTGGAACATTGCAGGGACATAGCTGGTTGCAGGACATCTCCTTTTCAAGATGAGTATTTATTGTATTTAACTCTGCAATGTATTTGTTTTATGAGTTATTATTAACATGATGAATGTGTTGAATGATATTTTCTTTCACTGTGTATTTGCATGTATTATGCATCTGTATATAATTTATTGTTCAATGCATTTTATTATTATGTTCATGGGGCTAGATTGCCCATTTGATAGACAATAGCAACAGTGTAGTCGCATCCTCTCCATCATCGAGATGAGGGGAGAAGATGTGACAATGTTCATCTTTCAATAAACAGTCATTTAACTAATATTTAAAAAAATAATATATAATATATAATTTTTAATAGATATTTATTTTAGAATTCTATCATTTTATTGATTTTTATTATATAAATTTTATTCATAATTATGAATTTAAAAATATATATATTAAAATTTATTTATATCTATTTATTCTTTTAAATAATATCATAAATTTATAAAAAATTTATTCTTTAAAATGTTACTATAAATTCATATAAAAATTAGAATTAACTTAATTTTTATTTAAAATTTTAAAAAAAAAATTTCTATAACAATAATAATAAGAACTCTATAAAAACTATAAAAAAAAAATTACATATTTCTATTTATCTTATACATATTAGCATTATCAAAATATATAATATAAGATAATCACTTCACAAACAAATTTTTAAAATGTGAAAAATAACTTCAATCAATTTAATCCAAGTTTTGCCTTTTTTTTTTATTAAAATTTAATTTTATATAAATAGAAAATAACATTTAAATATTATAACATATACAATAAAAATTTTGAACTATATTCTTTAAACCCAATTTAAAATCTCTTAAATACACTCCTTGGTTTAGCTTATCCAATATTTATGATCAAAATCATATGATAAAACTATTCGAAGTTTTAGTTTTATTTATTTTAATTAAAATTTTATTTTATATAACAAAAAATAACATTTAAATTATAAGCTATAAAAAAAAAATTGTCTCCTCGAGGTCGCGGGATTTTCAACTTTTCCCCTTGTTCGGCCTTTTGATTTTGCCTACATTCTCTTGAGCCCTAGTACTCTGTGTGCGCTCCTTTATGTGTGCCACCCCCTGTTGTTCTTCATTGCCATGGCCCCAGGAGGGGGCATTGAGCCTCCCCCTCCTCTTCCTCCTGAGCTCACAACTTTCAAGAAACTTGTAGTAGCCTGCAACAAGCAATCTTCTACAACTTCTCAGCAAAAGTTCGTCAAGAAAATGGAGCCCATCCCGACATTTGCTCTCCCGGATGAAGAACATTGCCATGCTGCTCTGAATCATGTTGAACAAGGCCTTATCAGACATTTTACTTGCTTATGGCCATCCCTAATATCATCAAATCGTGGGTGCATAGAAATTGGAGATTACTGGCCTCGGAAGGAATCAAAAACCATTTTGTGGGGAAGGGATACTTTGTTTTCATCTTTGAAAGCATAGAAGATAGGAATCTTATTTTTAGAAACAAGCCATATTTCATGGGCCCTCAGGGCCTATATTTGAACAAAGGGACGTCATACTTTGATCCAGCTCAAGACATACCTTTGGTTGTCCCAATTTGTGTACACCTTCCCCATCTGCCCTTGCACTGTTAGAGCCCAAAAACTTTAGAATCTATTGGGAATAGTCTTGGAAAATATATCGACATATTTTCCTAGAAAGGGTCAGTACTCCTGTTCATGAATATGTGTAGAGGTTGATTTGGAAATAGGGATCCCATAAGCCATAAAACTAACAGTGGAAGATTGGTTTCATGTATAAGAATTGGACTACGAAAACTGCCTTTTAGGTGTAGGCATTGTCATGAATATGGCCACTTTGTAAGACATTGTAAAAATAAGGTTGAGGATGACTCAAAGAAGGTGAAAGGATAGCAATGTATGAAGGTGCAGAAGCTGGTCTTGAGAAAGAAATTCAGTAAACCTAGAGAAAAAGGGGCCCCTATGTGATCCATTGCGTACATCACATAGCAGCATTATGTGGAAGGGATCACAGTTCCTCCTTGAGAAAAAGCATGCTTGAATCCTTTTGAAATTCTTAGCACCTAGGAAGACCCTCCTGTCATAGCAAAAGAAATGGAACATCAGGACCATTCTTGAGCATTTGAGGAAGATAACACAGGGACTCTCCCTTCTCATCTTGGCTCCCCATCAAGAGGCTCTTCTTCACCCTCTTATGTAGACATAATAAGGAAGAAACCCCTAGAAATTTTAGGATCATTGGAATATGAGACATTTGAAATACCTTCGAAAAAGGCAAGGAGGAAATCCTTCAAAGAAGCAAGAGAGGAAGAAGCGAAGAGGAAAGAAATGCAAGGAATCCAATCCACTTTAGAAATGTCCATTGGACGAAATACCAGAGCAAGGACACCCAAGGGAGGTCTCTCTACCTCCATTCCCAATAGATAATGTGTAATGGTTTCTTGGAATTGTAGAGGCTTGGGGAAATCTATGAAATATGAAGCCGATGAAGATATTTTGAAAATAGAATCTCCAGATATTCTCATGCTCCAAAATACAAAAATCGAAGGGGAAACTCTTCCTGATCTAAGTTACATTAAATGGAAAAAAAATGTAGGAAAGGTTGTAAGTGCAAGGGGCTCCTTAGGAGGGCTTGCCATGGTTTGGTTGAAGAAAATGTTCCAGCTGGTAAGCTCTTTTGAGACTTGGCACTAGATTTATACTGAGCTTTGCCATAAAATAAATAAGATTTCTATCACTTTCTTTAATCTTTAAGTACTTGTCAATTTTCTTGAGAAGAAATACTTTTGGAAATATTTTGTGGAAATCAATTGTCCCACGAATATCATAGTAGATGGAGACCTAAATCTTGTATTTGATCCAAAGGAAAAAGGAGGAAGCATCAACAATAGAGATCAAATGCTCCCTCTTGTTGAGGACTTGATCCAACAATGGGATATCCTTGATTTTAAACCGAAGAAGGGTTTATATACATGGACCAATAACAGAACAGGTGCATCACATATTTCAGCTTGACTTGATAGATTTCTAGTGTAGAGCACCTTTTTATTGGATAAGAAAATAGTATCCTGTAAAATCCTTCCAAAGTTTACCTCGGATCACAAACCCATTTTCTTGCAGCTGGATAAGGAAGAAAACTTGGGTCTTATACCTTTTCATTTTGCCTCGATTGGATTTAGTAGGAATATTTTATGGTATTTGTAGCTAAGGATTGGTCTGCATCAGTCATCAGGTCAACCAGTTATGTTTGGGAGCAGAAATTAAAAACAACCGATTCATCCCTGAAAGAGTGGGTTAAATCACCTTCCAATACCCCCACTACTCAAAGAAAAGAGGTTGTCCAATAGTTAGCAGTTTTACAGTTGGATTTGGAGAGCAGGGATATAACCATCCAATAAATGGAGAAGGAGAAAGCATCCCAATTTGCCTCTTTTCGATCTTTCAAACATGAAGAATAATTTTGTAGGCTTAAGTCCTAAAGCTTGTGGTTAAAACCTGGTGATCGTAACATGAATTTCTTTCACCAACAGTTCAAAGATCGCCTCTCTCGAAATCAAATTTCAAAAATCACCTCAGCAGACGGGACTGTTTCCAAAGGTTTTTCCCAAGTTAAACAAGTTCTTGAAACTTACTTTGAGAATCTTTACACAGAGGAAGGGATAGGAAATGAGTAGTTCACCACTTTCTTTCTTTCCCGTATTCCTTCTCTTGTTACTGAGGATAACAATGCAAGCCTATTGAAGTTCTTTTCAGAGGAGGAAATAAAGAATGTAGTGTGGTCCATGGAACTTGACAAAGCTCCAGGACCTGATGGATTTTCAACACATTTCTACAGAGCTTGTTGGACTATTATCAAGGCTGACTTATTAATAATGGTAAAATCTTTTTAGTAGAAGGCCAACATGGGAGGAAGCACCAACTCCACCTTTCTTGTCTTAATCCCCAAAGAAGTGAACCTGGCCACTTTCAATAGATTCATACCTATCTCATTATGAAATGCCTCCTATAAAATCCTCTAGAAGTTACTTGCGAATAGAATAAAACCCCTACTTGGTAATCTTAACTCCCCCAGCCAAGGTGGTTTCATCAAAGGGAGACATAATCTGGACAACATGATAATTGTACAAGAATCTATGCATTCTAGCTATCAAAGGAAGGAGCAAGGGATGCTAATAAAATTGGACATGGCCAACGCATTTGATTGGGTAAAACTATACTTTCTCTACAAAGTTTTACTCTCTTTTGGTTTTAGTTCAGCTTTTGTAAATTTGATCAAATCCTGCATTGATAAACCTTGGATATATCCCCTTGTAAATGGTGACCTACCAAATATTTTCAAGCAACAAGGGGGATAAGGCAAGGTTGTTTGTTGTCTCCCTTTCTATATATTATGTTGGAAGATACCTTGAGCAGGAAATTGATAGCTGAAAGGAACGTCGGGCATTTCCTGGCATCTGATTGACAAAATGAATAGAACCAATCAAACATGCATTGTTTGTTGATGATTCTCTTCTTCTGGGAGGATCTTCCTTAAGATTAGCAAGGGTTTTCAATGAGATTCTTCAAAGCTTCTACATCATCTCAGGAGCGTTAGTCAACAAAAGAAAAAGTGCAGTGTATGGTTGGAATACTAATGAACAAACAATCCTTTGAATTGCTCAATTCTTGGGATTTTCTGGTTTTACTTCCTCAAATAAAATCAAGTATCTTGGTTTACCTTTAACTCTGGGTTCTAATAGATCCTCGCTCTGGATTTAAGTTATCAACAATTTTAAATCCAATACAGCAGTATGGGGAGGGAATTGGATTAACAATGTTGGTAAGTTAACTCTTATCAAATTAGTTCTTTCTTCGCTCCCTATCTACCAGGCCTCTTTTCTCCTTGCTCCAAAGGCAATCTTGGAGCAGGTTTCAAAGTTGTTTAGAGACTTCTTGTGGTTGGGGGCAAAGGAAACCAGAGGAAATTCCACTTAGTTAGATGGGATATAGTGAAAAGACCAATGCTAAAAGGTGAAATTCAAATAAGAGACCCAGGCCTTGAAAACATCGCTTTAGGTGGTAAAATTATTTGGAAACTTTACTCTAAAAACTGTCATCCAGTTAATCACCTCTTCTAGAAAAAAATACCTCAAAGGGGCTTTAGTGAGAAACCTCCAGATTGACATTGTTCCCAAAGGCACTCTACTATGGAATCTATGTAGAAAAGGATTTGAATTATTTCAAAAACAAATGAATCACATTCCTAGGAATGGTAAAAAGACTTTGATATGGACAGATAAAATCTTGGGAAATCTGCCACTTGAAAACACAAACAAATTAACATCTATTCGTTAGTGGCTCTCTCAGCGTGGACTGCATAATCTTGTCTATATATCTTCCTAGGACAGAAAATGGAATTGGGCAGAGTGGGTCTTTCCAAAGCTTCTAGTGCATCTACTTCATCAAAAACAACTTCTCCTTGATGCGTTGAAGGGGTCGACACCTGTAAATTTTCACGATGTTGACCATTGGAGCTAGGGGAACACTAGAATCTACACCTCGGCACATGGCTTTGCAACTCTAAAACCACACCTTTCTCAAATACTCAATCACACAATCTGGAAGCATGTACGGGTTGCTCATGGGCCACCCAAGATACATTTTTTATGTAGGTGCTTATGCATAGAAGAGTGATGACCGATGGAAATCTAGACAAAAGAGGAATTTTAGGTCAACATAGGTACATAATGTGTCATAAAGCCTCTGAAAATTTGGATCATCTATTTGTGGATTGTGTCTTTGCCCAATCAGTCTGGGCATTAGTGCTTCAAGGACTCAATGCAGCCCTCCCTTCCCAAATCCTAGTTATTGCTCTCTTCTCCTCATGGAAAGCACGATACCCATGGGTGCTAAAAATTCCCAGTTTGTGGAACTAGATTTGGCTCTCCATCCCCAAATTCATTTGTTGGAATATATGGCTTACAAGGAATGATTTGATTTTTAACAATATCAAGCACTCCCCCCTAAACGTCGTTGCCAAATCCAAGGCGCTTTTAATGGAAGCATTGGGAAATCATTCCTCCAAGCTTGACACCACTATTAATACATAAGAAAGAAGTTGGTCGGGAACACTTTTGAATCGAGACAGGAAGAAGAAATTAGATAGCCCAACCTCGTCTGGAGAATACGAACATTGAATGCGGAATTTCAAGATTGGTGGAGAAAACAAGGAAAGCTAACAGTCTTCTTCGGCGGTGCCTCCAAAGGAAATCCAGGAATATTAGGAGTAGGTGGTGTGATCTACTCCCAGGACAGATTAGTTAAAGACAACTTCAGCTGGGGATTAGGACAAAAAAAAAATCATGCATAAATTCTTGGGCTTTTAAAAGGATGCCATATCGCTCAGGATCATGGAAATAAAGGTCTCCAAGTCTTCGGTGATTCATAAATATTGATAAAGATATTAAATTTCGAGGATCATTTCAACAATCCAGCTTTCAACAATACTCTACAGCGTCTGCAGGGTTTATTGCACAACTTCACTTCTACTTCCTTTTTCCACATTTTCTGGAACTCGAACAAGGAAGAATATGCAAAGGCTATTGAGGGATGTAGTTTGACACAAGAAGTATTAAGAAAGAATGCATAAGTACCCTTGATGATATTCATTCTGTAGTTTTTTTGTATATGATCTCTGAAAAAGTAAGAACAGGATAGGTTGTAACAGGGAAGAGTAAGCCTAAGGCTCCATGTAATTTTGGTTGTTTAGGCTACAACCCAATCGATACTCTATTAAAAATTAAAAATTAAAATTTAACCATTTTAGTTTTAAAAAAAAATTATAAGCTATAAAATATTTTTCTAAATATATTATTTAAACATGATTTAAAATCTTTGAAATATACTGCTTGGTTTAGCTTATCCGCCCAAATAAGTATGATTAAAATTATTTAAAAATTCAATGTGATAAAATGTATGAGAGGGTTTGTCTTCCTTTGTTTTATTTGTTTCTGCTTTTTTAATTTGTGATCTCAGATAGAAATAAATTTCTTTTTAAATGCTAGTCATTTCTATTATTTTATATGATTGTGAAGTTTGGATATGCAACATTTTCACATAATCTTGAAGAAGAACTGAGCAAATTCAGAAGGGTTTATTATTTATAATTTATTAAATTAAGAGCAATACACTCTATCTTATTCTCCTCTTAGAAGCAATGCTCTCCAAAAGCATGGCTATGATTACATATATAATGTACAAGAACAACTTATATAATGTAGGGGATCAAGGGCTTCCTAAAATTGTTCTTAACTACAGCCAAAATCACCTACTCGTGAAGAGAGGTTGGCTTAAAGATGTCACGACTTGGTTAAAGTATTCTAGGATTGAGGAATCTGTCACTGTGCAAAATATCAATAACATAAAAAATAGTATTACTTTTATGTGGTGCAAAGAAGATTTCGAAGTTAAAACAAAATTAGGGTATTATAAAGAAATCATTAACCCTAATTTTGAGGACCAAAATTATCTTTTTATCTTAACAGAAACACCCTTGGTTGATAAGACTTGTCATCTATACCAGTCTATGAACATTGAAGAAAAAAACACTTTCTTTAGCTTACACCCACATCAAATCTAAACTCACCTTTCTAACATAGGCTAACTCTTCAAAACTAAAAGAATTAGGACATAATATTTTAAAAGAAATTAATTAATAAGATGTTAATAAGTCTTACACATTAAAGACTTGTCATCAACATATAACTTTGTTAAATTATATTAATATTATATAAAGATGTTATATATAATGGTTGATATAATATGTATTTATTAAAAATATAATATTTTTAAAAGATTATGATTATTTCTAGATTAAAAAATAAGTTTATTAAATTAATTAAAAAATGAATTAAGAGTTTAAAAGTATCATCTTTTTAAATTGCAAAATTAAATAATGAAAGTGTAAAGTAAGATTTAGAATAAAAAAGAGTGATAATGCTTTATAAAATTAAGATTACTCTATAATATTAAAATAATTCTAATAAATTTGAAATAATAAAATAAAATTTTATTTAAAAAATATAATATAAATTTTAAAAGGGTTTTAATTTAAATTATAAATCAAATGTTGAATTAAGATTACTATAGTGTTAAAAGAAAATTAAAAATAATTTCATTAATATTTTTTTTAATTAGGGGAATTGGCAATTGAGTTGGGTTGGTACTAGGTGACACATGGATTCATTCCCGCTACCACTATACACCAGCCTTCAAGACATGGGTCATTGATAAACACGATTGGCCAGTAAGCCAAAAATTCATTAAATTTGAAATAATAAAGTAAAATTAAAGACAAAATGAATTTAGATTTTTAAAATGTCAATTAAATCATAAAAATATCAATTATGATTTTTAAAAATGTAATTTATAAAAAAATAATGATAATGTTTCAAGATTATTATGATATTAATAAAAACTAATTTCATTAAATTTGAAAATTTTGAGATTATAAAATAAAATCTAAGTGAGTAAAAGGCATTTCTCATTTGTAAGTTTTATTTGATGTTAAATTTGACTAGAAATCTTCATAACCAAAAAAAATCTAAATATATTATAAGCGTATGTAAAACATGAGTGGGCCTAATGGTTAAGAGCATGTATTTCATTTTAGGAGATCATTCAAATCCAGAAGATATATTGTATGTACACCTTTGTGACCTTAAAAATATATTATTATTATTTTATAATTTTAAAAAATTTTAAATTAATAGCTTGTTAAAAATTAAAAAACTATAAAATCATATGTAAAACATGAGTGGGCCTGATGGTTAAGAGCATGCATTTCGTTTTAGGAGATCATTCAAATCCAGAAGATATATTGTATGTACACCTTTGTGACCTTAAAAATATATTATTATTTTATAATTTAAAAAAAAAATTAAATTAATAGCTTGTCAAAAATTAAAAAACTATAAAAACTATAACATAAGATTTAGATCAACCAAAACTATAATTAGAATTCTTCCTGAATTTTTGGCTGAAACCTCGCTATCAAGGGTCGCTCTCATCATTGAAGTTTCAAGGCATTTCACTTTACCTAATTCATAGATCAGAGACAGTCCATGTTGATAGTCTATGCTAACTTTGTCGGTCGGGTCAACTGGGCATTCCAATGCACGGATATTCTATGCTAAATGTGGTTAACTAGGCATGACATAAAAATAAATGCGATCTACATTTAAAAGTCAAGATAAATGGTTTTAATTTTTATAACATCTTTCTAGGATTGCAATTAAAATTCAAGATAAAATTTTAATTAAAATTTTATTTTATATAACAAAAAATAACATTTAAATTATAAGCTATAAACTTTTTTTTGTCTCCTTGAGGTCGCGGGATTTTCAACTTTTCCCCTTGTTTGGCCTTTTGATATTTTCTACATTTTCTTGAGCCCTAGTACTCTGCACATGCTCCTTTGTGTGCGTCACCCCCTGTTGTTATTCATTGCCATGGCCCCAGGAGGGGGCGCTGAGCCTCCCCCTCCTCTTCCTCCTGACCTCACAACTTTCAAGAAACTTGTAGCAGCCTACAACAATCGATTTGATACAACTTCTCAGCAAAAGTTCGTCAAGAAAATGGAGGCCATCCCGACAGTTGCTCTCCCGGCTGAAGAACATTGTCATGCTGCTCTGAATCTTGTTGAACAGGGACTTATCGGACATTTTACTTGCTTATGGCCACCCCCAAGATCCATCGAATCGTGGGTGCATTGAAATTGGAGATTGTTGGCCTTAGAAGGAATCAAAAACCATTTTGTTGGGAAGGGATACTTTGTTTTCATCTGAAAGCATAGAAGATAGGAATCTTATTTTTAGAAACGAGCCATATTTCATGGGCCCTCAGGTCTTGTATTTGAACAAATGGATGTCAGACTTTGATCCAGCTCAAGACATACCTTTGGTTGTCCCAATTTGTGTACACCTTCCCCATCTGCCCTTGCACTATTAGAGCCCGAAAAATTTAGAATCTATTGGGAATCCTCTTGGAAAATATATCGACATATTTTCCTAGAAAGGATTAGTACTCCTGTGCACGAATATGTGTAGAGGTTGATCTAGAAATAGGGATCCCATAAGCCATAAAACTAACAGTGGAAGATTGGTCTCATGTACAAGAATTGGACTACGAAAACTGCCTTTTAGGTGTAGGCATTGTCATGAATATGGCCACTTTGTAAGAAATTGTAAAAATAAGGTTGAGGATGACTCGAAGAAGGCAAAAGGATAGCAGTGGATGAAGGTGCAGAAGCTGGTCTTGACAAAGAAATTCAGTAAACCAAGAGAAAAAGGGGCTCCTATGTGATCCATTGTGTACATCACATAGCAGCATTAGGTGGAAGGGATCACAGTTCCTCCTCAGGAAAAAGCATCCTCAAATCCTTTTGAAATTCTCAGCACCCAAGGAGACCCTCCTGTCATAGCAAAAGAAATGGAATAGTAGGACCATTCTTGAGCATTTGAGGAAGACAACACAAGGACTCTCCCTTCTCATCTTGGCTCTCCAGCAAGAGGCTCTTATTCACCCTCTTATGCTGACATAATAAGGAAGAAACCCCTAGAAATGTCAGGATCGTTGGAAGATGAGACATTTGAAATACCTTCGAAAAGGCAGGGAGGAAATCCCTCAAAGAAGAAAGAGAGGAAGAAGCGAAGAGGAAAGAAATGTAGGGAATCCAATCCACTTTAGAAATTTCCATTGGACGAAATACCAGAGCAAGGACACCCATGTTGATGTATTTGTAACTTCGGAATGTATTCGTCTATGTATCTTATGTATTGTAACCCAATGTTTATTCCGGGATGTATCTATTATGTAATTGAGTCATGTTTTCATGCCCTGATGTTTTGATCGAGAGGATCTATAATGTAAACAAGTCATGTCAAGTCATAGTGGGTAACCCTCCGATTTTATAAGGGTTAAAGTCCCCGCAGTTCCGGGGCACTAGGGCTATTAGACTCTCCTAGTAGAGGTTGGCCCTAGTAGGGTTTTAGTCATGTCGGGATTAGTATAAATAGAGAACTGGAGTCTCTATTTATCACACAACTTATACACACTCAAGTGTAGTGCATAGTTGAGGAAGGAGAAGACATGGGGCTAGACAAGAAGAAGATTACTGCTGTCGGGAGATCACTTACTGTTTTGGGATTTTACTGTTTTGGTGTTGATTCTATCTCTGAGAAAGTTGTGGGGTTTTCTCCATTTATGATTTCCCTGAGGAAAAACATTGTGTTCATTGTCTCTTGTGTTTGATTGTTGCACTTGTTATTCTCTGAGTTAAAGATCCTAATAATGCTAGCTTAATGTTGAAAAACTAACATGGTATCAGAGCTAACCTGAGAAGAAGACACTGTGCAGTTGCGGGAACTAGGGCATCCTAGTTTGTGGATATTTGTCCATATATTTTCAGAAAAAGTAAGGTGTAATAACTCTCCTCCTTAGGGCGCATCTTTCTGTCGAAGCAGAATCCAATTCTGAGGTTTTTCAGTTTTGCACCTGACACTGCTGCCAGAAATTAGGGATTTTCATAGAAGAGGAATTTTTTAGTGAGGCCAGGCCTGGATTGATTTCCTCCCCAAAATTGAAGTTAGGGATAAATTTCAAGGCATTTGGTTGGATAGAACTCTGAAAAAGCAGAACCCTAATCTGCTCCTGAACCAGCTCTGCAGGATTTCAGCTCAAGTTTCAGATCTGACAACTTGATCTGGTAAGATCTAAGATCGTTTGTATTTCCATTTGAAGTTCTCAGTTAAGATGTCTCATCAAATCTTGAGGGAGATGATAACTTTTGATCCTATAAGTATAGGATCTCCCTGGTCCTGGAAGAGAATGAATTAGACTCCTACATTCATGAGGAGGTTCCAATTCCAAAGGGAGATGAGGCAAAGGCCTTACATAAGAATAAAATGGTTATGGAAAATAGGATCATTGCTGATTCTATCAAGGATCACCTTATCCCACAGGTGTTTTCTCTCAAGACACCTAAAGCTATGTTTGATGCCCTAACCAAATTGTTTGAAGGGAAGAACATAAACCGAAATATGACTCTGAGGAATCAACTGAAGAATGTGAAGATTCAGAATGCAGAGACCATCCAGTCTTACTTCACAAGGGTTTCTCAGTTCAAGGAACAATTAGAAGCTGTATATGAAGAAGTGGAGAATGCAAAGATTGTGATGACAACCTTGAATGGTCTCCCTAGGACATGGGATTAATTCATCCAAGGAATCTGTGCCATAAAGAAGTTAGTCAAATTTAGCAAACTGTGGGAAGAATGTTCTCAAGAAGAAGCTCGGATAGTAGCTCAAGAAGAGAAGATGGGAAGTGAAGATCAAGCACTCATAGTTCACTCCAAGAAAGGCAGAAGAAAACCTCATTACTCCAAAGGTAAGGATCCTCTTCATAGAGATAACATTAGAAAGGACCTATCTAAAATAAGATGTTATACATGTGATGAAAAAGGAAACTATGCAAAAGACTGTCCTAAGAACAGGGTTCACTCTCATAAGAAGAAGAGGAACAAAAGAAGACATCATGCTCATGCTGCAGAGGATGATGAACCATCCAAGAAGAGAACCAGATATGAAAGTGAAGATTCTTCAAGCAAGGATGAATATGTTTTGATTTCCACTCTCACGGGTAACATTACTAATGGAAGTGATGATTGGCTTATAGACAGTGGGGCTTCCAAACATATGAATGGATTCAAGGAATCCTTTGTGAGACTGTCAGAACATGAATCACCTCACAAGGTGAAGCTAGGAGATGACTACCAATATCCAATAAAAGGTAGTGGGGAATCTTCATATAA
Organism: Pseudotsuga menziesii; assembly: GCA_001517045.1. NCBI lineage: Eukaryota > Viridiplantae > Streptophyta > Pinopsida > Pinales > Pinaceae > Pseudotsuga > Pseudotsuga menziesii. Next base: position 110,695 of record LPNX010448343.1, read on the forward strand.
ACTAGACTCTAGTAAGTCTCTAACAATGAAAGAAGTATTGTTTGTGCCAGGACTCAAGAAGAACCTTCTCTCCGTATCAGTATTGGATGCAAAAGGAATGAGGGTTGCATGCATATATGGTCAAGTCATCATGTGGCCAAGAGGACACACCATCAATGATGTAGTGGTGATTGGAGAACAAGAAGGAGGCATGTATAAGCTGAAGGGCCATCCAGAACAATCCTTGGTCCATGACATAGTAGAGCCAAATGAGCTTTGGCATAGAAGGCTTGCACACGTGCATTACAGAGCACTACCTATTGCAAGCAAAGCTGTTGAAGGTCTTCCAGAATTCCAAGCAAAACATGATGGGGTCTGCAAAGGATGTGTGAAAGGAAAGAATACAAAGAAGACATTTCCTAGCAGGGAAAGCAAAGCTGAAGGAATCCTAGAAATCATCCACTCCAATGTATGCGAACCTATGTCATCAAACTCACTAAGCGGGTATGCATATTATGTTTCTTTTATTGATGATTTTTCTAGGAAGACATGGATTTACTTCATGACAAAGATGAAGTATTCAGCAAATTCAAGGAATTCAAAGCCTTGATCGAGAACCACACTGAAAAGAAGATCAAGACTTTTCGATCAGATAATTGCGGAGAATTCACTTCGAATGAATTCAAAGAGCTATGTAAAGAATCAGGGATTAAGAGGGAGTTGTCCACTCCTTATAATCCACAACAGAATGGGATTGTAGAACAGAAGAATAGAACTATCATGGAAGCTGCAAGAGCCATGCTTCATGATCAAGATCTTCCTATGCATCTTTGGGAGGAAGCTGCTAGAACAGCGGTGTATGTACAGAATCATACTCCACATAGAGTACTCGAGAACAAGACTCCTGAAGAAGTCTTCTCGGCCAAGAAACCAGAAGTCAGCCATCTCAGAATATTCGGCTGTCCAGTGTACATACACATTCCAAAAGAGAAGAGGACTAAATTATATACTTTAGGAATGAAGGGTATATTTGTGGGATACTCTGAAAGCTAGAAGGATTACAGAATATATTTCCCATGATACAAGAAGATTGACATCAGCAGGGATGTGACATTTGATGAAGACACGGCTTACAACAAATCTAGAAAAAGACCTACTGAAGAACCTAAAGAAGCAGAAGCACCCAGAATTCATGATACAACCATGAATGAAGAAACTCAAGAAGAAGATCGAGATTTTGAAGAACCACAAAGACCTATAGATCCACCTCTGGAGAAGAATCCTCATAAGAGGAAACTTGCTTGGGTACGTGAAATTATCTAAGGTGTGGAAAGATATGGGGCTCCAGAAGAAAATCACAAAGAAAGAAAGAGAACCAGATCCTACTCCAGGTATGTAGCTTTACTATGTGATTTCATTGATAAAGAACCTTCCAGTTATGAAGAAGCAGTAGAATGGAAAGAATGGAAGGATGCTATGATCGAAGAATACCAATCAATCATGAAAAACAATGTTTGGTATATTGTCCCAAGACCATAAGGGAAGTCAGTTGTAACTTCCAAATGGATCTACAAGATCAAGCATGCTGCAGACGATATCATTGAAAAATATAAAGCAATATTTGTGGCTCAAGGTTTCTCTCAGAAAGAAGGAATAGATTATGAAGAAACCTTCACACCTATAGCCATATACACTTCCATTAGATCAATACTTGCTCTTGCTGCAGTGATGAAATGGAAGAGACACCAGATGGATGTCAAGACTGCTTTCTTGAATGGTGCAGTGGAAGAGGAAGTGTATGTAGAACAACCACTCGGTTTTGAGACACATGAAAGGGAGTCTCATGTATGCAGATTGAAGAAAGCCCTATACAGTTTGAAATAGGCACCGAGGACCTGGTATGGAAGAATTGATAGATTTGTATCCAGTTTGGGCTCTACCAAAAGTAAAGCAGATTCCAACCTGTACTACAAGTTTGAAGATGGCAACCCAGTGATGCTTCTACTGTATGTAGTTGATCTATTTGTGACAGGTATGGATGGGTTGATTACTGATACGAAGAGAAATCTTGTTGCTGAGTTCAAAATGAAGGACTTGGGGATGATGCATTACTTTTTAGGTATGGAGGTGTGGCAAAGTATAGATGGAATCTTCCTTTGACAAGGAAAGTATGCAGTAGAGATCCTAAAGAGGTTTGGGATGATGGACTGCAAAGCCATGACCACACCTATGGCATCGAACCTGAAGCTATTGAGTGATGCTTCATCAGAGTCAGTTGATGCTATGATGTATCATCAAATGATTGGGTCCTTGATGTACCTAACGAACACAAGACTATATATTTGCTTTGCTATGAACACCTTGAGTCAGTTCCTTACAGATCTGAGACATGTTCACTTGATTGCTACAAAGCATATTCTGAGGTACCTAAAGGGTACAATTAATTATGGGCTCAAGTATGATGCGAGTCAGAAGATTAACCTAGAGGGTTATGTTGATTCAGATTGGGCAGGCAGTGCCATCAATAGGAAGAGCACTCCAGGGTGTTGCCTCAGTATGGGATTAGGTGTGATCTCTTGGTTTAGTAGGAAGCAATCCTGTGTGGCACTGAGTACAGCTGAAGCAGAGTATGTCACGGTTTGTTTAGCCAATTGTGAGGCAATATGGCTGCGGAAGCTACTGTATGATATATTTGATCTCCAGTTGGATGATACTTGTATACATTATGACAACCATAGTTGCGTGAAGTTGTCAGAGAATCCAGTGTTCCATGACAAGTCGAAGCATATCGAGATCAAGTATCACTATATCAGGGATATGGTGCAGAGGGGAGTAGTGAAGCTCCAGTATGTTGTGACGAAGGAACAGATAGCTGATGTATTGACAAAGCCATTGGCTAGGCTGAAGTTTGAGTACTTCAAGGAGAAGCTTGGCGTTCTCCAGATCGAGGTTTCCTCCAAGAGAAAGTGAGGAGACCCATAGCCATTTTGACATGGTCAGAGGATTGGTTCCTTCCATGGTCAGATGTAAGGGCTAAGCCATTTTTTCATGGTGAGAGGATTGTTTCCTTCCATGTCAGATATGAGTGCTAATACATTCCGATATGACTGTAGGATTGGTTCCTACATAATTAGATATAAGGGCTATTGCCATTCTTGGAATGGAAGTGCCTAGTTAGTTACCAGGAAAACTTAGTCTAAGGCTGAGGGCTGTTCTGATATGACTATGAGATGTGTTCTCATATGATCAGATATGAGTGCATGGCCATTTTGATGTGATAGAGGGATATGTTCCCACTTGATCAGATGTAAGGGCTAAGCCATTTTGTCATGGATAAAGGATTAATTTCCTTCCATGTCAGATGTGGGTGTTGGCCATTTCGATGAGTAGGTCAGATGTAAGGGAAACTGCCATTCTCCAGGAGAATGTAGGCACCTAGTCAGTTACCAGGTAGCTCAGTTGAGGACTGGGGGCCATTCTGATATAATTGTTGGGATGTGTTCCCTCATGATCAGATATGAGTGCAAGCCCTTCCATCATTGAGAGTAGGATGTGTTCCCGCCTGGATGGATGTGAGTGTTGTGCCTTTTCACAGATGATAGTAGGTGTGTCCTATCATGCTGGTGATTGTAAGTGCAATTCCTTTCCACATATGGCAGTAGGTGTGTCCTGCCATGCTGGTGGATGTGAGTGCAGTGCCTTTCCACATATGGTAGTAGGTGTGTCCTACCATGCTGGTGGATGTGAGTGCAGAGCCTTTTCACAGATGATAGTAGGTGTGTCCTATCATGCTAGTGAATGTGAGTGTTGGGCCTTTATGATATGATTATAGGATTGGTTCCTACATGATCAGATGTGAGTGTTGGGCGTGCCTTTCTAATGAGTAGGTCAGATGTAAGTACTGGGCAGGCCATTCTGATGAGCAGGTCAGATATAAGTGCTGAAGAAGACCTACATCGTGGATAGGCCTACAACCAGCATGAAAAAGGGATGGCTTTGTAGAACTTCCTGTGACAAGAAGAATCATGAGATAGCACCCGTATTGATCTAGATCGAGTGATGATCCAGATCCAATGATGATGATCTAGATCAAGTGATGATCCAAATCTAGTGATGATGATCCAGTAGTAATGATCCATATCAAGTGATGATCCAGATCTAGTGATGATGCCTAGTGATGATCTAGATCCAGTCATAATGATCCAGATCAAGTGATGATCCAGATCCAGTGATGATGATTCAGATCGAGTAATGATGTCCCATGATGATCCAGAGCGAGAGATCATCCAGATTCGAAGATGAATATGACTTGAAGACGAAGATGAATTGAAGACTCCAAAGACTTGAGATGCAAATGACGAGATGATCCAGCTGATACAGAGAAGAAGATCGGTACTGAAAATTGTGTTGAAAGAATACCTTCCTAGTTAAGAGGGAGTGTTGATGTATTTGTAACTTCGGAATGTATTCATCTATGTATCTTATGTATTGTAACTAGATGTTTATTCCAGGATGTATCTATTATGTAATTGAGTCATGTTGTCATGCCCCGATGTTCCAATCGAGAGGATCTATAATGTAAACAATTCATGTCAAGTCATAGTGGGTAACCCTCTCATTGTCTAAGGGTTAAAGTCCCCGCAGTTCTGGGGCACTAGGGTTATTAGACTCTCCTAGTAGAGGTCATCCCTAGTAGGGTTTTAGTCATGTCGATATTAGTATAAATAGAGAACTGGAGCCTTCTATTTATCACACAACTTATACACACTCAAGTGTAGCACATAGTTGAGGAAGGAGAAGACACTGGGGCTAGACAAAAAGAATATTACTGCTATCAGGAGATCACTTACTGTTTTGGTGTTGATTCCATCTCTGAGGAAGTTGCGGGGTTTTCTCCATTTATGGTTTCCCTGAGGAAAAACACTATGTTCATTGTCTCTTGTGTTTGATTGCTGTACTTGTTATTCTCTTAGTTAAAGATCCTAATAATGCTAGCTTAATGTTGAAAAACTAACAACCCAAGGGACGTCTCTCTACCTCCATTCCCAATAGATAATGTGCAATGATTTCTTGGAATTGTAGAGGCTTGGGGAAATCTATGAAATATGAAGCCATTGAAGATATTTTGAAAATAGAATCTCCAAATATCCTCATGCTCCAAAATACAAAAATCGAAGGGGAAACTCTTCTTGATCTAAGTCGCATTAAATGGAAATGAAATGTAGGAAAGGTTGTAAGTGCAAGGGGCTCCTCAGGAGGGCTTGCCATGGTTTGGTCAGAGGAAATGTTCCAGTTGGTAAGATCTTTTGAGACTTGGCACTAGATTTATACTGAGCTTTGCCAGAAAATAAATAAGATTTCTATCACTTTGTTTAATCTTTATGTACTTGTCCATTTTCTTGAGAAGAAAGACTGTTGAAAATATTTTGTGGAAATCAATTCTCCCACGAATATCATAGTAGATGGAGACCTAAATCTTGTATTTGATCCAAAGGAAAAAAGAGGAAGCATCAACAATAGAGATCAAATGCTCCCTCTTGTTGAGGACTTGATCTAGCAATCGGATATCCTTGATTTTAAACCCAAGAAGGGTTTATATACATGGACCAATAACAGAACAGGTGCATCACATATTTCAGCCCAACTTGACAGGTTTCTAGTGTTGAGCACCTTTTTATTGGATAAGAAAATAGTATCCTCTAAAATCCTTCCAAAGTTTACCTCGAATCACAAACCCATTCTCTTGCACTTGGATAAGGAAGAAAACTTGGGTCTTATACCTTTTCATTTCAGCCCCCATTAGATTTAGCAGGAATATTTTATGGTAGTCGTAGCTAAGGATTGGTCTGCATCAGTCATCGGGTCACCCAGTTATGTCTGGGAGAAGAAATTAAAAACAACCGATTCATCCCTGAAAGAATGGGTTAAATCACCTTCCAATACCCCCACTACTCAAATAAAAGAGGTTGTCCAACAGTTAGCAGTTTTACAGTTGGATTTGGAGAGCAGGGATATAACCATCCAATAAATGGAGAAGGAGCAAGCATCCCAATTTGCCTCTTTTCGATCTTTCAAACATGAAGAATAATTTTGTAGGCTTAATTCCTAAAGCTTGTGGTTAAAAACTGGTGATCGTAACACGACTTTCTTTCACCAATAGTTCAAAGCTCGCCTCTCTCAAAATCAAATTTCAGAAATCACCTCAGCAGACGGAACTGTTTTCAAAGGTTTTTCCCAAGTTAAACAAGTTCTCGAAACTTACTTTGAGAATATTTACATAGAGGAAGGGATTGGAAATGAGTAGTTCACCACTTTCTTTCTTTCCCATATTCCTTCTTGTTAACACCCAAAAATGGTTAACTACCTCATCTACCTCACTACATGGCTCATTTGTCCATTTGCCTACCATATTTCCCTGAAAATCCCACAAAAA
>LPNX010448350.1:0-121688 GCA_001517045.1 Pseudotsuga menziesii
TAGGAAGGCGAAAAGGCTGGTAATCAACCGCCTCATGAAATGTATAAATATAGGCATTTGCATTTGAATAATCAATTGGAATCGAGAGTTATTACCAACAATTTGAAACCAAAAGTGTATAACAAAATTTCGTTATTTATTAAAAACAGTGTATAGAAAAAAAATGATAATAAAAAGAAATCCCAAGTGATTCAACGTTTACATAGAATTAGTGAGGTAAACCATGTATACGATGATTTATCACATCCAAATTCTTTTTATGGGGGGTTTATCAAGTCCAAGAGTTAGATTAGAGGAGAAGAGACTAAAATAAAGGTTGAGAGTGACGAAAATGTACCCGTAATCAAAGATGAGATTGGAAAAAAGACCATTTAGAAAGAGATTGGTGCATTTGTTTTGTTAATTAATGTGAACATAGCGAGAACCATTAGGAGTATTGGTTTTTTGTATTGCATTTTTTTGGCCTATTTATTTTGTGAGGGGAAATGTTTTTTTTCCTATCATGCCAAAATGATTTGAGTAGTGGAGAACTACTAACAACCTTATATGAATGCATAATATGAAATTGGGGATGAAAGTAGCCTCATGAGGTACCAAAGCTTATTTGTGTCTAGAATTGTTTTGAGAAGAGCTCCACTACTATAAGTGCTATATTATAAGGCCAAAAGAGATCAATCATCAGATCCCTAACATTAATAATAAAAACTAAAAAGATGATTTTTGTCAAGTGCCAAGGTATATTCCTAAAACTATTATGCTTCTAACATTGTACATCCCTATGAGATTTAAAATTGTTGATCCTTGTTGTGACCACTTGATCATTACCATAACCAATGGTTTAAAGAAACAACATAAAAGTTTAAAAAATAGAAGAATAACTTTTCCATGACATTTTACATTACATGAAGTTTTTTCCAATCCATGTTTTCATTAACAGCCAAAAAAAGTTACAAATATGATCACAAATCTAATTTATATGTTTGTCCATATGGACCCAATTAGTGAGTAACTAGCCATTCAATTTCAAACTTCACCTAATCCCTAAGCATTGTCTTCACCATAATAAACCTAAGTATTAGAACACTTGAAAATTTATCCTTCAAACTTTAGTCTTGAGTCTACTAACATCTAGATGTCACATGAGAGGGATTGAGAGGGATTCCCATTTCTCTTTTCAAAACTCAGTGCATATACTTATTATTCAAACACTTTGAAAAAGTATCCTTCAAACTTCAATGTGGATCTTACTAGTATCTAGATCTCACACGAGAAAGAGTTTGAGAGGGCTTCAACAATTATCTTTTCAAAATTCCATCTTAAATTTATGTAAAAATGTCAGACAAAAAACAAGGCCCTATTATATACTGTAATCTTTTTGTGAACCTTACATGATTCAAAAATGTCATTTTGACAAAAAAACATATTTACAATCTCTTCTCTTAAATTATGGTTTGATAGGTTTGAGGAGTGGTATGCAAGGTAATAGTCGGCAATGAGTCGAGTTGAGTAACAAATAAAGATTTATTAATATATCTTTAACAACACATTTCAAGAGAAAACTAGGAAATAGATAATGTCCATTATATAACTAAGACCAAACCCAAACCCTACAAATGTTAAGCTAGATAATTAGGAAGTCTAAGTTGTGATTAAAACAAACACCCTAAATTGCTAAAATGATTCTAAACTTAGAATAGAATATAAGTCTAAATTAAATTTATTAATATCAAATATTTTTCTTAATGAATAAATAGTGAATTACTTAACCTAATTTTTATAAAATATAGAACTAAATGTAATATCTAATTCTAACCTAGAAATACTACAAATTTTTATATAAAAGAATAATTTAAGAGAAATTTTTAATAATTAGTGAGTTATTGGCCATAACCTACGAAATATTTAATGTAAAAAAGTAACCTAAATTATTATATCTCATTTACTCCAGTATAACCTAAAAGACATAATTCTAATAAAAATAAATAAAACGTTAAGATTAATCAACTACAACTTAATCTTGTATTGCTATCTAATCTTTTTTTAATAAATTTCAACTTGAATTTAATTAAAGAACAATGCAATAATTGAAGAGAGGAATCATTTTGAACAATGTAAATCATTTCAATTATGGTAAACAAACATTTTTTTTGTTTTAAAGCAATTCATCTCTTTTATTATTTTCATATTCAAAGGTAATTTTTTTTGTCTATTATAGTTTATGGTCAATTTCAAATGTACACAAACTTATTGGAAATTGGAAATGAAAATAAAATCATTTTGAAGCAATAAGTGCGCACCCCAAAGGAATAGTCATTGAGACTAGTCACAATGCACCATGAAAGACAAGTTATCTTACTTATGTAATAACAAGCTCTCCTCTCCCTATATATTGCTTTCAGCGCATGTAGTTCCTATAATGCAATGAAATTGAGTTGGAATGCCCGTAGTGCCTATAATGGTTCAGTCTATCTATTCAAGAACAAATCTATCTATCCATGAGATATGCAAGAGTAGGTGAGTAGGTAGATTGTAGTAAGGGAGGGAGCACAAAGAAAGAACCAAAGTCAATACAAATTGAAATGGTTTACATCCAATGCATACATTGCACGTTCTTATCCATGTGGAATGTAGGGGATATCCTCATAAAGTAAATGCCTTCTATACCCTTAATTATATAAATCCTAGAAATTGGAAATAAATAAATAAACAAGTCTCTCCAATATTGACATCTTATCCTAGTAATTTTACGGAAACACTTCAAATTCTCCAACAAATATCAAGTATTTTAAACTTTTGATCTTTTTTTGTGCTATTATGGTTTATGGCTTTCAAATGCACACAAACTAATTGCAAATCAGAAAGAAAAAAAAAACACACCAAAAAAAAATAAAAATCATTGCCAACACCTAAATGTTTTAGGAGCAACAACTATTTATTTAACCTCACAGAGCCCACAAGAGATGACTTTATTGCACACTCGATTATTGTGTGGAAACCTATAATTCACATTAGAAACCATTGAGACATATTCCGCCATTCATGTCATGGAGAAAGATCTCATACAAATATGGAGACACATGCACAGATACAAAATCATTGTTATTTTAGCTAATGAGAGTCCATACATATCTAAAGCAATCTCTACTCTCCTGGTCCTTGGAGAATATAGTTTTTTGAACTTAGATAAGGGACAACTCTATCGGGCCGATGAAATACTCGGTTGTTAGGTCGTTGAAAAAATAAGGCATTGGAATTTGGAAGGACCTTTGAATGGAGGATTGATTCCGCTTGATGGTGGCTCTATTGGTCAAGTGTGATTGGGCCTACCTAAAAGAAAAAACCCAGAATGTAATACCCTAAATTCAACGGTTATTTTTAGAATTGAACCATGTCCTCCCTAGATGCTCAATTCAAAGTGATCAAACAAAATCCTCAATTTTAGGTGGATTATGGATAGTCGCTCCAATGTATATTGAGTTTATACCTCAATTCAAAGTGATCAAACAAAAGCCCCAATTTTAGGTAGATTATGTATAGTCCCTCCAATCTATATCAAGTTTATCAGCCCTATCGAAAAGGTTAAGTATTTATTAGTCCACTATAAGGAAGAACTTAAAATTCTCCAACAAATATCACTACAAGTTGGGTGTCTAGTGTCTGCCATCGTCAATAAGGAAGACGAGTTGTAAACACACATTTGAGAGGCTTGCGACAACGAGGATGTTGAAATCATGTTATTTTCTAGCTCACTGTACTTCGAGTCCCTCATTCATGAACGCTCGTCGAGGGATTCCCTTGTTTAGATATATTGGTAGACAATTTGTACTTCTTGTTTCCATTATTAGAAGGATTAGAGGAAAACAAAGGGATTAGAGTCTACAACATTTACAGTGTCGGTTATTAAATATTTTATCCTTTCAACCTTTGGATTTCATGAAGGAAATTGGAATAATTCAAACACTTGTATTCAAATAATGTTCTTTCTTTCAACCTAATGTTTACAATTCACGACAGATAAATAACATTGACAGATTTGGAACTCAAATACAAGGCTCTTTCTTCTTGCTCCTCCGCCCAAACAAAGTTGTGGTCCTAGGCATACACTATTTTGGTTTTGATTTCATTTAAATATTGGGTTTTTTAAAGTTACATCTATTGAGTATTCGAGACTTAGTCTATAGGACACATGGTCACATAATACATTACAAATTTCAAACAACATTTTGGATGGAGAAATTTTAAACCCTTATATTTATAGAACCAAAAGGAAATCCAACAAGCTACACATTTAACTTTTATCCACATATAAAATGTTACACAAGTGCAAAATGCTATACATACCTGTAAATTCACGACAACTTAGCTCTACATAATCTTCTAGAGGAAATAGAAGTTAGGGAGACACTGAAGCATAGAATTGGAGAGTTGAGAGTCCGAGTCCCGACCTCCGACTGTCCTATACTCATAAACCAAAAATAATGTTTTTTTTGCCCCACAGACTTCGCCAGTCTCTTTAAGTTCGAGGAAGCTCAATCCAGCCTACCCAAGGTTGTACCTTTGGTTCTCTTGCTCCTACCTGTGACAAAGGTGGAACCTTCGAGTTGTCCATCGCAAAAGACAACGAGGAAATAGAGTGTGAAACGGTTTCCTTCTACAGAAAGATGATTGGAAGCAACGCCATCTAAATTCCACAATATCTCGGCGCTCCGGAGTTGATTTGCCTTGCCCGAGGCAAGAGAATGCATGTTTTTGTATTTCACATGATTATAAAAAAAAAACCATTTTATAATTGCATCTACATAACATAGATATATCTGTGCAGGTGAGGGAAAACTAGGTATTGTTTTTTCGAGGTCTCCATAGAATTTTAGAGATCATTCTTCATTATGAGGGCGCTCATGGTGTAGATTAGGGAGCCCACGGGAGGAAGAGGAAGAAGAAGAAAAGGACTCAAGTCAAAAGGTGAGGTGAGCGAGGAGGGGAGACGTAATAGCGATATTTGCAGGACCAATTCATTGGTGGTATAATGATGGCAACAAGTCTCTCCAAATCGTAGCCATTGTCGACACAGGAAACCCTCATAAACATCTCAGGCGCAAGATTTACCGCATAAGCATCCCGATAGATTAAGTAATGATAATATTCAGTTAGGTATATGACAAATTCTTTCGTTTCGTTTAGATCTGACTATATACATATTGTACAACCCTTCTCTCTGGATAGCCCTCCATTCTAGTTGCCTTTGTCTCTACTGCCTAACCCCCTTCCTCCGATTATACAGGTAGACTAAGCGGCCTAGGTGGACAGTGAGAGACTGGGAATGCTAATTTGAATGATTTTGACCCGAGTAAATGAATGGAAATTGGAATAAATCCTAGAATCCTGGACTAACTAGTATAGGATATGATTCATGAGCACAAACAAAGGGTGGTGTGCTGCTATCCTTCTACCAAAGATTCGTTATCCCAGTCTTGTGGTGGTCATAATAGAAATGTCTAGCACTAGGTGAAACCTTGGTCTGGAAACTTACATACCCATTGGACCAGGATAGGTTCAAATATAGAAAAGATTGCTCAATACATTGTAAATTACAACTTGTAAGTTGTAACCCAAAAAACAACACCATTAGTTTTTCCTTGCAGAGCCTTGACAATGGAGGGTTATCAAACCAATTCACCATCCATAGATATGACTCATATGAGAATTTAATTTCACATCATATACTCAAATACTCAAGTGACTTATAAGTTGCGAGATCACATGACTCGATGAACAATAAGATGACAGATGGAAAACCGAGTTGGCAGGTGGCATCATCTCATACCAAGATTTAATGAAGTTGATGGATCAGTAATGCATGCCAATGTCATTAAATTCTTTGAAAGTGAACATCAAATCCTGAGTCATAATCCTGAATCATCGAGTTGAACTTGACACTAGGCATCCCAATTTCCCACCGTGGTCCATGTTGATTGGGACCAAGATCCTCATCCATGATCCAACTATTCAAGGGCACTTGGGCAGACTCTGAGTCCCGACTCTCCCATAGTCCACTGAATCAAAACCCCTGGAAAGGCAATTTTTTTAGCTGCCCTTCTGTTGCAAATTTACCGAGGCTTACTAAATTTCATTATTGAAGTGTTGGAAATGAAACTAAATTTTTTTTGCATGGGAAAATTTTTTGTGGCCTTCTATGACATTTAAAATGGCCTTTGAAGGGCTCTGAAGGCTTCAAATTTGAAACCTGGTTGGTCCCACATCGCTTTCGTTTTATATTTTTTTTTCCAACGCAGCAACCGGGAACTTCATGAGCCGCCAAGTTAACAGTCAAGGAACCCTAGCACGGGGACACGGGGTTTATGCAGAAGTAACACATATTTTGGTGGAAAACAAACACTCGGGAACCTTCGAGAAAGTTATCTCAAATTGATTTGAAAAAGCAAGCGGTTTTCAAATTCAAATATTAAGGAAGCTTTATGATTATGAGGAGGATTGGAACTTTCCTTGGAAGTGGAACCACACTCTCCAAATTTCAGGGGGACCTACGGAGTTGGCTCCGTTGATTGAAAGACCGCAGAACTCATTTGGTTATTTCTTTTTCTTTTCTAAATACATCACAAGCAACGCAAATGATTTTTTTAAATACCAAGTTCCCGACTGCAAAAGTTTGCAAAGAAAAATCAGTGCCCAAATTGATATCGAACGTCATCTTCCCAGATTGCAAACGATCCCAAAGAAAGAAGGTCATCCTGCTTCCTCCCATATTCCAAAAGAGCCCAAAAAGAAACACTGAAGCTATATTCTTTGCTAAATACTCGATAATATTTCCCTTCCCACTCTCCATTGGCGGAGACCACATCCTTTACAGGATGGAAATGTTCAATAGTTGCAAGCAGTCGCGCGGTAGATTAGTTGCGCTGCTCGCAAGCCTTAAGCATAAAGTTCAGACGCTCTGTTCAGTGATTATAGAAAAGGCCCAAAATGAGCAAAATCCCGTATATGCTCGGTGCCTGAGCATCCTCAACAAAGGCTTTCAATTGGTGAAAAAGTGTGAGAAAACCAGCCGTTTTAAAATTTCCCAAATCCTCAGATATGCTTCTGAAATCCACCAGCTGGAGAAGGATATCTGCGACATCGTTCAGTCCCAGGTGCTTTCCCAATTATCTCCTGAGTTGAAGAATCTCATATCAGAGTTCAAGAGTCTTCGCCATCTGTACGAGTTGGGAGCAGTGGATGAGAGAAAGGCGAATGAAACAATCGTGTCCCAGCTCACCAATGATCCTAATGTGAATGCCATGACGCTACAACAAATGGGTCCAGATGGTATGTTTGATGGAACTTTTGATGAAGCTCCTACTTGTACTTATAATGGCTCAGGTAAGTCCGATTTTGTAGCGGCGTTGGATAAAAATATTTTTAATTTGAAAAGGATTCTGCTTCAGAGAGAGGTGTCTGTGATTGGGGTGCAAGGTATGGGAGGTATTGGCAAAACAACGATGGCAATGGCCCTCTGCAATGATCAAGAAATTAAAGGTAGTTTGGGTTTCCATTTATTCAAACCATTTTTTTATCTCCTGAAAGGTAATTAGGTTGCTCTTTACTAATTTATTTTTGTTCATATTACAGAATTTCCATTTTTTTTTAATTATGTATGTCGGGTGCCTTTGGAAATAATATCATTTTCATCACAGTCTCACAATCCCGAAGCCCAAAGGGGATTTTAGAGACTATGTGGGAGAAGATTGTTCGAAGGAAGAAACCTGAATTTCAGAATGTTGAAGATGCACATAGACAGCTGCAGCAGCAGTTGCTCAGGCAGGCCAAACGAACTCTTGTGGTGTTGGATGATGTCTGGTCCAGGGCAAATTTGGAAAACTTGTTGTTTAAAGGGGAAGGTTATAAGACCCTTGTAACAACACGGGATTGTTCTACCGTCCCCACAACAACCTCTACCCGACTTTATGAATTACCATTGCTGGATGATGCTAATGCTCTGCCCCTTTTCTGCTTTTGGGCTTTTGGACAGAGATCAATTCCAAGCAATGCAGATGAGCAGCTAGTCAAGCAGGTATGCCTCTTGCAGTACTGAAATGCTATTTACATGCAATATATTATTGTACAAGTTTGATTGGGTTTAGTGATTGCGATACACTAAATGTCTCTAATTTACAAGAAATTACTGCAGTGGCGTATAATGATATCCCTATGATTCCAAATTAATACTTCGTCTATTGTATCGATGTTCCATTAAAAGAGATTCTAGGCATATACTCAATAGCATATTCATCTTCATATGCAATAAAACAAAAACCTGTGAATGAACTTTTAGGTTTATTAGACCTGATATTCATGCTTTCCACAACAGCAAAAAAATGTGTGTAATTGGTTTTCCACTTATTGTTGTTGATGTATGAATCACAGGTGCAAGCTGAATGTAAAGGCCTGCACTTGCTCTAAAGGTGATTGGAAGCTCTTTGCATGGTCAACCTCGTCCGGCGTGGGATAGTGCCAAGAACAAGCTTCTAAATGAGAAATCGATATCAGATTATCACAAAGAAGGGCTTCTTAGATGCTTGGAGACTAGTATTGATGCCCTGGACGAGGAAGCACGGGAGTGCTTCTTAGACTTGGGATCATTTCCAGAGGATAGAAAAATCTCAGTGTATGCATTGTTGGACATTTGGGTTTATGTGCGAAAGATGGAGTGGCATGATGCTTTTGCAATCTTGTTAGAATTTGCAAGCAGGAATCTGTTGAATTTAACAAGCAATCTCAGGTAAGCGCCTTCTTTTCTATGTGTTGTGTGCTCAAGCACTTTTGATCGTGGCTTTCTTTGTCTTATAAGTTGTGTTGTCTCGGTAATTTGGTGTAGTAAGAGCAAGGCAATCAATTATGGCAGTGCCTCTGAGCTGTACTTTTCTCAACGTGATGTAATGCGAGACTTGGCCATATATTTGTCATCCCAAGGCAGTCTAGTTCGTAGGAAGAGGTTGTTTCTGCCCAAACAGGAGGACAATTCGCCAGGAAAATGGGAGCTGCTCAAGGCTCAAGCATTTGATGCTCAAATTGTTTCCATTCCCACAGGTGGGTGATTTTAACAGCTTTGTTTTAAACATACATAATTTTTTGCTTCAAAAACTGGAGTCAAAAGAATTGTATTGGGAGTTTCTGCTTCTTTTCTCTGGTCCTTGTGTTTCATGCTAACCAAAAAGTGTAACTTAGAAAGGATATAGACAGCCTGTCATGGACCTGGCCTAGAAACCAGAGAACCTTGCCAAAGAAAATCTTATGGGGTTTTTTAAAGCAATTTCTCTGAAACTGCACTTTCAATCACCAAACACCAAATTCTTCTGAATTTCTGCTAATTATTTTACCTTGAAAATCATAACTTTCTGTATACCCAAAATTAGATTTGAGGTAGTTGGTAATGTACACTATATTCTTTCTATCTCTAGTTTTCTCTTGAGACAAAACGCTCAATTTTGCTGCTTAGGCTAAGCAATCAAGTGCAAAGAAAAACTATTTCTTTTTGTGGAACATTCACCATCTTAGTACGCGTACATTATTGAGTCAATTCTCAAGATTCTCTGTGCATGTCATATGTGAATCTTATCCTACACCAAATAGGTTATCTGCATAAACTGTTTACAGACTAATTTCTAGTTGTTGGCCATTGATATCAAAAGATCTTAGAAAAGATATGCATGTAATGATTTCATAGTGTGTGCATAACCTATAATGTTCTAATTGGCATTTGTGGTTTACCTATGTAGGTGCAATGGAAGACAATCAGTGGTGTGAGATGAATTTTCCTGAAGCGGAGGCTTTGGCTTTACTCTTTTCTGCAAGCAAATACATTCTTCCATCATTTTTGAGTTCTATGAAAAATTTGAAAGTCCTCATAGTATTCAGTTGTGGGTCCAAAGAGAGAAGCAGTGAACGGTCTACCAGCCTTATCTTCACTTACTCAGCTTAAGGCAATGCACTTGGAGAGGTTGAATCTGTCCCCACTTCAAGAGCACAATAAAGTCTTGCAGAACTTAGACAAGCTATCGTTGAGCTTATGTGAAGGGTTTGGAAATATGTCCAAGTTCAACAACTTCCAGTCGAGCTTGAAGCTTCCCATAATGCTAGATTTCAATTTGGACCACTGTTGTGATTTAGAGGAGTTGCCCCCTGGTATCTGTGACACGTCTTCAGTTGAAAAGTGGTCTATCACTAACTGTCACCTTCTTCAAAAGTTGCCTGATGACTTGGGAAAGCTCGGCTCTTTAAGAATGTTAAGCGTATCGGCATGTCTAGGTCTGAAAGAGCTTCCAGCATCCATTGGAAAACTTGGGAAGCTGGAATATCTGGACATTTCGCTATGTGAGTGCCTAAAAGAACTTCCCGAGGAAATAGGACAACTAAAGAAACTCAAGGAGCTTGACATGAGAGAATGTTCTCGTTTGAGGAAGCTGCCTAAATCAGTTGGAGAGCTGAGATCTCTAAAGCATGTTATCTGTGATGAGAATATTGGACAACAATGGATGCGTGTCAAGAGCTCTGCCATCCCGGAGCTTAGAGTTGAAGTTGTAGACGCACACTTCAGCCTGGATTGGTTGGATGCTTGATATCCTACTTAGACAGCAAGGAATTGAGTCATAAACTGATAAGAAACCAGGAAGACATCCTACGGAGGCAGAAAAGGGCAGAACGAAGAGGACTAGCGTTATGATTCTGAGCCATGCATTAACTCGAGTTAGTCCGTGTAGAATTAACTGGTAAGAGATCTAAGACAAGCTTTTATTTTCCCATTAATAAAATACAAACACATATATTCTTTTATTTGCTTTAATGTTTATCAGATTTTTTATTTTTAATTCAATGCCATGAACTGCATAACCAGTCTTTTCTTGGTTAAAATTTCAAACTGACTATTTCTTTGTGGACAAACTTTCCAGCTTATCACCTACATTCATAGTCGAGAGATTCCTGGTGGACAGGATAAGATGAGTGTGCAGTCATGGCTCATTTCTTCCGAAAACCATTTATTTCTTGCCTTTGCACAGTTATCAACAGTTTCAAATGGCATCTAGTCCTGATGGCAACATTAAGACCTTTGGAAATATCATAAGTGTTGTGTTTGTTATGTGTTGGACTTTATGTGCGGACAAGAGTGAACCGGGACAAATCAAGAATGGCGAGAATTGCTCACGCGGGCCTGAGTTAAAATGGGAAAAGGTTACAGGTATTGAAAAGTCTCTAACATCCAGATGATCAGACCGAGTTGATGATTTGGCTTCTTCTACCACATCACTAGTTTTATATATCGATGTGTTGCAGCTGCAACCTTTTTTCCCAAATTTGTAAAATTTTGGTCCCTCCTTTTGATTTTATCTGGCCCAGGTTTGTTTAATTTCTTTAAATCTGTCCTGGAAGTCCAGTTTTCTCTGCTTAAGAAATTGATCGTTTGAAGTCGGAAGCTCAGTCAACTATTTTTTCCGTTGTTTCAGGAGTTGAATGATCTAATACTACCGTCTTCCTCGCCAACACCGTGGAAACCGTGGAGTTTTTGTTTTATTTGAACACTTAACGTTTTTTGATGATTTCGTTTATCGCTGTCGGAAGTCTATTGATGAAGGAATTGGGGCATTAGTCCTCTATGCTGCCGCCGTTTCGGAAGGCAAACCATGAACGTCCCAATGATTAGTCCTGTTTCTCACCGATCAACGCTTTATCTCCTTTTTGTTTTATTTTTCTCAGACTGATTGTTTCGACTGTCGGCGATCATGTGTTTTATCGGTATCAGAATGATTTTTGACATTGATCGGAGGGTTTGTCTTTTGCATTGCCGACATTGCGAAAACGTTCAAGTTTAAAGTTCCAACCTTTAGCAGTTAGAACTTCCTATCGCCGACGTATTGTATTTTGTCGCGGAACCATAGTTGTTTGTGAGTCCGTCGTTGCGGCTGTCGATCAGACTATATGCCCGACGTTTAGTTTTTTCCTCGCCAATGCTGTAGTGGTTAACGTTTTCGATCGCCGATACACAATCACTGCGATAATAGTCGTTGGCATCGTCGACACTGCGGAGATGTTAAGGTTTTAAAGCTTCGATACTTAACATTAAGAGTCTCCGACGCCGACCGGTTTTATGATCTGCGGAACCCGTAGTCTGTTTGTTGCCTGCCGTTGCGGCTGTCTAGTGAACTATCCACCCGACGGCTAGTGCTTCCGCTCGCCGATAGAGTTTTTTTTCCCGCCGATGAAGTGTTTTCCCGTCAACTGCACTGCGACCTCGTTGTTTGGGTTTTATTGTTATCTGAAACCATGGTTTTCCCCAATTAGGGTTTTCCACGATGAGGAGCATAGTACAGAGTCTAGTGTTTTGGAGATTAGCTGTAGCAGCAATGTGGTTCATGCTTTTATCGGAGGGGTTTGAGTTAGTTCAGATGTGACCCGGATTAAGATAAGGAATCTTTTCTATCAGGATTGTGATTTTGGTTACAGACAGTGGACTTAGAGGGTTTTAAGCACAACTTGCAGGATTTTCTTTGCCTTGTCGTTTTTCTTTTCATGCATTAATACTGTGTATAGTTTATTTTTACAGAATGCATATGGAGGAGGTAAATAGCTTGATACAGTTTTTGTTATTTTGGTAAACGCTTAATGGCCTAAGAACATGCTATGTTTATGACAGAGAGTTGGCTAAAGAATGAAGAAGAAGAAAGAAAGAGAGCCATAGAGGAGGTAGCAAGGGAGGAAGAGAAAGAGAAATGAAGAAGCAGCAAGGAAGGAAGAGATAAAGAAAAGAAAAGAAGAAAGTGAAGGTCTGAGATTAACAGGATATCAAACAAGATCAGCAGATTACTGAGCAGATCGATAGCAGCAGAGGCCCAGGCTTGGAAAAAGTTCATCAACGACCAAGCTGGTCCCTCTTCATAAAGTGCTCTTAAATTTTAATTTAAAATGTAACATATTGTATAAATTATGAGCACATACTACAAGACAAAATTTTGGAACGAAAAGGTTGAGGAAGCCCAAAGGTCATCGAGGGGCAGCCCAAAGGTTTTGTTTTTTTGTACAAATAAAGGAGAGTTTAGATAGAGAAAGGACTTTTTCCTAGATCATTTGTGAGAGTATATTGTAAGAAGAACTATTTCCTTTTGCAATAAAGAATTACAAGTTTCCTGATGGAGAAAGCTTGGTGGAATGTTTCAAATGTTTTGATATGGGTCAGTTGAATGTGAACTATTTCGTTTTTAGCTTACTTCCATTAACTATGAGATCGTTCTAACTCAGTGATTTTCTTTTCATGTTATGAATGACCTCTAGTTTATTCTGTGAAATTTCCACTGTGAGTAATGAAGGTTGTCATAAACAATAAGCTATCTTGTTGTTCATATTTCTATTAATGTTTATGTGTTTTGAAATAAGTAACAGCTATTTGTAATTTTTCTTAATGCATGCGCAGAAATACATTACTCATTGATAACTGATAATTTTGCTCCCTAGGGATAGGTTAGTTAGTTAAATTTAGTTTCTTGTTGTGTGTGATTTAGATGCGAGAGAGTTAAGATGAGAGGTAAGAACTTGCGCATCACATTGTGACACTCCTCGTTATCTCTATCAATCTGCATTTTTAGATAGGCACTTGCACATTATAACTTAAACACAAAAAACTAAAAATATACACGGTGGACCTGGCCGTAACCGGTAAAACCTTTTAATTTGTTACTTGACCTACGGTAGCCGAACCGTAAACCGGACGGATTCCCCATACCAAATAGTAACGAGCTAGTTGGAAACGTTTATTGGGGAGAATCCCTAACTGTTGTTACCTGCAATTTTCTAGGCCTCAACTCGATGTATCATGAATTCAATGCAAATGGATACTTCTCTTA
The DNA here is from genome assembly GCA_001517045.1 of Pseudotsuga menziesii. Lineage (NCBI taxonomy): Eukaryota > Viridiplantae > Streptophyta > Pinopsida > Pinales > Pinaceae > Pseudotsuga > Pseudotsuga menziesii. The sequence continues at coordinate 13,887 of LPNX010448350.1, forward strand.
TCCTTATTCCATACAAGGATTGTTTGTACATCACCTCATACAAGGATATTTTGTACATATTCCATACAAGGATCTTTTGTACATGTATATCCCATACAGGGATACATTGTAAATATGTCTATCTATTCATCAAGAATCTTGAAATGAAGTTGATACGGGAGCAAACACCCATGCCGACATTCGCAAATGTTCATATCGCAAATGTTCGGTGCAGAAACGTCGTCAGCCGCCTGATTAACCAAGACTCCATCAGACGGAGAGCCCATCAGCGCATTTAAGAAGCTGAATGCCCTCTGAGGATGTTATGTAATTTTCACAAATCTCTGAAGTTTAATAGAAGGCCAATTGAGGCAGTTTAATAATGAAAGTCCCCTTGCCTGTGTTTCAATTATTGTGTTTGAGTAGCTGCATCTCTGAACTATTGGCTATGTGAGCTTCTAGTGCTCTTGTGCCCATGCAATGTTTGTAGATTTGAATTTCTGCAGGGGAAATGTGAATCCAGGGACTGTTGTGCCTTTGTTTTGTGTTTGTGTTTGTGTTGTGGTTTGAATTTCCACAGGGAACCTTCATGTAAATATAAATGTAAAAGTCCATCCATTAATGTAAATGTAAATGGAGACTTCTCTTGCAAAGATATTTTTGTAAAGTCCAAACGTCAACTTCTATTGCAAAGGATTTTTTTTGAAATATATCTCTTTTATAAATATAACTATCAAGAATTTTGAAGTGAAAACCGTGATGTAAATGTAAATCGGCGACTTCTCTTACCAGGTTTTTGATCAATACATCTCCTTTTATACATATATCTATATTTTTATCAAGAATCTTGAAGTGAGGTCCATGAATTTATGGCCAATGGCCACTTCTCTTCTCTTTATTCCAACAAGGATCATTTGTAATATTCATTAATAGACATGTTATTCGTGCCCCATTTCCATTATTAGCATTTTTAAAATTTAGTTATTCACGTATCTGCAACAGTGTTGCTTAGATTGCTTGCAGGTTTGATAAGTTCCTAATTGGCATTACATAAATGTGCTCATCTGTTCATTTTATATGCAAATCCATATTTATGCATTCTATTCGGACACCACTAGACTGTTATCACAAGCTTTATTTATATGTAATCACATATGTATTCTGTTGAGATACTTAGACTGTTATCACTAGTTTATGAACTTGAGAGTCAAGTTTTTTACCTTGTTGGGTGTCTTCTACAGTACAAATTCCGCTGTGATAAATTTGTGTGTACTTGTCATCTGTGGGTTAGTAGACAGTTAATCTGCTAGTTTTAGATGTTTTAGGAGACATGTTTGAATCTTGAAAAATTTTAAGAATTCATGCATATTTTGAAGTGGAAATTTAAATTTAACATTTAAAATTTTATAGAAATTTGAACATATTTAAAATTTTAAAAGAAATGTACTCTTTAGTGGATAAACAGATCCACAGGGATTGTCAGCATCCATTGAAAAAACTTGGTAGCAGCTTTTACTGTTCAACTTCAACTTGAAGAGAATGAGAATTCAGTGGGAGAAGATGCACATCTTACTTATTAAATCAGGGACAAGTGTTGAGATATTTACCTCAGGGAAATAGCTGTTGGTGAAGACCTTTCCAAGTCACAGTGTAAACTTGGGTTTATGTTGAGGCAAATTTCATACTTACGAAATCAGGGACAAGTGTTGAGATATTTACTTCAGGGAAATAGCTGTTGGTGAAGACCTTCCAAGTCACAGTGAACTTGGGTTTATTTTGAGGCAAATTTCTGATCAGTCACATACAACTATAAAAAGGGATGGAACGAAAGAGACCAAATGGCAAAGTTTTAAATTCACTTCCCTTTAATTTAAATATGAAAACGCTGGTTGCACTACTATCTAGTTCGTCGAGTCACATATCATATTGAAGCTAAAACCATTTTCTGCTTAAGGTTAAAAATACCAGAGTTAATGAAGCACCAATAACAACAGCCAACAGGGATTGCCCAAACTCAAACAGCAAACAAGGATGCCAAAACCAAACTCAAACAGAGCACACAGTTAACAATTGGAAGCAGACAGTTTAAAGATTCTTGCATACAGATGGGAGAATTTCAGATTTTCAGAACCAGCGCTTCATTTAAATTAAACTCGAGATATATTAAATCACAAAGATATGACCCAATGGGCTTAAACCATTAATGAAAATAACTATGGATTTCTTCATATATACTAAGTCTCAAGCATGCTTATAATGACTCCGGGAGAAATCAAAACAATAATTAATTTTAACATGGGTTTCCTCTGTCTTACTGTTCTACTGCCTTTCCTTTCTTTTTCTGTTCTATTCTTTTCATCTATCATTTTTTTCTCCTAGTTTCTCCTCTCCTTTATTAGTCCTTGTTTTTTCCTCCTTGTTTCTCCCCTCTTTTACTGATCTGTCATAGTCCCTGTCATTTTTTTTCTCCTCGTTTCTCCTCTCCTTTACTCCTCCCTTATTAGTCCCTGTCCCTACCTTCAAGGTGGGAGCGACTATAGTATTTGGCTTGCCGTTTTTTCAATTAAATGACACACAACTCGAAACCTTTAAGCCTAAGTTTTCATTCTCTATTGTTTCATTCAACAACTCAGACGAAGAATGTTGTTTTTCCACCAATGAGCAAATTCAACCTTTTATTTAGCTTCATCTCGGCCTCATCTTGAGGTGGCTCATTGTGTTGCTATGCTTTGGTTGTGTAATACTATATAATTAAATTTGAAGTAGATTAATATATAATTAAATCAGGAGTAGATTAATGCTAGCATTTCATGTTTTTCCACCAATGAGCAAATTCCACCTCTTATTTGGCCTCATCCCAAGCCAAGCTCATTGTTTTGCTATGCTTTGTCTATGTAATACTATAATTAAATCGGGAATAGATGAATGCTATCATTTCATGTTTATGAGATCAAGTCTCTCGTTCATCTTGCCACGATGGCATGTTCAACGTCACAACGATGCCACGTTGCCTCTCACACCTTGTCATTTGTAGTGCATGCGGTGCACAGATCTTGGTCTTGGCACGATCTGTCCACACTTGACACATGCTCGACAGCCCAGGTCCTTCCATTCTTCAGCTATAAAGTTCAAAGTTCAATTAGTGTACTTGAGAAGGAGGTGAGCCTAGGGACGTCGTCTTCTTTTCTTTCATGTCATTGGAGAACTCCGCTTGCTTTTCAAGCACATAGTGTTAAGATTTCATATGCTTAGATAGCTAACATTAGTATTCAATTCAATTTCACAACAATAACATATACATGATCACTGAAAAAAACACAATCACAAGATAGACACCGATTTATCCTGGGAAACCCTCTAGGGGAAGAAAACCCAACAAAACTTCCTTAATATAGATTATCACAAGTACAAAGACAAAATCCCAAACAAGTGCTCCTTCTCCTCGCAGATATACCCCTCTCTCTCTCCTATGCGCATTACACTGAGTGAGTGTGTGTGTCCAAATGAGGAGCACATCACTCCTATTTATACTTTATCTTCCACTTGACTTTTTCCCTAACTAGGTCGGCCCAACAAACTTAACTGGGCCGACTTACCTAGGAAGACTCAAAACAATATAATATTACTTTTTGGAGGGTTCTATCGACCCGACTTACAACGGAGGTTTTACCCTCATGACTCTATGATGACCAAATACAATAACAACATCCCGGCGGAGGAATAAAACATCTACGAATAAATTACAATAACAAAATACAACAGAATATTCTTCGAAGTTATAATATTTCAACACTCCCCCTTAACGAGAAGGGTATTCTACTGACAGCAGCAACATCAACTGTAGGAGCAAGGAGAGAGAGCATCATCAATAGTAAGACCAAGGAGAGAGAACATCATCAACAACATCAAGGTGATACATCTATAAATCATTGGAAGTTTTCAACAAGATCAACAACTGGAACAATTATTGGAACATCTTCAATATCTTCAGTACTAGAGCATCATCGTCTACAGCATTGAGTCTTCATCTTTGATCTTCATCTTCTGCGGCACTCGATCACTTGATCAACAACAACATCATCTGCAACAACACTTGATCTTTCGATCAGCAACACCATCATCTTCAACAACACTTGATCTTTCGATCAACAACACCATCATCTACAACAACACTTGATCTTTCGATCAACAACAACATCATCTGCAACAACACTTGATCGTTCGATCAACAACAACATCATCTACAGCAACACTTGATCTTTCAATCAATAACGACATCATCTGCAACAACAGAACCTGCAACACACATGATCCAATTATGGGATGATCAATCCCTCTCACTTTAGGACATAAGTCCAAGGATGATGTAATCCTAACCACATCACTGAGACAAAAGTCTGAGGATCACTTTAAGACTAATGTTTAGGAATGATACAATTCCAACCACATCGCAGAGACAAAAGTCTATGGATCACTTTAGGACTAATGTCCAGGGATGATACAATACCACTGCAACATCATCATCACAGAGACACTGAGTCTGCAGATCACTTTAGGACTAATGTCTAGGGATGATACAATCCCAACCACATCACAGAGACAAAGGTCTGTGGATCAATTTAGGACTAATGTCAAGGGATGATACAATCCCAACCACATCACAGAGACAAAGGTCCGCGGATCACTTTAGTACTAATGTCCAGGGATGATACAATACCAATCATATCACAGAGACAAAAGTCTGCGGATCACTTTAGGACTAATGTCCAAGGATGATACAATCCCACTGCAACATCATCATCATTGCTCCCCTTTTCAAGGAAGGTCCTTTCGAACCACACCAAGCTTGTCACAGAAGTATTCAAACTTTACTCGAGACAGAGGCTTAGTCAACACATCAACAACTTGCTCATCAGTGCTCACATATTGGAGCTTTATAGCTCCCTTCTATACCATATCTCGTAAGTAAAAATACCAGATTTCTATGTGCTTTGACTTGTCATGGAACACTGGGTTCTTCGTCATCTTTATACAACTCTGGTTATCACATAGAATCACCGTGGTATCCAACTCTAGGTCAATTAGACTTGACATCAATTTTCAAAGCCACATGGCTTCACAACTAGTAGAACAAGCTGCTATATATTTTGTTTTAGTTGTGATGAGAGAAACACTCGACTACTTCTTGCTAAACCATGAGATCATGGCGGATCCTAGACAATAAAATCCACCTGAGGTGCTCTTCTTGTCTAAGACACTTCCAACCCAATCTGCATTTGTATAACCATACAATCTGTAGTCAAAATCTCCAACATAGTATAAACCAAAGTCTATCGTACCTTTTAGGTACCTCATCACATGCTTTGCAGCTACTAGGTGAACACGTCTAGGCTTCACTAGATATTGACTCAGGGTGTTCACAGCAAAGCATATATGTGGCTTGGTATTAGTCAGATACATCAATGACCCAATAATCTGTCTGTAATGAGTCACATCCACTAACTCTGACGATTCATCAGCTAACGGCTTCAGGCTGGTATCCATGGGTGTGTCCATGGCTTTACATTCCAACATATCAAATCTTTTTAGAATTTCCACGGCATACTTTCCCTAGTTGAGAAAGATTCCTTCTAGGATCTTGGCATACTTCCAGACCTAGAAAATAGTGCATCAATCCAAGGTCTTTCATCTCAAATTCTTCAGCTATCTTCTTCTTGCACTCTATAATCTGTTTCTCATTTCCTGTCAGAAATAAATCATCCACATACAACAATAATATGACATGTTCATCATCCATAACCTTGAAGTAAAGGTTCGGGTCGACTTTACTTTTGGTAAAGCCAAGCTCGTCAAAAGGATATATATCCTTCCATACCAAGCTCTAGGAGCTTGCTTCAATCCATATAGAGCCTTCTTCAACTTGCATACGTAAGTCTGTTTGTCTTCAACTTCAAATCCCCGTGGTTGTTCTATGTACACTTCTTCCTCAATAACACCATTCAGGAAAGCTATCTTCACGTCCATTTGGTGTAAACTTCACTTCGTCATGGATGCAAGTGCCATGATGGTTCTAATGTAAGTGTACCTTGCTATTGGCGCAAATGTCTCTTCATAATCAATTCCCTCTTTTTGAGAGAATCTTCTAGCTACAAACCTTACCTTGTATTTCTCAATACTTCCATCAGTTGCATGCTTTATCTTGTAGATCCCAAACATCATTCTTCATTATTGATTGGTATTCTTCCGTCATTGCTTCTACCCATTCTTTCTTCTGTATAACTTCTTCATAACTGGTAGGTTCTTGATCTACGAGATCACACATCAAAGCCACATAACTGGAAAATGGATTTGAATTCTTGCTTACTCTTGTGGAGCCTTCTGGAGCTCCATACTTCTCTACTTCAATGTATAATTTTTCTTAGCCAAGCAGGCTTTCTCTTTCGTGACATATTCATAGTAGGAGGTTCTTGAGGTTCTAGCATATCATGGTCTTCTGATGTTTCATCTTCGAGGGAGAGTGCAACTTCTATATTTCTGGGAGGTACTTCTTCATGCTGGCACTTTCTGGATCTCTTGAGAGATGTTTTTTCATCAAATGTTACATCTCTACTAATCTCCATGTGATGGAATCCTGGAATGTATATTTTGAAGGATTTGGAGACTTCACGGTATCCAACAATTATTCCCTTCTTTATGGAAGGGTCCAACTTGGTTCTCTTTTCTTTTGGTATGTGAACATATACTGGGAAACCAAATATCTTGAGGTGGCTCACTTCAGGCTTCTTTCCTGTGAACATTTCTTCTGGAGTATTGAATCCAAGGGAATTATGGGCTAATCTACTATCTACATAAACTGTTGTCATTGTTGCTTCATCCCATAGATGTATTGGAAGATCTTGATCATGTATCATTGTCTTCACTGCTTCCGTAATGGTCCTATTCTTTCTTTCAGCAACACCATTCTTTAGTCTTTATCTCACTCTTCATAAATGGATTCTTGATATTCTTAACTTTTGCACATCCTTTGCAAATGCCTTCATGATCGATCTTCAAATATGGTAAACGCGTCACTAATTTGCTTACATGGGGTAGTGCTTTGTAGTTGATGTGAGCAAGCCTCGCATGCCATAATTCACTTGGGATAGTGGTCTCATGAACAAGGGTTGTTTCTGAATGTCCCTTGAGTTTATATAAGCCTCCTTCTTCTTCACCAATGACAACTGCATCTTCAATTGATTTTCCTTTGGGCCACATAAGTACTTGTCCATCTATGAATGCAACCCTATATCCTTTCTTATCTAATGCTTAGATAGAAAGTAAGTTCGTCTTCAAACCTGGTACATATAAGACTTCCTTCATCTTCATGGGGGTTCTAGAATCAAGTTTGTAGCTTGCTTCACCAATTCCTTTGATAGGGTATTGATAATCATCATCTAATGATACCTTTCGAAGAGAGTTCTTCTCTTCAAGTTTTGATAGAGTTTTCATTTGTCCCATCATGTGCATTGAAGCACCACTATCAATAAGCCTTGTATCTTCTCTAGGTGTCACGGACATAGAAAGTGCAGAGAATAATACATACCCTTCTGCATCTTCTTCTTTTGCTTGTTTTCTTCAAGGTCCTTCTTCCTCTTCTTCTTCATCTTCATCTTTAGCTAGGTGTGCATGATGTCTTTTGTTGTTGTTCCTTGTTGGGCACTCTATACACTCAGTAATCTCTTAACAAGAAGAGTGTTCAATATTTAATTGTCAACCTAGGGAAGTTTGTTATTTCAAAGGCAATTAGCAAAATATATGCATAAACATGTTCACTAGTTGATAAGTAAAATGAAAGCCACACAATTCTAATCACTGTTCAGCCAACTCAGCGCCCTGTAAGAAATCAAAGTAACATTACCCATCTAGGAGTTGAAAAGAACTTCTATTTCCAATCATGCTAATATGAAGGTTTAAGATCTAAAGAGAAATCCACCTAGAATTGCTTTTGCAGGAAATGAAAGTCTAATTTACCAAATCAGAAAGATCCCTACTTGTTAATCAAACAACAAATTCATCAAAGCAAAGGACTAATCTCATCAAGCAAACTCTAGAAAGATAAATAACACGCACATTCAGGGGCTGAGAAAGTCTATAACATCTACTACATACTTCTACATAAAAGGAAAGATTAACTACACAGTCGACTGTCACACCAAATCATCTACAACAAAACAAAGGACAACCAACTGATGCAATCACTAAACAAATGCAGTTGCAACTAACCATGAAGATACATCAAATTGAAATTCCACACTTAAACATAAATAAAATAAACTACAACATCTAAACTACTAGCAACTCTGTTAGAAGGTGGGCCCTGGCCTTCAAACATAGCTGCTATTGAAATCTAACAAAGGTTGCAATAGAAGAAAATTGAGAATTTCCACTCTTTTATTAATTTGATAAAAATTGTAGTTACAGTTACGGTCACTCTGTTATCTCTTACAATCTATGAATGAAGCGAACCCTTGGCTCTCCCTGCCTGCATATACTTATACAAGAACAAATCTATTATGTTACATCAATTTTGGGCATCCCTTTGATCTTCATGCTGTCGAATCATCAAGACAGTTACAGCTAACAATCCTTGCATAAAATCAGCTCGGGAATAAATAGGCTTTTACTTTGAGCCGTTCCGTGAACTGACATGCCCAACAAACCGCGGAAGATTCTTGAGGAGTTTCAATTACAACCGCGAAGGCATATCCGAGATTCCTTCTGCATTAAGGTTGACCACGTCATTTGAGCAGGTAGATGATGTCAAGCGAAACTAACTTCCAGATATGACGAGCTGTTGCAGTTGCGCCACTTGGATATATAACATGCTGTTGCAGTTGCACCACCTGGATATATAACAAGTTGTTGCAGTTGTGCCACCTGTGATTCTGAATCTTTCTTTCAAATCATGGTCACATCAGCACAACGAAAGGTAAAATCCATAACTATAAGTAAAACCAAGCATAAAAAGAAATAATAGATAATGATTTATACTTGAGATTTTTATATCCAGCTGTAAAATGGGGACAAAAATAGGGAAAAAGGGTGGAACAGAGTATGGAAAAAAGGGGTAAATTAAGGACCCAACATCTCCCCCCATCTATTTGATTGCATGTCCTCATGCAACAATTTTAACTAGTCTGAGTTTGAATCATACTCAAGACTCCTCCTGTGAAAATTAGTGAGGTTGAATGAAGGCTCTAGTACCTCTTCTAGCTGTAAAAACCCATTGCTCATGATCAGAATACCCTATAAATCTCTCTCAGCTTTCTTGGTCATCCTGTAGATACCCTTGTAGTTTTTGTCTGGCCACCAAATAAGTGGAAACCTGAACCTCAAAGCCAACTAGTTCAGGCCACACAACTCCATGCATTTAACATATCAAGTTATTCTAGACAGGGCATATTTAAAATTTTCAAAACAGAACACATATTTTGCCCTTAGGGCTACAGGGGAAAATTCCCATCTCTGGCTGCTTCCTTGCAGAAGAATGTCCTGCTACCGAGATATCATATCAACACAGGTAGAGATAACCTTCTGCTAAAATATAGCCAACTGGTTGACTTTATCTAGAAATGTAAGATCTCTCTTATGCCTAGCAATCAAAACGAGAGGGGCTCTAGGTTCTCCCTGAATCCACTGGGTGGAGCTGGCCTCATATCTCCAAATAGTCTGTGAGGCACTTAACCAATGCACATGATTATTGGCAAAAGAAGTAAATGACCTTAAACTAATATCCCCAATACGGGGAACCAGATTGGCTTGAGTGTCCATCATGCATGCCCTATCATGCAGATACAATTCACACAACAAATTCTGCTCAGAGAATTCACTCTGGGTGAATGTTTCTAAAAATTGAGAAGGTGTTACAATCTAACAGGAATACAGGGTAGGATGGGGAGGGGGCTCTGCAGCTCAATAACTCATGAGTCAAAGTGAGCATCTGTTCTTTATTCTTTTCCATGGCCTCATATTTCTTTAACTCTTTTAACTTCTCTCGCATCTCTTCCCATCGAATCTCTTGAAAGAAGATCTCCTCATCCCATTGTTCCCTTAATTCTTGAATAACCTTTTTATGCTCAGTAAGGGAAATCATACCTTTATCAAATTGGCTTGCATGACACTTCCATCTACTTGCTTCAATCTTTAAAAGTGTTACCTCTTCTATCTCCTGAAGTTCTGAAACCTCCACCTGTGTTGCTGCTTCTCGTTTTTCGGCACCTAAAATATGGTCTGTTGCTCTTATTCCTTAGTATGAACTGCTACTTCATGTGTTTCAACAGTTTCAGCCTTAGCCTGAACTTCCATTTCTTGTTTTTCAACAGTTTTAGCCTAGACTATTGTTTAAATAAATGCTATTCAGAAGCACTGGTTCTTGTGTGACAGTGTTTGATTCTTTCAATTCCATCGGTTGAGTTTCAACAACCAAATTTGAAGACACTGGTTCTTGTGTAGAAGTGTCATATTCTATTTCCATATTTTCAGGCTGTTGGACTTCTTCCTACACAATCTCTGTGTCCCCCAACAACTGCTCCTGCACAGTCTGCACTTGGATAATCTCTGTGTCACCTGACTACTGCTCTTGGTTTGGAAGTGAATTAAATTCCCTAGAACTGCTCCCAGAAGGAAGCAATTTAGTATTTTCTGAGGATTGAGGTTGCAGTGCCTCATCTACATGTAACTCCTGCTCACGAACCAAATTTTCTTCAAATCTTGCTTCTTCTATTGGTTCCTCATTCAGTGTTGCATTTCCTCCTTGGCATGAATGTGCCAACCTCCAAGATGTTATTTTCATTTTATCAACTTTATATCCTGCCAATTTAAACAGGACTCCATATTCAAGATATGTAAGCTCTTCTTTTTCATGGCTGGAAAGTGGACCTTCAAACTGAATAGCAGCTTCAGCCAAGGTGTCCAGGCCTTGTGCTGCTTGCTTTTTGCTTACCTCCTTCCACATTTCCAATTCCTCCCTAAGTGCTCGAGCATCTTCCTTCAACAAGTCATTTTCATATTGCAATGTTTCTAACTAGTGTTGCACATGTTCTTGGGTAGGAGTGGCCACCATAGGCGAATTTCCCACTGGTTCATGTGTTTTAGTGGGTACCCTAGGTGTTAAAATGAGAACTTCAATCATTTCCTTTTCTGCTGCCCAAGAGGCCCTGGTTCTGGCAGGTTCTTGTGTGTTAGTGGCATCTATTGGTGAATTACCCACTGGTTCTTGTGTTTCAGTGGGTAACATGGAAATTTCAGTACTTAACACTTATGTTGTATGGGAAGCCCTAGATCTTATTTTTTTGGATGATTCTCCTCGTGTTTCAGCGGGCTCTTGTGTGGCTGTGGCAGCCATCAATAAAATACCCACTGGTTCTTGTGTTTTAGTGGGGAAAATGGGAATCTCAACGCTTACCACTTTTGTTGTCTAGGAAGCCCTATTTCTCCTCCTTCTGGATGATTCTCCCCCAACACTTGATATTTTCTTCTTCTTGTTTGGTGTGAGAAGGGTAGAGACTTCTCCAATTCCTGCTAAAGGTTCCTCCTGCTCAATTACAGTACCTTTTATTTCCAAGGAGGTTTCGATCTCGACCACTTGAGGTCTTATTTCCTTAGTTCCTGTAGGCACTCCTTCTTCTCCTGCCACATTCATAGCTACAACTTCTGATGTCGTTGCTTCTGCAGTTGTTCCTATTTCTATTTATTTTGTTGTTGATTCTTCATTTTCTTTTGTTGCTCCAGCGTTTCTCTCCATAAGGCTACCTGTTGTTGCAGCTCCCCCCTAAATTTTCCTCTTGTTCACCTTCAACTTCTTCCAATTCTTCATCCCTCCCTCTAGCTGAATCTAAGGAGCTTTGTTTGACTTCAATTTCTCAGATATATGCTGCTGCAAGTGCCTGATGCACCGCAACTACAACAAATTGTTCCCATGTTAAATTGTTTTGTGACAAACGTCTTTGCACCAGTAACTTAACCAGCCCATGATTTGTGAGAGACGAGAGTGGGTGTCTGGAGTTCTTAGCATAATGTGCCATGTTTTGTAAGGTTTGTGATAAATAAAATGGCATATTGATAAGTTTGTGATGATGTAATTGAAATAATAAGACAAAGTAATAAATGCAAACAACCTTATATCTTCCCTCATAGGCAATGTATTGTTATGTCCCCGCCCCCCATCTCGATGATGGAGAGGACGTGACCAACACTGCTGCTACTATCAAACGAGAAATCTAGCCCCATAACATATAAAATAAATGCATTGAAGTAAATACATACACATGCATATGTATAATTCATTAAACAACGGAAGCAAATACATCATTCACATTAAAGCATTCAACATGTTCATGGTAATTTACAAAACAAATACAATTGTAGAGTTAAATACAAGAAATACTTATCTTGAGAAGAAGCTTCCCCACAACTAGATATGTCAATGCAACGTTCCACCCAACCATAGGCCATCGTGCTCATCAATCTCTCAGCATCACTACCACCTTTGAGCTGGGCATGATTTCCACAAGGAACTAGAGAGCAACTGGCTTACACACAACAAGACCATACACCCACGGTCAAGACAACACACAGTTGGGTTTCACGGATTGTCCAGCTAAGCCAATAGACAATTGGGTTTCACGAGCTATTAAGGCAACAAGCCAATAACATAAGGTCCTTGGACTTACTCAACCAAGTCAACACCAGGATGCCCTTCCCAACAAAATACGAGTTCTGGGTTATAGAGATACGTTTGGCAACTGCAACAGAAATGGTAGATGGAGAAAAACATCCCAGGGGAGCAAATCGTTTTTGGGAACCTCCTTGGGCTTCATGGAGGTAAAAACAACCTCATTAAACCCCCAATTCGTGGATCTGAATTCAAAAAAACATCTATGACATTACGGGAGAAAAAACGACCTCCCTAAACCCACAGATCGTGAATCTCTTTTGGCCATTCACGCAGCAATAACAAAACGGACTTCCCAGCTTGGAGAAAGTGAGGAAATGTCAAAAGAACGTGAGGGAAGCTACCATCTTGCTCACAGGGGAAAAAACGACCTCTTCCAAACCCCAAAAGTGTTCCCCCCTTCTTCCCATTCTTCCAGCAACACAAAAAACGAATTATGGGCATGGGGAAGTGAAGAAAACGACATGAAATCATGAAGGGAAAGAGCTCAACCACCTACCACTGCGTGAGAGAGCCCAAACGTGAACGAGAGTGAGTGAAGAATGAAAGACATGGGTGAATAATGGCTTGGGCATGCATTTCCAAGCATTTACTTTCCCAATTAGTCAAAAACACGTTTTCCAAAAATGGGTGGCTTCCCAAATACGAATTTGAATCCCATACTCTTCCCATCCCCATGCATTAACTTCCCCAACCAATTTATAAATGACTGGGCACAAAAGACAAAATGGGCAGTTGACAGTTTTATGGGTTTTCCCTTGACATTTGGCTTTTCCCCATTGGCTCAAGGGTTTGAATATTCCCCCCATCCCTATTCCTTGTGAAATCATGCCCCCATCTCTTTAACGTTGTGACGCATAGATAGTTGTGGTATTTTTATTAATTTGCATTTTTACATGATGTCTCAAAACATATTGTGCCTAGCTAGCACATAACCCATCAACACTGATTTTAATCGCTGATTCATAAAACACTAAATCGATGGTGGGCCTTTGCCTTGAGATCCACACCATGATCAAATAAAAATATTACATCATGTGCAATTCAATACCATGGGGTCGAAACCGGGGCACACATTCCCCTCCCCCTTGGGGTCAAAAACGAGGTGTTAGATGTACCTTTTTAGGAAGATCGCGACTTGGTCCCATGGTCTTGGCAATGTCTCCAGTGCCACTCCTCTAACCCTTCTCTTCACTTGCTCCCTTGGTGCTAGAAATTCTTTGGCTGCTCTCAAATTGTGCCTCTTCCTAAAAAAACAATGTTCTCTAGTCCGAGGCAGTCCTGTGACCTCTGCTATGGATCGTTCTAATGCATCTATCCTTAATCCTCTTATTTCTGAGTATTCTCCATTCAGGCTCATAGCAAACTGGAGTGTTGTTTCCTCATGAAATCCGTTCAATATCTGGAAATGACCAATCCATCCATCTTCCCAAAAAATGTCATAGACCTCTCTGTTTGCAGACAGAGCGTCTAGATTGCTAGGTTCATACTTGATTGGAGGACCCATAATTCTCTTTATTGGCTATGATCAACAGATATAGTAACTGACAGAATCAGTCGTTCAAGTTGCAACAGTTGGATACAGTAACAAATAATAGGGGTTCGTATGGGTGTTCTGAAGCTCTTGGCGAAATTAGAAACATGATGTGTTACAGATTATCGGAGATAGAGTGAAAATTTGTTTAAAATTATGGAGTACTGTCAGGAGTCGAAAAGGTATAATCATTATTATTACATCATTAAATACTTGATTATACTTACAATCAGAATCCATACCTGATCATTGTTACTTGAGTCGTCAATTCCCCAGTATAATTCGAACTTTCAATGCCAAATAATCATGAGGGAGATGATTTCACACGCCCAATTAAGGATAAATCTATTGTCAATCATTAATCAGGCGGGGCACGTTCGTAACAACATTGATTTCCCGAACGTGCAGACAGAGTGTAAAAGATCTCATCATGAAACATTGAGATTCAGTTGGAAATCCGCCCCAAATTCGACGAATTTTCTGTAAGATTTCAACAACAATACCGATGGAAAAGTTGGCGAAAAAATAGCAGAGTTGCAGCGCAAAATAGCCAACTTTGATGGAAAAGTAGCAGAGTTGTAGCAAATAATGGTCAAAGCTAGTGGAAAAATTAGTGGTGTTGCAGCGGGGTTCGACCAAAAACAACGGAAAAATGATTGGTGTTGCAGCGGAGTTTGGCAAAAAAAGACGGAAAAATTAATGGTGTTGCAGCGGAACTTGGCAAAAAACGATGGAAATATTGGTGGTATTGCAGCGGAGTTTGGCCAAAAACGACGGAAAATTAGCAATGTTGCAGCAGAACTTGGCCAAAAAGGATGGAAAAATTGGCGGTGTTGCAATGGAGTTTGGAAAAAAACGACGGAAAATTTAGCGGTGTTGCAATGGGAGTTGGAAAAAACGATGGAAAAATTAGCGGTGTTGCGACAGAGTTTGGCCAAAAATAGCAGAGTTGCAGCGGGATTTGGCCAAAAATAGCGGAGTTGCAACAGATAAAGATTAAGCATTTTAACAAGATTTCCGCTTAAAAAACAATTTTGGCAGGGCTCAGTAAGAATACATTTCCCATCAAAGATCTGCAATCTTATCCATACATTCTTTCAAGGATTCGTATCAATGAATAAGGATCATCCATGGTTCTGCAATTGCTTGGCCCATCGCAACTGCTTTTCTTGCATGAACCTTCTCACGAATACCTATTCACAATTCTCAGAAAAACACACCCGATCATAGCGAAAAAGAAAAAGAAAAAGAAAAGAAAAGTACATAGCAAAAATTAAACCATTTTATTTATATACAGATTTTGCGGAATTTGCAGCAGACTTAAAAAGTTTAAGAAACAAGGGAAGATTAACCCTACTCCTGTACCAGTTGACAGTTTGGATCAGCTGCGACCTATGAAATAAATACATCCTTTGAGATCGGTTTGTGATAAAGTCGTAATCAATGACCATTGGCAAACAAAGGTGTGTAACTTTCATCAATGGTGGTCAACCGAACGGTTCCATTGTCAAATACCTGATCTATTCTGTAAGGTCCCAACTATCTTGTGCGTAGATTTCCTTTAAAGTCCCTTTTAAACTGTGAATCATACAATAAATCCCAATCTCCTTCACATAACATATTCTTCTTAATAAATCTATCATGCCATTTGGAGCATTGTTGTTGAATTAAAGTTGTATGATGTACAACAACGATTCACTTTTCATCTAGTTCATTCAGTTGATTCAGCCAATTTTTTTTAGCCTCTGTCAAATCCAGGTTTGCTTCCATGGTTTTTCTCGGAGTTTTAATTTCAAATTCAATAGGAAAAACAACACTCTTAACATACACCAGTTCGTATGGGGAGAATCCTGTAGTGTCGCGCCATGTTGTATGGTAGGCCCACAATGCTTCTGGAAGCCTATCAGCCCAATCCTTGCGATGACTCTTCACTGTTTTTGTGAGGATTGGCTCAATCACCTTGTTCATGCTTTTCACCTACCCATTGTCCTATGGATGATATGGAGAGGTGACTCGGTGTTGAATGCGATACTTCTAAAACATGGCCTCCATATTTCGGGACACAAACTGTGGTCCTCCATCTGTCAGAATTTCCCTGGGTACTCCAAAGCGGGTGAAGATATCTGCATATAAAAAGTCTATTCCAGCCTGATCCTTGGCCTTTACCAAGGCCACGAATTCTACCCACTTGGTCATATAGTTAGTGCAAACTAGAATGTAAATTTTTTGTCTTGATGGAGGGTTGATAGGCCCTACAAAATCTAGGGCCCATCTATCAAAGGGTTCAACCACCTATTGTGGTTGAAGTGGCATCTCATCTAATATGTTTGGTTGGCCCATTCTCTGGCAGCTGTCACAGGCCTGAACATATTTCCTTGCATCTTGAAATATAGTTGGCCAGAAGTAGCCCATCCTTAATACTTTATGGCCTGTCCTTTTAATCAGAAAAATGCCCCCCACATGGCTCATCATGGAAAGCCTTCAAAATACTATGGATTTCATCATCTCTCACACATTGCCTGATTTCCAAATCAGGTCCTGTGTAAAAGAGGTGGCCTTCAATCCAGCAGTACCTCGCACTTTGCTATATAATTCTCCTCTTTTCTCGTTTGGACAAGTGCGATGGAAGTATACCTGCAACCAAATAATTGGCAATTTTAGTGTACCATGGGGAAAAGACTAAGACTGCAAATAAATGTTCATCAGGGAAAGAATCTTCAACTGGTGTATCATCTTCGTTATTAGTCAGCCGAGATAGAAAATATGCAACTATGTTCTCCTTCCCTGGTCTGTCAACAATAGTGATGTCAAATTCCTGGAGTAACAACAACCACCTAGTCACTCTAGCATTAATAATGGGTTTGTTCATCAAATATCTAATGGCTGAGTGGTCAGTATGTACAAATGTAGAGTATCCAGTAATGTAATGTCTAAATTTATTGATGGAATAAATGATAGCAAGGAATTCCTTCTCTATTACCGTGTAGTTTAGTTCAGTAGGAGACAGGTTCTTACTAACATAATAGATAGTGTGCGGGCTGTGACCTTCCTGTTGTCCTAGAAATGCGCCAAAGGTTGTGTCTGAAGCATCGAAAGAAATATGAAAAGGCAGGGCCCAATTAGTCCCCCTCAAGATGGGTGTTGTAGATAGCCTCTTCTTTAGTTCTTAAAATGTTGTCTGGCATGCATCTGTCCACACAAATTGAGCATCTTTCATTAATAAAGTAAATAAGGGAGATGCCAACTTGGAAATTTTTCTATGAATGTCCTCTAATAACCAGCATGACCACGAAAACGTCTTACCTCTTTCTGCGACCCAGGGATAGGAATATTTGAAATTACCTTTATCTTGGTTGGATCTACCTAAATACTTGCAACAAAGATAAAATGTCCCAGAACCACACCTTCACTCATCATCATGTGGCATTTTTCGGTGCTCAGAGATAGGTGTGTTTTTTCATAGCATTTTAGAAATTTTTCCAGGTTCTCCAGTGCTTCATCAAAACTATCGCCACAAGGAGTGAAGTCATCCATGAATACTTCCATACAATCGTTCACCATTTCAGAAAATATTCCAATTACATCCCGTTGAAACATGGTCGGCGCATTGTACAACCCAAAGGGAAGCACCCTGTATGTGAAGCTGCCCTAAGGGAAAGTGAAGGTGGTTTTATCCTGGTCTTCAAGGGTAATCTAGATTTGATTATACCCACTGAAACCATCCAAGAAGGAAAAGAACTATTTCCTGGACAGGGTGTCTAGAACCTGATCGATGAAAGGCAAAGGGAAATGGTCCTTCTATGTTGCTTTGTTAAGTTCTTTGTAATCCACACAGACACGCCACTTCCTGTTCTTTTTAGGTACGATCACAAGTGGGGAAACCCACTCGCTGTCTGAAATCAGGTAAATAAATCTTGCCTCTATAAGTTTTTGGATTTCCTCCTTCACAATATCTCTCATGTTAGGGTTCATTCTGCGCTAGGGTTGTCATACAGGATTTGAATCATTTTTAAAGTAAATATGATGGGTGCATAGTGTTGAGGGAATTCCCCTCATATCTGTGTACTCCCATGCAAAATCCCCCTTATGTTGTTTCAGGAGTGTAATAAGGCGTTCCAGTTCGTCAGCTTTGAGATTAAGGTTGATGTTCAATGTTTTCCCTGAGTCAACTTATACTGGAACACTCTTGGAATTATCAATTACTGGAATCAATTCAATATTACTGACTAAGGATGATTCTATGAGTTCTTTCTGTTCTCATTCTTTTAGTGTGCTATCCAGGATCTGATATGCTCGTTTAGTGACAGACATGGGCTCGCTAATGAAAATACATATGGTATCATCTTCAGTTTCTATCTTAAAGGTCAAGGCTCTCCCAATTGTTAATAAAGGTTGAATATCCTCTTCTTCCTCTAAATCCATCCACACCAGAGTTTCAAATTCTATTCTCGGTTTATTTGGAGGATATAAAGTCATATTTTTAATGGCACTTCCATCAGAAATTGTCATGGAACCTGATCTACAGCTGATGTATGCATCTGTTGTAGCCAGCCATGGTCTTCCCAAGATCAATGGGTGTCCCCCCAGCTGTGGCTTAGGCTGTAAAACAACAAAGTCTGTAGGGTACTCCCATGAATCAAAGGATACTACAATGTCGTCCACAACTCCTTATGGTTTAATAGTAGATCTATCATCCATCTCTAGGATAGTTGGGGTAGGCCTGAGATTGGCAAGTCCTAGTTGTTTTAAGGTATCAAGAGTCATAACATTTATTGATGCGCCTAAGTCGACCAAAACATTAGAGATTTGAATCTTCCCAATACATACTGTGATAGTGGGGTTACCTGGATCATCGTATTTGGCTAATGGGACTTTCCCATTATTAGTTCAAATAACTGTCCTACCACATGCACTGTAGGTGGGTCCCTCGATTTCCTTCCCGGTTTCTTTACAACCGGGTCTCTAATAATTTTGGCATAAATGGGTACGTCATGTAGGGCTTGTAATAGTGGAATTCTTACATAAATATTTTTCAACTCTCCTAGGCGGTGAAACTAGGTTGTTCCACGGCCTTTTCAAGGTTAATCATTTAAGATACGGTGGTTCTTTCGAAGACCGTGTAAGTTGCATTTTCGTGTGTGTCTCTGCAAGTGTTTCAGTTGTTGTTTCGTCATGTATCTCAATCGACATTTCAGCTAGTGTTTCAGCTAGTATTTCAGTGTCCTCAAAGATGTGGATCGTTGAATTGAATGAATTTTCAAATGGTGGATTCATTCCTTCATCAGTCACGGAGGATGGAACATCCTCAGTTTGACTATTGGTTCCACTACCCTCCCCGATCGTAGGTGTAAATTATTACAAGGGAGAGGGAAAATGGAATAAGCTGGCATGGTGGAAATTTCAAATTGTTGCACTGCCTTATTGTTGGGATTAGGGCTAGGTTGAGCACAAAAATGAGGACGGAGCGGTGCACCCATTGGTGCATCGTTGTTCGGGAGTTGCAACTGAGGTTTTTGATACTACGGATAGGATGGTTAGTTATGCAGAAACTGGTTATGAGAAAACTGGTTCCCTGGATACGGATTTCTCCATCGTGAAGACCAAGGAGCTTGTTAGTTTGGTTGTGGTTCCCATGAAGTCCAGAGGTTCGGATATGGTGTTGGAGGTTATGAAGGTTGGTTCCATTGTGCATTACAATATGAGTATGGTGGAGGAAATTGATTATTAGAACTATTCCAAGAATTGAAAGGAGTAGGCTCAGAATGTATACCTAGAACCCGTGGTTGCGACGACTTCTTTTGCGAAATGAAACAGGCATGTTCTATGTCTGCAATGGATGCCTGAAAGACTTCTTTAGATTTTGGAAGTGAGGGACAATCTTTGGTATCATGCTCCAATTCGAACAGACCACACACTTCTACCTTATCAAGTGGACATTCTTTCAATGGGTGCTTCTTCCTGCACTTAGGGAAGAACACCCCAAGTACCAGATCTTTAGGCACTTGTATTTGTTTTTCTCTCATAAAATATACTTGTGAAGAGATGGAACTCATCATGTCAGTTTTGAAATTCTCGAGGAGATTGCTAATCTCAGCCCCAGTAGCTCCTCCGCTAGTTGACTTCTGTGCCCATGATAAAATGTCTCGATCCTTTGTATTGGTTCAGGTAGATCCCCTGGAAAAGTGTCGACATAAGTCCACAATGTGATCAAATGATTCCTTGTAGATATCTCCCTTCCCTAACAAGTAAGCATGTCCAGGAAGTCATCTCTTATTCCCCAAAACAGAATGTTCTTGAGGACATCCCTCCCAATAGTGGTTTGTTCTGCCCTCTGCACATTATACGAAGCATTTCCAGAAAATCCTCCAAACTCTCTTCATCTTTTTGCACCATCTTAAATAACTCTTCTCTCTTATCCTTCGTCCTACAGTATTCTTGGCATTTTCCGAGAAACACATGTTTCATTTGCTCCCAAGTTGCGACAGTTTCACCACCCAAGCTCATAAACCAGTGTAGGGAATTATCTTTTAAGGTAGCAAGAAAGAGTTTCAGCTTCTGCTCACTGGAGGTGTAGTCATAACTTTGAAAGAGAATGTCGAACTCAAAGAACGAACTCATATGGATATTATATGGCCTTCCCATGAAAGTGAGGTAACACTGAGGGAAAAATATTCTTCATGGGGGCCTATCCAGTTAGTTACCGATTGGGTAACTGGAGTGTGGAAAATTTCTCCTCATGTTGGAGGTCACCATCATCATTATGATTTTCCCCTACTTCTTCCTCATGATCATCATGGTGACGTTCGTTATTCATTTTTAACTCCTCCTCTTCCTATTTTCGATTCTTATAATCTTCAAACTTCTGTCGAAACTGTAACCACTCCTATTTTGTAACTTCTTTTCCATTTATTTGGCAAACCTCCTCTGGTCCACCTATTCCCACGGGACTACCCCTATCTCCTAGAGTTTCTTCCACGGGAACACCAGATGGTGTCGCAGCTCCTATTGTTCTCTCCACCATTGACAGTGATGCTTCCAGCCTAGGAGAAACAGGGCTTATTGTGATAGATGATGGTCTTTGATTTTGAGCTCCAATAGAAGAATTATCCCTGGAGACTAATTCATCAATGAATGTCTTTCTCCCTAATCCTAGGATCTATCCATGACCACTACCACCTGCCAAGTTAGTATTTTGGGGATTTCTGGGAATATCCCGTTGAGTTCTTCTCGTATTCATGCAAACCTATAAATCATGCAAGCTTAAAATCATACCTACTAAAGAAAATGAATCAATTCAACCACTAACTATGCCTATCAATTACCTTCCCCGACAACGATGCCAAAATGTTGGGCACTCTATATACTCATTAATTGCTTAACAAGAAGACACTACTACATATCACTCAAAATTCCCATGAAACTTTTCCACGAAACAGTTAAAACCATTGCTTTAGTGGAAAAACAGTTTTAATTTTTTGAAAATTTTGGAAATTTTCCTGACTTTCGTCGCTATTGCAACAAACCTTCAAGACTGTCGCTATTGCGACGAAAGTTTTATATCATCGCTATAGCGATGAAAGCTTAAGCTTTACTTTTTTGTTTTTGTTTTTATTAACGATCATTTTGATTTTTTCTTTATTTGAAATTTGTTCGTTGTCCATTTTTTTTCTGAACCACGACCCTCATTGATCTATAAATACATGTTCTTAAGTCATTTTTTCAGAATCATTTGCTAGAGTTGCAGATATCTTTCTATTTCTTTGTCATTTTGCGATTTGAAGAATCCGGTACTGGTTTGACACATCGAATTTTTGTTCACATTCGTTTTCTAGGCTAGTTTGACTGCAATGCACTAGTCTTTTTTTTTGTTGCGACTTTTTTTGTTGTTGCACCCTTTATCATGTCAATTTGTTGAAGTTCTAATGAACATGAACAATATTAGTGTGAGGAATTTGTTGCGAAGAATTTATATTAGAGTTGAAACCTTTTATTCTCTTTCATATAAAGAAATTTATATTTTTAGTAAATTATTTAACTTTAGTGTGATGAATATATATAACAACAATATATAGGTTTTGGAAGAAAAGTGTAATTTTAATCAATAATTATTTGACTACTTTTTAGATTTACTCCCTTAATTAACCTCAAACAATTTTTTTTTTACTTCCACTATTTGACATAATGTTGAAAATTGATTTTTATTTTACTATTCCTTAAAAGTGTCCATATGGATAGTATTGATATCCCAAATGTGTCAACCAAGGTCAATCACACTGGAAATTTTTTAACGATGAAAAACCATCCTCATCATCAACCTAGATGAATGTCAAAATGTGACATATACATAGTAGACCATCACAACCAATTTAACCCATACAATATTTTTCTATAAAACATAACCCTTGCAGTATGTCATTGGAATTTGCGACATAATAATTGTACATTGAATGTACTATTTTGACATAATATGACATAAATTAACATTTCAATGTGACATAACTATGTTCTCAACCTTCTTTATATCAAAATTTGATATAGGCTTGCAATCTCACAAAATGTAAGAATGTGAAATTTTTGGAGGACATCATCTCCATATTAAAATGGTTCATAATTTTGAATTGAAACTCTTCACCGTAGTCAGTTTCCATTATGGTTGTTGTAACTATTGTCAACATAGTCAATATAGTTTAATGTTTTCAATATTGGATAACCATGGTAAACATAGTTAAACACATTGACCATTGTAATGTTACATAACTATATCAAGATGTTGAAATCCACAATGCAATATGGGACATAATTAGCATTGGTGATTGTACTTATTTGACATAGACCACCCTGAATTAGCATCACTATGTGACATACCTATGTTGTTAACATAAATACCCAACCTAATTTGACATAGTACAACCTCATGTGTGCTAATTTGACTTAGTTAGTAGGTCTAAATGGACATAATTAGTACCCGATTTGACATAATCCAATGTGTGTAATAATCTAACCTATGTACCAATTTGACATAATTTGGCAAAATCCATTCTATGTACTAGTAATTTGACATAATCATTGTTGAATTTACCAATTTGACGTATCCGACCCAAAAATATGTTAGTACGTGGCATACATAAGTTATTAGTTAATATTGTGGTGGGTAATTATAAATAATTAACCACAATTAAGTATTGATGTTTTTAATTAATATTATTATTAATTAATTACAAACATTTATTATTAAATGTAATGCCCGACGTAGTGTGTTAAGCCCCTGGACATATGTTGTGATTATTATTTGTGTTGTTATGTTGTACTAGGTTATGGACTATGGGCTATGGGAATTATTATTATTAATATTATGTATTTATGTTTAGACATACGTTACATATTGATTAATGAGTATTTTGTTGTTGTTATAGGCTATCAGAATGTCAAATAAATTTTCTTGGGAAGAAAACAATAGGAGGTATGCTGAGGCTATGGCAGCATTAGAAACGAAGGGTGATGGAAAGTGTTATTTCCCTTGCAATGATTGCAGAGGTTTGCGAACTATAAGAATTTTACGAACATCAACCGAAAAAAATTGTAAGGAGAAGGGGCATGCTAAAGGGGGTTATGAATATCATCCATTGGTAAGACGGTATTCATTACATATTGTACTTCTTGTAATAGTACTGATAGTGTATTCACAATTTTTTTTATCATTTTAAATATATGCGTTGTATATTATACATTAATGTTATTGCATTGTTTGTAAATATAAAGACAATGCCCCCAAGATGTCGACCGCCAGAGAGCTATTTGCCACATAATAGTAGAAATACTACTTTGCAAGACCATGAGCATGGAGATCATGTTAGTGAATATGGAGTTCTTAATGATCCTATGGACGAAGATGACGTTATTGATACTAATGATGAAGAGGAGATAAATAGATTGCTGAAAGACACATTTGCTCCATTGGATGAGGAAAACCTCCATGATTTTCATGATGTTCCTCTTCTCGAGAAGTCCCAAGAACCTCTTTATGAAGGCTCAACAACCAATATACTATTTGCTATATTGTTGTTGGTGAACTTGAAGGTTTTGAATGGTTTATCAAACACTTGTTTCACACAACTCCTAAGGTATGTAAAGTTGATCATTTTCCATTATTTTTAGTGTTAATTAATTCGTAAATTAGGGATTTGATTTATTTATGACGTATATTGTTTACATTTCACTTTTTGTCAATGTTGCAGATTGTTGGGTGAATTTCTATTACCACCATCAAATAATTTACCACGCACAACTCGAGAGGTATTCTTGATTATGAAAGAAATTGGAGTGGAGTATCAATCTATTGATGCATTTCCTAATGATCATATTATATATTATGGACAATATGCATCAGAAAACAAATACCCATAATGTGAAATTAGTAGATATCGAACTGATCAATTAACAAAAGAGGTCCCTCACAAATTTCTTCGTTATATTCCCATAATTCCACGTTTCCAATGACTATTCAGGTGCCAAAGTATAGTGTAGTTTATGGATTACCATGCGAAGAGCAAAAGTGAAGATGGTGTTCTTCAAATTCCTGCAGATGGTTCTGCATTGAAGAACATCAAAGAAAAATGGCCAGTTTTTAAAGATGAACCTCGTAATGTTAGACTTTCATTGGCAATTGATGGTTTCAATCCATTTGGTGAGCTTCGTTCTACTTACTTAGTGTGGCTTGTTCTCGTCATAAACAATAACCTACCTCATTGGATGACCATTAAGGGAGAGCACACAATGTTGGCAATGATTATTCTAGGTATTTTTGTGAAAGCTATAATTATATTATTTCATAAAGTTATTTGTTTAATTGTTGCATGAGAACACCTTTTATACATTTGGATGGAAAACTAATTATCAATATTGTATGTTTATTGATCAATTAGGCAAGTACCAAGTTAAAGATCATATGAATGTATATATTGATCCTCTTATCGATGAGCTATTGAAGTTATGGGATGGAATCACTATGCATGACATCTCTAGACCAATAGGGTAGAAACAATTTTAGTTCCATGGAATACTTGCATGGACAATTCATGACGCTCCCTCGTTAACACATTTTTGTGGTATGTAACTTTATGTTGCATGTCGTTAAAATTATATGTTTTTAAGGTTAAAAACATGCATTTTTTATATTGTTTAAATTAATAATCTTTTGATGCAGCTATAACATCAATACATATATCTCGCAAGTCTTCAAACAAAGGGAAAATTTGCATGTCCAGTATGTGGTCCTAGGATAAAATCTCATTGTTCAAGAATTTTAGCAAAGGAGTTGTTCGATGAGTACATGCACTTCCTCCCTAAGAACCATAGGTACAAAACTATTGAAAAAACAAAATTCAATGGTAAAGAAGAGAATGAAAAAAAACCACGAAGAATGACACCTCACCTATGGAAGTTGGAATATAACAGAAATCGTCGAGGTATGCAAATTGTATATGTAGCATACACTATTACTTCACATAATATTATGATTTTTATATTTTTATTGAATTTTATCTACCATGGGTGTCATGATTTATTGTTAATGTGTTTTCATGTATGTTTAATGAATGTATTTAAGGCATGAATGGGCTTCCACGAGGAATGAAGAGTTATACCATCCAATTAAATAGGTTTCCTTACCATGAGCACCTACAAATAGCTCATTTGTTTGATTCAATGCATATCGGGAAGAATGTAACAGAAATGATATGGCACACATTAGATGGAAGGCCAGAAAAAAGATAAAATTGGAAATATTTGTAGTGACATTGCAGAAGCCAATCACGCATTACAAAGTGTAATTATTTTTAATGTCGAAAATGGGAACCGAAATATTAGTCTTCCATGGTTATTGACGGAGCAACAAAGCAATGCTATAAAACAAGTGATTCAGAAAATAAGGTTTCCGACGGGGTTTTTGTCAAACATAAAAAATATCTTAACCCAAAAAGGTGATTTTGGCGGTGTTAAAACTCATGACCCACATACATTCATTAACGTAATTATTTACGAATATAATTTCCATTTTGTAAATATTTTTAGTAATTGTTCTCTCTTATTTGGAAACATTAGATAATGATTTGATTTTTGCTATAGTACGTTCTACCTCTAGCTCTCCCAGATAGCTTTGACAAAAACATAAAACAAGTTATATATGATCTTGGTAAATACATGAGGTACGTAACAATTTTATATGCATGAAAAATGTTTTACGTTCTTTTGTTTGCATTGTTTATTGACATATTGTGTTTTATAGCTTCAAACTTTAATATATATTATATTCCTGAATCTGGTTGATCATTCATGTTCTTTTCTTGCATCTTTTGTAGGTGGATTTCATCTAAAGAAATCCATAAAGAAGATATTAGGTATTGGAAGAGAGAAATTCCTCGTCTAATGTGTGAAATGGAGAAGCATTTACCTCCAGCATTTTTCAATGCACAAGAACACTATCTCATACACCAAGTTGAGGAGATTGAATTGTGTGGACCTGTAAACTTAAGGTCAATGTGGATGGTGGAAAGACATTTGAAGTCATTGAAGGATTTTGTTAGACAAAGAGCACTCCCTAAGGGTTCTATGATGCAGGGCTATATGTTATATCAATCCATGGTGTACATTAGTCAGTATCTTCCAAATTTAGCAAAAAATATCAATCTGTCGCACATTTGGCATGTCGACTCCATCAACAAATTTGAAGGGGAGGTCCTGTTGGGGAAAGGTAGAAAGAGGAAAGTGAAAGGTAAGGAGAATGGTTTACATTTTATTTATTATACAATTAATTTTTTTATTTATGTAATTTTTATTATTCCATCAGTATTTTAAGGTAAACTTAATTGCCTTTAATGATAGCTAATTTAAAATTCTTAATTGTTTTTTTCATATAGTTGGTCGCATGTGGGATGCAATACATTTATACGTTGCAAACAATATTGATTGGATGGAGCAATGGATTGAAATATGTACATAATACTATGGACCTTAACATGGGAAGGGGTTAGTAAAATTATTAAAACATTGCATCATCATCAAGAGGAATATCTCGAACTTACGCAAAGGGAAAATGATTTAGAATGTGGTTTAAAAGATAAAAAGGCAAGTATATTTACCCTACTCATTTTTTTCGGTGTTTCACATTGTATCGAAATATTTCTCTCATTTATGTCTTCTTATATAGTTATTTACGGAGTCGGGCATGATGCAGCTAATACATCACAATGCTATGTGGTGCAATGGTCATAAATTTTGCATCAAAAAGTTGGATGACAAGAGGAAAACATTTGATTGTGGGATAACTGCAGTTTTTCAAGTCACTAATGTTTCCTCTAGAAGTGACAGGCATCCAGGAGTATCTAAAAATAGGTACTATGGTTATTTGGAAGATATACTTAAGTGTGACTTGAATTCATTTAAAGTAGTTCTGTTTGAGGTCAAATCGTACATGTTACGAATGAATGAACATGATCCAGAAATAATTGTTATTAATCATTCCAATGGATTTACCATGGTTAATACAAGGGCACTTAAACCAGGTATAGAGCTGTATGTTCTTCCAAGTCAATGTGAGTAGGTCTTTTACTCATAGGTTCCAGGTAAAGTAGGTTGGTCATACATTGTTAGATACGATCCAAGAGGAAGACCGGTCAAGTGTAATGCAGTAGAGGAAGAAGACAATGTTGAAGAAGAAGGTGATGCAGATCAGGAGCAGTTGAGCGTTGACGTAGATGTGTCAGATGAAGAATCTGATCATCCAAATGATGTGGCAAACAATGAAATTGACATTAATTATATTGATGATGAATATCTAACCGAAAATGACTTTGATCATTACCCTGATATGAGCGATCTTTTCAACGATAACGATTCAGAACCAGATGATGATACAGATGTTGAGTTAGATGAAGAAGAATCTGAATGACATTGTAGCAATGTTGGAATCTAGGAAGTATGTGATAACATGTTTTTGAATAATGCATTATGTTTATGACTGTTTATTTATGTTTAAACCATCGTTATCATCATCATCGTCATCACCATCATCATAATATTCATCATCATCATCATCTCCATCATGATCACAATGTTCACCACCACCACCAACATCATCATCATCTTCATCATCCTCATCCTCATCATCATCATCTTCGTCGGCATCATCATCATCATCATAATCCTCGTCATCATCGTCATCGTCATCACCGCCATCATAATATCTGCCATCATCATCATCTTCACCACCACCACCACCATATCATCATCGTCTTCATCATACTCATCCTCATCATCATCATCTTCATCATCATCATCATCATCATCATCATCATCATAATCCTCGTCATCATTATTGTCATCATCATCATCATCACCCTCTTCCTCATCAACATCATCTTCTTCTTCTTCATCATCATCATCATCATCGGCATCACCATCTTCATCATCATCACCACCATCTTCTTCTTCATCATCACGACCACCATCATTGTCATTGTCATCGTCATCATCGTCATCGTTGTCATCACCATCTTTGTCGTCATCATCATCTTCATCATTAACCTCATCATTATCCTCGTCATCATCATCATCCCCATCATTGTCATCATCATCAACATCGTGATAATCATCTTCATCATCATCATCATCCTCATCATAGATGACGATGATGATCGTAATTGATATCTACTCTATATATTTTGATTTAATATTGCGTTAGAATTAATGAATTTTATTGGTACGTATAAATTAACGGTTTGTTACTGTTATTTACATTTTCCTGTATGTTGTCATATGCTATAACACATTTTTTTAGATATATTTTGTCGGGTTATGGGAAATTGAGAGTGATGTGAGGGGGGGAGGGGCCATAAGAGCTTCCATCTTCACGTGGTTGGCCCTGTTTAGTAAAGAATATTAAATTATTCTCGAAACAAAGATAAGCTCAGTAAGGAAAAAATCAACATAATCATAATAAAAAATCATCATCATCTTCATCATCATCATCTTCTTCATCATCATCTTATTCATCTTCATCATCATCTTCATCATCTTCATCATCATCATCCTCCTTATCATCTTCATCCTGATCATCGTCTTCATTGTCATCATCATCATCACCATCATCATGATCATGATCATCGTTGTCATCACCATCATGATCATCACCATCATCATATTATTCGTCCTCATCATCATCTTCATCATCGTCATCATCATCATCATCATCTTCATCATCATCATCATCATCATCACCATCATGATCATCATCATCACCATCATCATAATCTTCCTCATCATCATCATCTTCATCATCATCATCATCTTCATCATCATCTTCATCATCATCATCATCTTCATCATCATCTTCATCATCATCATCATCATCATTGTCATCATCATCAGCATCGTCATCACAATCTTCATCATCATCATTGTCGTCGTCATCTTCATCTTCATCATCATGATCATCATCGTCATCTTAATCATCATCATCACCATCATCACCACCACCACCACCACCACCATCATCAGCAGCAGCAGCATCGACATCACCATCATCATCATTATCTTCATCATCGTCACCATCATCATCATTGTCTCCACCATCATCATCGTCGTCGTCGTCGTCGTCATCTTCATCATCATCATCATCATCATCCTCATCATCAACTTAGCACATAATTAGAGAAGGTTATTATGAGCATTGTAGAATCTTCCAAGAACTTAACCAACCAAGTAGCGACTATACTCACACATAAACTAGACCTAAACAAAGTACCTATACACTCTCCTCTTTTTATTAGTCAACTTGGTCCATCTATAAGGCATGCTCGTATTGGTCATTATTTCCTATCTTTTAAGAAGACGAGAGATTTCAAAGCTTATTTAGCGACCAACTATGTTTCTAATATCTATAAGGACATCCAAGCTTATCTATACATCATGGTTAAACTCTTTCCATACCTATGTACATCATCGAATAGTGACAATTAGTTTCTAATCACAAAAAGATAAACCAAAATGAGTCTTATTGAAATCTACATCATATAAATAGGGACATGCACTCTACTCACTAAAAGTGTGGTATGGTTGAATCAAATGACAAGTGAAAAGTGGTTGCAATGTGTCATCTAGTTAAGCAAAGAGTCAATGTCAAAAAAAATGAATACCTTAGAAAAATAAGAGACTTACTAGTCATAAAAGAAGAACTATAAAAAATTGATGTAAAAATAAAACTTTCTCAAATATTCCTCAAACATATAGTGGAAAAATCCTATGCTGACAAAGAAGTCGAAAACCTAACAATGGCCTTCCAAACATTAAACCAAATGGGGGTGTATGTTCCACCAAATAAGTGAGTGAAGGTGTGAATGGGACAATTATGAAGTAGGACATTTGATGCAACTCCATTCATCCTATTTTTATCTACCTGATGTTCCCTCCCACTTGAGAGAGCCACCTCTGGTTAATATTCCTAATAGAATAACTACTCGGATAGCTCGTTCATAGACACATCCAACATGTTTCCTACAGTTTCAGCAAAAATCCAGGATTCAAATGATATTTGGCATTGAAAGGGAAAGGGGCCCCATTCAGCCCTCTGGTTCTAGTCTTGGCACATACCACCCAAAACTGATGGGCCTACTGACAGGCTAGCCTATACCATGTTCATTATAAGAGAATTTTAGTTCCCTAAAATTCAACCACTATGCCTCAATTGTATAACGACTAAGGGGAATTATTTGGATGCTTGTCCCCAAATTCCTAACCTTCAACTAATATTAATTGTTTTTACCCTGAAGTGAGGAAATTAATGTGCTTGATTAAGTATTACTTTTAAGGCTCCATTGGGTTCATGAACTAAAGGGTGCTTGATATAGGGTGTAAGGGTGTGTGCACCAGTTGTACACAACATGAAATGGAAATGCTAAGAACTATAATTTTTTGAAAACAAAAGAAAGTAACTTACTAATTGAAGGAACTAAGTTAGAAATACTCACTTTTAACATTTAAAATACATGAAAATTTTAATGTAATATTCCACCTGTGAAAAAAAAATGTGGGGGGGGGGGATCAAGATTATCACCATTTTGGTTTCCATTTTTTGCACTTTGGCATTGCATTTATTTCATGTTGAAAGATATTGGCATGATGTTGTCTCTTAAAAAATTGTTTAGCCATATACAACTATACTTGATCACTAATATAAAATTGAATACACACCTTAGATATTTATGTTGAGCCTAAGAGGCATGTAGGGAATTAGTGAGATAAGAATTCATAATGTCCTAGTTTTGCCCCTTGGGATGTTTCAAATTAAAATATGTATACAAGGATATATTGATGGGAGCCCACTTAATACAATGAAATAAATTAAAACAAATACTAAGTTGTTGCAATATTTGCTTTTTAAGAACATATTGTTGCAATGTATGCCTTTAAACTCACATTCTCATTTGTTTAGAACAATTTGGGATATTTGTGTGCACATTCTTTGGAGGCGTCTCTCTATAAAGGGAGATTCTAAATTATGCACTTTGCACATAAATCCTAAAAACAATTATGCAATACTAACTTGAAAGCAATGTCTACCGCTAAAATTATGTTTGCATCTTAAACCTTAATGACAATTGTGTAGTACTAACTTAATGACAACTTAGTACTAACTTGTGAAATTATTGGATTTCAAAGCATAGTTTCTTTTGATCCATAACATAGTTTAAAGCATAGCATATTTGTTTAAATCATAACATATTTGAAATTTAAAGCATAGCATATTTGTTTTTCATAAATTATGGATTTTGATCCCTAATTCATCATTTTTGGACATTGATCCCCTTTTTCATAACTTATGGAGCTTGATCATGTTTCATAATTTGTCAGATCTATCTTGATCTTGTACATCCTCTTGTTTTCAACCCTTTACTGCTAGGTGCTTCCAGAGGTCGAGTTCACGACAGTTGTAACCAGAGGTCTACGAGGTCAGGAGGTCAAGGTCACGATAGTTGTTGCTGGAGGTCTACGAGATCACAACAATTGCTGTCGAAGGTCACGCAGAAGAGGAGGCTTTGCACAGGCAGAGGAGGGTTTGCAGCGATCGGAGGGTTTGCAGAGGTAGAGGAGGGTTTACAGATCTCACGCAAAGGCCGGCAGAATACCCCCCAAATCGATGAGTACCCTAATTTGATATCACAATAGTTGAATTTGCCAAGGTATTGTATAAATATCTAGAAACCGCCTATATCAAAACTAGAATTTTAGAAACTTCACAAACTGAACACTCACTAAGTATTCCAAAGTTGGATCATAAACCAATTTCTTGAATTCTTCATCCTTTTTCGATGCCATATTTTATTTGAAAGGTGCTTTTGGATTTTCCTGGCCAAATCTCAATTCCAAAAGGATCAAGAAATGGTAAAGCACCCTAGCTATCTCAACCCAGGACCAATAACTACACAACGAGTCTAGAAGCGAGTGATGGAGAAAAAATATATCAAGGTGCTTTGTTATACCCACATATCCCATATTATTGCTAGCCTAAGTAGGTTTGATCTCTAAAGGCTCAATATCCACTAAGCACACATATTCAGTTTTGCTTAAAATGAAGTCTTTCAATCTATTTGACCTGGTCGAGGCACCCCACAACTTACCACTACTCAATATTAAGTTGAGTTCCCCACCCAAAATGAGCTTCCCATGCCTGATCTAGTCACATGCCAACAGTGATGTCCAAAATTCTTCTCAACCCCCATATGGGCCATAAAAATTAAGACGATGTAACTATTTACCTAATTTGTGACTATGAAAAATCATGGATAGGCTTGAAAATACTACAAATGAATTGGAAAGAGAGATAGAAGAGGTCCACCCAATCACTAAACCTCCTGAGAACCCATTAGCCTCCAATGAAACAAACTCCCAATTAGTAAACAATTTCTTCAAATTCAAAATGACATTGTCCCTTACTAACATAGTTTCCTAAATGAACACCGCGTCCACTTTATTGGAGACAAACAGTCTTTTGAGGGCCAATTGTTTGGATCGTCCCCCCAAGCCTCTCACATTCAAGGAGAGGAGCCAACCTTGATGCATGAAAAGAAAGGTAAATTAGAATTTGTGAAGGGATTTAGTTTTGGAGAGGTGTAGAGAAGAGAAAATGAGAATTTAACTTTGAAGAAGAGGCTATCATACTAAGGAAAATAACAACCATGAAAGGAAACTATTAGAATCTTGGAAAAATCCAAGACCAAGAAAAACTTTGTTGGAAATTAATGGATAGTAGTCTGACCTATATATGCCACAATGAATAGCACTGGAGAGAGGGAATTATGAGGGATCGATGACCAAAAAAGGAATGTTTTCTACTAGTGTTGCATAAGTAAGTGTTGTGGTTTTCAAACAACTGATCCAACATAAAATTTCAATAGTGGTATACTTAGTAAATCCTACCCTTTCCTTTCAGTTATAGAAATTTTCCTGATAATTCTATACATCCTTATTCACCTTAGTGGTTCCATAGGCTATCTAGGGTGTGGAATCTATAATGGATTTCCTAGGGGTGGGTGGAAATCACTTGGTCTTAGTCAATTGATTGATATTCAATCTTTCAAAAAGATAAGTACTCCTTCATTTACTTTGAAAAATCTTGTATGTTTTGAGTAAACATTGTTGTGGATTGTGATAATTTTGTTGCATGTTTCAATCAATTTGATTTGGGTCAATGTATATGATGGGTTTTATGTGTTTCTCCATTTCAAAGAGTGGGTTAAACACGTGAATTTTTAAATGGGGAGTTTGCTTATAGAGTGGTAAATCGGGCATGCTTCATAGTCTTTGAGCATGGGAAGGCTATAGAGGTGGTTTCTTACAATGTAATTGATGATACATTGAGTTCACCTCCTAGTACACTATATATATATATATATATATATGAACTTGTCATGTATTTTTAAGCCAAGCTCAGATTATAGTAAGGTTGGATGAACTCAAGTTGAACAGATTACAAGGGACCAAAATAAAATGGCAGCACATGCATTTATTGAACACTTTTATGAACTAAATATGGCTCGGTTACCCATTATCAAATCTCAAAAGAATTGTCCTCTTTATTATTGGGGAAGCAATATAAATTTTGATATTTGCAGCTCCAAGATGCATTGAGGTTCCAAAACTTATAGAAATTCACATCCTCTTTGAGTCATAATATGGTAAACAATTTTTAGCTGCAACAATTGAATTGCATGGAAATTGTAGTATAAACGAAACAATTATTGAAGTACAAGAGAATTCCTTTGTTTAAGATCCCATTGGTGTACAAGAAAGTGCATTTAATTATTTATCAGTTCCAAAAGACACTTCAAGATGGGTTTTTCCTATTGTAAGGGAATTCACCATGAAATGTGCTAGGTGTTTCAAATAATGCATTTTGGAGGGTCCTTGGGTATGTGAAAATGATTATATTTGGTGTCTAAATGAATCATACAATATTTTCTTTTTAATTAGCCTTGTTCCACTTCCCCACACTAGCATTGAACTATTGGTTATTCCCTTCAATCCCTCAATTTCCCTTTTACACTAGTTAAGTCCATCCCTCAGACCTTGCATTTCTCTAATCAAATGATAGCAAAAAAAATCATGAGCCATTGTTCCCATTATACAAAGGATTATAGCTATTCTTAATAAGGCTTATGAGGAAATAGAGCACCACTTAAGGGATTCAAGGACCAAAGTTTCTATAAACAACTCCTTGTTATCCTAGTGAACTATTTTTCAAATCAAATACAAGAAGGAATGTTCATTCTTCTTTAGTTCTCGATATTTACCTACAAATCTTTGTGAACAAATATTTTCAAGGAAGGGTACTATGATATTACCCAAGGGGCCCAAATGTGGGGGTCAATGTATGCATTAGCTAGAAACCTAGTCCCATGGGATTATGGTTCATTCTGTAAATATTGTAATTTTTTTCTTTGGTTATTAAAGTGAAGAACCACCGCATATACCCTTGGAAGCTAAAATCCAAGACTCATACCAATGCATAAATAATTGGTTTTACCTCAATAAAAATTCATCTCTTGGAATTATTTTCTAGCCCAAGAGTGGTATTAGAGCTTGGAATTTTCAACTCCATGAAATTTTTAGGTCTACGTTTCCTTTGTCTATCCTCTATGTTTCCTCATTTATGGCATATTCTTACACCTTAGATCTGCAAACTCAGGACTGCATTATTCATTTTTACCAAAACTTGCAAACCCTAATTTCCCCATTGTTTGTCTATTCTTATCTCTCATATAGATCTCAATGTTTGGTTTTAACCCTATGTGTGTGTGTGTGTGTGTGTGAACTTGTCATGTATTTTTAAGCCAATGTCACATTATAGTAAGGTTGGATGAACTCAAGTTGAACAGATTACAAGGGACCAGAATAAAATGGCAGCACATGAATTTATTGAACGCTTTTATGAACTAAATCTGGCTCGGTTACCCATTATCATAACTCAAAATAATTGTCATGTTTATTATTGGGGAAGCAAAATAAATTTTGATATTTGCAGCTCCAAGATGCATTGAGGTTCCAAAACTTATATAAATTCACATCCTCTTTGGGTCATAATATGGTAAACAATTTGTAGCTCAAACAATTGAATTCCATGGAGATTGTAATATAAACGAAACAATTATTGAAGTACAAGAGAATTCCTTTGTTTAAGATCCCATTTTTGTACAAGAAAGTACATTTAATTATTTATCAGTTCCAAGAGACACTTCAAGATGGGTTTTTCCTATTGTAAGGGAATTCACCATGAAATGTGTTAGGTGTTTCAAATGAAGGTTAATTTCAACTAAGCAGCGAAATGAAGTTATTCAATAATGCATTTTGGAGGATCCTTGGGTATGTGAAAATGATTATCTTTGGTGTCTAAATGAATCATGCAATATTTTCTTTTTAATTAGCCTTCTTCCACTTCCCCACACTAGTATTGAACTATTGGCCATTCCCTTCAATCCCTCAATTTCCCTTTTAAACTAGTTAAGTCCATCCCTCAGACCTTGCATTTTTCTAATCAAATGATAGCAAAAAAAATCATGAGCCATTGTTCCCATTATACAAAGGATTATAGCTATTCTCAATAAGGCTTATGAGGAAATAGAGCACCACTTAAGGGATTCAAGGACCAAAGTTTCTATAAACAAATCCTTGTTATCCCAGTGAACCATTTTTCAAACCAAATACAAGAAGGAATGTTCATTCTTCATTAGTTCTCGCTATTTATCTACAAATCTTTGTGAACAAATATTTTCAAAGAAGGGTACTATGATATTACCCAAGGGGCCCAAATGTGGGGGTCAGTGTATGCATTAGCTGGAAACATAGTCCCATGGGATTATGGTTCATTCTGTAAATATTGTAATTTTTTTCTTTGGTTATTAAAGTGAAGAACCACCACATATACCCTTGGAAGGTAACATACAAGAGTCATACCAATGCGTAAATAATTGGTTTTTCCTCAATACAAATTCACCGCTTGGAATTATTTTATAGCCTAAGAGTGGTATTAGAGCTTGGAATTTTTAACCCCATGACATTTTTAGGTCTACATTTCCTTTGTCTATCATCTATGTTTCCTCACTTCTGGCATATTCTTGTACCTTAGATCTGCAAACTCAGGACTGCATTATTGATTTTTTCCAAAACCTGCAAACCCTAATTTCCATATTGTTTGTCTATTATTATCTCTCATGTACCTCTCAATGTTTGGTTGTAACCCTAAACGATGGATCCATTCAATTCCATTCAATTGAACCATAAACATGAAGAACTCCATTCAATTGAACCCTAAATGATGGATCCAGATGTAACTGATCAAACCTCAAAACCATAATGGCTATCGGGACAAGATTCAGATGGGTTCCCTATTCCAAAATGTGTCATGTCTAATTAATACTTTTCACCAGGAGTGACCCCTATTGTTTGCACAAGGAAATTCCACGCTGCCAACACCAACTGGTACCAAGCATGAGAATTTATATGTATTAGTACCACCTAAATAATGTTTGTATGTAATAAATAATACCCAATTTTAATGATTATAGGTACCACCAAATAGGTACTTGTCGGATCTATCTTCCTCAAGTGAGGAAGATAGACCAGAAGAGGTTGAAAGCAAGACATCTAATACAATATCTAATAGGTCGATATCAACTAGAGGTGAAAAGGTAAGGAGAAAATTCCATAGACGCATGGAAATTTTTGTTTCTGAAGGAGGATCATGTGGTTATGATAACGAGTGCATAGATGACATTGAGTTTCCCTTGAGGTATAGACATCTTGTTCAATGATGGATACCCAAGGAGATACCCCAAGTTGACACGGATTTCTTCCTCAATGGGAGGACTTATCCCATTGCTCCATCCTCTTTACATGGACTAGGGCTATTTTCCATGGATGGCATAAAGGTCTCACATGGCACTGAAACTTAATTGATGGAGTATGTCGGTCCATGCTACAAATACAATGAATGGTTGTTGTTGGTCCGATATACGTGAAGTATGCGGACATACGGACTGGCAGCAAATTATTTTCAACTACTGGACAACAATCTGAACAAAGTAGAAACTGTGTATATTGATGGAAGTCCAAAAGCTTCAGGAAATATCGCAAGGTTTATAAATAGCACACGACCAGGGTCAACACATAAGCTACCCAATTGCCTATTTGAGGGGCGTGAAGGAAATCGTGTATTCGTATGTGCAACAAAATCAATAGCTATAGGTGAAGAGTTGTTGATCGATTAAGGTTTGAATCAAACAGATGCGTGGGTTGCTATTATGGGGGTAAGTTTCTTATACAACATTTAACTCAACCTTTGATCGATGACTTGTTATTTTTCTCTTGCATCAAGTTTATTTATGTCATGATTTTTATAATATACGCATGGTTAATAATATGCCATGCTTTTCATTAATCACATTTAAGATACATTGTTATATATGTAATTTTCATTTTTAATTTGTCTTAATTCTTATATTGTGGCAGGGTGATCATGGCCATATGCCAGAAGCTGGACGTGGAAAGTCACCAATGGTGATGGATGAGGTAAATGTTAGTTTAATAGTACCTAATAGAATCAATGTAATAGTAACCACAAGTCATGATTATATTACATCTGTTGACATTTGACATTTTTTCTGCTATTGAGCTCAATCATTCAATATGATATCATTCTTATTGTATTGTGGCAGGGGGTCAGTACTATGAGCGCCACACCTAGAGCTTTTGGACAGGTAAATTTGACTCTCATAATAACAATAAAGTTTTTTTTATATTAATCAAGTTTATTATACATGGTTCAATTTTTAGTTATCGGTATGAAAATGTCTTGCTTATTGTATTCTGACAAGGTGACCGTGGGAAGGAACCAATGTTGTCGCATGAGGTAAATGATAGTGTAATAGTACCTAAACATGATTATAGTACTTTTTTTGTTATTATATGCATTATTTATTTTTTATGTGATTTTTTTACTGGCGTTCGTAGAGCACACCACATCAAGGTGATGTTGTGGTCAATGAAGTAGTGATAAGTTATTCAACCAACCCAATGGAAACTATCAAAATTGCTTTGAATAAGTGCAATGAAGAACTTCTTGAGATGAGTTTAATCAATCTAATGACGGAAGAAATACAAGCACAAATTGATGCATTACATAGAAAGATAAAATAATATGGGGTAAGGGGCATATTTGAAAGTTTTTACGAACTACATATATTCATTTATGTTATTTTAGTTCTTTTTTTTATATGTTCTAATCAATTGAAGTTTTATTCTTTAGAATTATTTGGAGACAAAAGTAGGGGAACACGAACAAGATGCAGAGGGTGGTA
Source organism: Pseudotsuga menziesii (assembly GCA_001517045.1). NCBI lineage: Eukaryota > Viridiplantae > Streptophyta > Pinopsida > Pinales > Pinaceae > Pseudotsuga > Pseudotsuga menziesii. The sequence continues at coordinate 53,017 of LPNX010448350.1, forward strand.
GAGTTAGTGTCGATTCTTCAAGTCTTCGTAAATCTACTGTACCAACGAGATTATTTTCCTCCTCACCTTGACAACAATGCACTTTATATGCCACGCCCTCAACGGATGTTGGAGGTGAAGATGGCCCTTCAAACACCGCTACTCCACATGATGCTAGAGAGGACAGTGGCATCAATGGTGATAGTTTTTATCTTGGTTCAATGCGTGTGGTTAGCAAGGGATCATTTCCCTTTAGCTTATTGGTGGATGATGAGTGTATTCCAATCAAGATATCGAAGATTGCAGGTATTATTTAATTTATTATGTGTTTTTATTCATGTAATTCAAAGCCACATAACTCAAACTAGTTTCAGTTAATGATCATATTTTTTTTCAGGAAATAATGTCTCCTATAAGAACCTGCATGAAAAGGCGTTGGATATTTTTGGTCCCACCATTCGTACATGATGGAATACCCAAAATGATAAATTGAAAGATGATTTGATGAACTGCATGGTCAACTTGTTTGGTGAAACCTTCAACAAAAAAGGTGTCTCCGCAACAGCTAGGTTAAATTTGAAATATGTCAAGGAATATTATAGGGACAATATATAAATTAACCACAAGTATGAGTGTCCTCCTATGGTTTCAGAGAAGGAGTGGAAGGCGCTCATCGAGGATGCAAGGAAAAGGCATTGAGAAAACAAGGAAAGACTCAGCCAATTGGTTCAAGAAGGTATGGCACATATCATATTTTCTTTTCAACTTTTAAATATATTTAAGTTGTAATATCTAACGTATTTGCAACATTTCATGGGCTCTCCAACACATCTAAAGAAACAAAGGCAAGATTGGAAACACATGGGCAGCACAAACTAGGCTAGGGTGGATATCAGAAGCTAAGGGCATGAAATGTAAGAATCATTTGATCATTATTTGTAGCCAACAATTAATTGTTTTTTCTAGCTGTATTTAACAATTAATTGATTTATCACAAGCACTTTACATGGTGTTATGCATTGCAGGAAAATGTTTTTCAAGAGGAAGCCACTGATAAAGACTTGAAGCTCAGCTTCAAGTATGGTTTTCAACATGTGCTGGAACATCGAGAAAGCTTGGGGAAAACCCCAGTTTCCCCATTAACTCACTCAGAGGTAAATAAAATCAATAAGGAATTCATTATAATGAACTTGCATAATCTATCCATGAATGATTACATCAAAAAATGAATGTACTTTTTGTTTTCAGGGTGAGACCTACAAAGCAGCAAGGGTAGTGGTATTGGACCAGTACCACGCGATGGGGGTGAGGTTCCTATCCATTTAGGTATGTATGCTATAAAATAGATGTATTTAATATGATTTTAAAAACATAATTGATTACGTTTACTAATTAATATTTTTCTATGAATGACAGAGCATGTACCTTCTCATGCTCAGTTAAAAGAGGAACAAATGGCAGAGCCAATGAACACTCCAGTTAACTCAGCTAGTCAACCAGCAGGTAATGATCATTGTAATGAAATTAAAAATAATGAAAAACGTATATCAATAATAACTTCACACTTATATATATAAAACCATCTTTCTTTTTGTAGATGATGCCCCTGTCCATCCACCTCCACCCCCTCCTAATCGACATACCAGAAGAATGGTGTGGGGGTGCATATCCACACAATCAATGGAAAAAGAGGTCACAACAAGTACAACGGGGAAATACAACGAAGATGAAGTCCCCCTCTTACAATTTATGAAAAAAAAACATTAAAAAAATAATGTAATTGTAAACATTGAAGATTTGTGTTTGACTGAGTGAAGGCATGAACTATTTTCAATTTTGTAACAAGTTTATTGAACTAGTCGTTGCATGGTGATATTTTAGAATTGAGGTTTCACATCTATATGTTATTGCTCATATCATATGTTTGAATATGTGTGACCTCTTTAGATGACTATGGTTATCCTCAAGGGACTGTCCACCCATTCCTGAGTTAACCTAAGGAATATGAGATGACCATATAGTTTATAATTGGTTTACTTCTATTACTGCTTTTGTTTTCATTACTTTAATGATTTGTGTACCTCTATGTTTGATAGTACTATGTTTATTAGAACAATTAATATTATTATGTTTGTGCTTTTTGAAAATTATATACGAAATGTTTGTTCACTTTGTTGCATAGCTTATTATCGAATATGTGTGACATCTTCCGAGGAATATGGTTATCGTCAAGGGGCTGGCCGCCCCTTGCTGAGTTAACCTGAGGAAGATGAGATGACCACATGACCTTCCTTATCCTAGGATGATGATTATGAGCTTCCTCTCATTGCATGAGACACATGAAATGTATGACCACATATAGTTGAGAAGGTCGGGCAAACTACCTTTGACAATGAGTTGATGTGTATGAGCCTAGTATAACGTGTGTTGCCTTATTATGATACGTTGACTTGCATGTTTAATGGTATGTGATGTTTACTCTTGCATGGTTCATGATGATTGGTTAATAATGGTTACTTGACTTGCATGTTTACTTGTATGGGATGATATTTTTTAGGGTCTTTTCCAGTTCAACATTCTCTCCTTTAGCCTGTATGTTGGTCTAATTGAGTCTCATGGAACTAACCTAACACTAAGAGGTTGAAGTATGAGGATAAGGGAGGTCTGCCCCAACATTTGAATAAATTTTATTTCTCCTTAGTCATTTCAACATTGCAAATGATAATGTGACATGTCCACAATAATGAATTTGTTTGTCTTCTCGGTGTCAATGGGCATGTTGTAGTTTCCATATTCAAATGCAACTCAAAATAACAGTGCAATTATTGAACTTCTATAATTCCTTATATTGCTTATAATATGTTTATTTGTATATGATTAACTGACATCTTCCTACATGTTTTTTTTTTAAATCTGGTTTTGGTGCATCAACACATTAATTTCTTGGCGTTATCCATATTGTTCAAACAACATAAATTCATAAACAAATAGAACTAGTGGAACTAGCTTACTTGGGGGAGGTCAACATGGTAATTAAGGAAGATATTTATTCACATTCTATTTAGGTTACTTAGGTTCTCTTTTTCAACCTTGTATCCCCAAACTATGCTTCTATGAACAACATATCTTACATATTGGTAATATTGATGGCCTTATTGCTTGTCCAAAGTAGCTACAATGATGTTTTTCATGATTTTAGGAATGCCCCTTGACAAGTTGTGATAGCCTTGATCCCCTATAAGGCTATCTTAAGAGGATCTTTATCTAGTGTAAATGTTGTTACACTATCCTGCATGTCACATCCCTATACAAATTATCACTTAAAATAACATTTTGTCTATATTAATTAGACAAAAGAAATTACAGAGTTAAACTAGTTATTTTTCACTAGTTTTACCTCTTCCTCCAAGTTTGGTTGTCTCTGCCAACCTTTCCACTAAACATCCCATTAGCACTCTTAACGTTTGAGTGCTTCATCTCTTAACTCTTTAATCCTCCAACCATAACCGCTCAGGCGCTTAACGCATTACACAATAGGCGCTATATCCATTAGCATTTAACAATCGATCATATAACTCACTCATATGATCTATATCTTCACTCTTTGGCCCCCAACGCAATGCCTTACATAATTTATCCTCTTGGCTAGTTTTTTTATTACGGTGTGATCTTTCCACCATTGATCTAGCAGCCCCAGCTTTCCTCTATTCAGTTCCAAATTGATTGATATCACTCAGTTCCAGTCCCATAGCCTGTTTTCCTTATTGACCCAGTGGCAGAGGCTATGACAATTTACCTTTACCTTGCAAAATACCCTATTGACCCAGAACCGGTCGACAAAACCATGGTATAGGTAGCACCCATAGCAGGGGCTTCAGTGGAGATATGGGTAGATTCTCTAGACCCTGTGCCGGGACCTTGCCCAGTATCCCTCCTAGTTTAATAACATGTAGATTCATTTGCCTGAGCAGATTTAGTGCTTGTTGTTTACCTTGACTCAGTTGTTCCAGTCGAGGAAGCACCAGTTAGAGCCACCGTACCAACAATAATAGGACGAGGCATAGCCATCATTTGAGCAATATATAAGTAGAGTGAAAATAAGCGAGGGGGATTACATATGCTCAGGGCCCTTCAAATTTCTAGTTCGTGTACATGTTCCTTCCATGTAATTAGCAGGAACATTAAAGGCTTTAGGGTCAAATCCATTTATCGGCTAAAGTTCAAGAGGTTCAAGTAGTTTCCTCCAATAGCAATAAGCCATAATTAGATAGGAGATAAGTACGTTAAAGCAAGGGGTTACAATCAATCAGCTGGAAAGGTTCAGTTTTTTGCACCCACTCTCAGAAGGTGTCAGGTTGATCTAGATCCATAAGCCACTTCAAGTAAGTAACATACCTTTTAGGACCTTTCAAATTATTAGAGCATGTAAGCATGCGTTTTATCGGGAGGGAATGAATTTGAGCTAGTACAATGTTCATATTGGAAAGGTTCCAGTTTTAGCTAGGTCATTGACCTAGCTAGCTCTAATATTGATCGGGTCCAAATAGAAAAGTGGGTCCAAACATAACTAGCTTTAAGATCTAGTAAAATCCCAAAACAATGATTGATCTCCTTTGTTGGCTTGAGAGTTGTTTACCCAACCAATATATGCCGTCAATCTACCTCCAAAATGCTCAAAAGTCGTTGATCTGCCACAATACAATCAGTGACCATCGATTGACCTCCACAATGCACCCAGTGATCGTCGATTAACCTATGTAACGCATAACAACCATCCATCGACTGTGTATAAAACTCCATTGTTCTCTGCGCATTTTTACCTACAATTTCTTTGTCAATAATTTCTAGATTTCTTCTACTTAATTTTCATTCCAACAGCTATGATCATACAATAAAATTTAAACACAAATTGACCCTAATTCAACTGGTGGATTGAATCAACCAAATAACCTTTTCCTTGACCTCTGCGCAATATGAAGATTAGTTTCTGCCAACAATTCGTGCAATATACCCATAACTTCCAACAATTTCTTTGAATTTCGATGGATGAAATCAACATAATATTGATTAAGCAAGAATTGTTTCTAAATTTGAATAGAAACTCTCCCATTAATTGATCCTATGCGCATTAACTCATACACTCTGTAATTTTCTGTGTATCAATAATAAATTAACTTTGTATACCCAAAATATAGAAATTCTACCAATTTATTCACAAAGAAACCATCATTGAATTGAATGCAACAAGGCAGATCAATACAAACAAATATAATCAGGCTCTGTGTACGCTCCAGGATCTCAAATTTGAGTTTCCTCCTTTGAAATAACAACTAACCCTTGGCATTCATATTCTTCGAGATTTTCCAAAGACTCTTCGATCTATCCAAACTCCAATGAGCTAACCAAACAGCTTTGTGAGCCACCTAACAGACCCCTAACCTAATAACACAAACTGCATTAAATAGATCTTCAATTCTGTTAATGAGATCCTACAAAGAAGGGATTTAATCCTTATTGGATTCCACTAACCCCTATGAGTCAATTGCTTTCCAAAATTGATTGTCTTCCTCTTCCTGCAAGACCTCTCCTTGAAGCTACTTTGCATAAGCTTTCACGGTTCATCAACTTCATCACCCTAAACCCTAAACCTTGCAAACAACTTCTTCACTTGTTGTTCTGAAGTAAAATTATGATATGGCCCAGTTTGGGCATGGATTTCTCTCACAACCTTCAAGCCATCTTCCGTGGCATCATCCTTCTCTCCTGTAAATATTTATAGTGCTTCCATCCTCAATCCAACATTACCCCCAGACGATCTAATTATTCTTCCTTCAACTAGTGTATATTGATCTACAGAGTTTTGACTCCTTGTGTTCTGGTAGGGTTCCTTGCTATAGCAATTGCAGGTCCAATACATACTCAAAGAATGTTTGACTTGATCACTGATCAATAGAGTAATCTCCTTTCAATGATAATACAATTGTGATTTCCCCCTGCACAATCATTTGGATTGAATGTGATTTATGTAGGGTGATGTTGTGGGATGAGCTATTCAAAAACACGTTAATGGAATTGATCTCCTCATGATGGTGGGCGTCATGGATAGTGGTTTTAGAGTATGAGGAGCCCTCATGGATCTTAGGAAACAAGGCTTCTCATTTTTTATGTTAGAAATTTTATTTATTTGGCTCTCAATATTTCCTTGTTCTTATTAACTGGTATGTTTGCTACCCAAACTTGGTTGATGTCAAAAACCAAGATAATTGTCTTATTTGGTTTGTCAAGGAAATTTATTGCCAATTGTGAATCTCCTTATATTTCTTGATCTGGGATTCCATATTTTCAGTTGAATATTTAATTCTCCAGCAGGGCCTTAATTTCTTCTTGGTTGTTGTTGGTCCCGGTTTCTATTTTGTTACTTCATCGAAGTTTACCTTTACCCAATCTTACATTGGGTCCTCTACATCTGTTGGGTTTATTATTGGCCCTATCGGTCTATCATTTAATGGAGGATTAGTGGACATTACCATAAATTCATTTCTTTTCTCAAGGTGTCCTGTCTGAGTTTGAATTCCTGTTCAATAGTTACCACAAAAGCAAAAAGATTACAATGACTTAGGTTTCCGGTACAAATCCTAAGATTAAGAACATAGGTCCCAAAAAAGAATCCAATTCCAATGAATATCGGGGATGAAATAAATCACTCAACAACATCCTTAAATAAGTCATCAGGGTTCTGGACAACGACACTTATCTAGTAAGTTATGAACCGTTGTCAGATGGATAATTGAAGGAGAATAATAGGAGCACGAGATAAAGACCCCCCAGAGAAATTCCCATATGTGGGAAATAATAACCTTAAATAATTCGTCAGGGTTCTGGACAACGACACTTATCTAGTAAGTTATGAACCGTTGTCAGATGGATAATTGAAGGAGAATAATAGGAGCACGAGATAAAGACCCCCCAGATAAATTCCCACATGTGGGAAATAACAAGAGAATAAGGACTGGTAATAAATCCAAACTCAAAACTTATATTGTAGGCCATGAAGTCAGAGAGGTTCTGTTGGATTTAGGATCTTACATTCAAATTAAACCCAATAAATCCTGGTAAATGATGGTAGTTTCAGACTAGTATTAGAGAAGCATTAAATGGAACTTTTGCTAACCTCAACTATAAAGAATGTGTGCTTAAGTAGAGGAGGTGTTTTTCTTAAGAGGAGGCAAAAGTTAAAACAATCGAATATTTCAGATATTAGGCTCCTTTATATTTGTAAGAGAATTTTTTTGCACATTTTTGTCTACATTCAAGAGTGTTTATTTTGACATTATTTTTTTGTTTTCATTTTTCTCTTTTATGTTTGTAAGTCACATTGGCATGTTTATAAGTCACATTGGCATTTGTAGTGTACTACTACTGTTGTTAACATGTTGAATTCTTCAGGAAAGGGAATATATGCTCATTCGAAGGAATTTAGAACCTAGTCACTATGAGACTTCTGAAAGTGGCAATTATGATCATGAATATTATATAGATGATAGTGGTGAGTATGAAGATGAGGTTGATGCTAATGCTGATGAATTCGAAAGGCAAGCATTGGCTGATGGTCATAATGAAGAGGTTGATGCCTCTTTAATTGAAAGTGACGAAGCATATGCGAGGGCACTTCAGGAAGCCGAAGACCGTCTACTTACAACTCAAATGGCTGGCATTAATGATCGTAAGCCTCTACAACAATTGCTTTATTTTGAACTCAATTATATGATTTTAGTTTAAGAGTGTTGAGTATAAATGTCTGCACACAATTCTAACTGCCTTAGTATAAATCTATGTACACAATTCTAACTTCCCTTTTTTAATGTAAATTGTTGAAAGGGAGGAGGATGACAATTATTAGAATTCACGAGTATCATTATTTCTTTATCCTCATGTTAGTGTAGCTTTTATCTGCCAAATTTTCATGTATTCTTGCGCTGCTAATTCTAAGAATAAATGTTGATTTGGCTATGTTTCAAGGTGTTGAAGCATTGAGATTTGACCGTTATCTCTTTGCAGTTGCTGGATCAAATTTGGAAGAAGGATAAATTTGTCACCACTTGTTTTGGGTATAGTCCATGTTTTGCAAATTATTTTTGTAGTGGTTATTACCTCTGTAAAGTTTTGTACAGTAAAAGAAACAGAACTAGCATGTTTTTGAAAGGATCGGTACTATTGTTTTCCAAAGCTTTGCATGCATTTGTTGATTAGTGCATTACTATGAGCTTTAATTGCTTTTGTTTTGGTTTATTTCCAACACTTAATTTTTAGCTTTTAAATTGATTTTTATTAATGTATTAAAGATAATGTTATATTGTTAAAGAGTTGGAAGATTAAATGATGCCCATGGATTTGTGACTACTTAAAAACTCGACTTGGATATATGATAGTCTAATATCTTTATTGAGTGCTCATGTGTAACTTGCCACTTCAATGGTAATCATATTTTGGTACATAATGAGTCATTAGGATTGGCCTTAAATAATTTAGATCTGAGAAATCTTGGAATTAGAAATATTGTATCCACAAACTCAGCCTCCCTGAATCAAATTCAATCCAATTAAATGTTGTTCTTGCACGGTGACAACCAAATTTTTCGTGATTGTAAGAAATGAGATAAAAGCTAGGTTGCACAAGTACATGCAGGGTGTGTGTCCCCTCACTGACGTCTTGGGCGTCCCCTAAAGAACCTTAGACGTGGTGCCAACGGGGAATGCCATACCACAAAAAAAAAGGAGATGTGGCACCAACGGGGGATGGTATCTCGTAAATGAGTAGGTATGTTCCGCCTGAGCATCTGTTTTTCCCTCAGCTTGGCAAAAACTAAGAAAAATAGACTGAAAAGGTGGGGGCCTCCTCCATAATCCCTAACATCATTTTACAGTCACAAAAACACCCCCATTCAACTCATTTTTATCTCAGCAGTGAAGAAGGAGAGCAGTTCAGTCAGCAATGAAGGGAAATTTGTTATCATTTGTCACAAATTTGCCTTAGATGCAGTTATAAGTGTTGGACCCACTGCTAATTAAAATTTTGAAAATCTGTTTTCCTTGATTTACTATTGTAATTGCTGAAATAGTTGGTTTTATTGATGAATCTACTGCTATTATCACGAAATTTTGTTGTCGTTATCATGCTAAACGTGATATTATCACACTGCTAGTACAATCCTTGGGTCCAAGACATTTTGGGCTCATGGAAGTGGGGTCCCTGACAAATTAGGTTTATAACAATGTTATCAGACCACTATGTTGACCTTAGTCCCCTTAACCTATTTGGTATTTATTGTACATTAATATAAACTTCTTTTTAGTTTTATGTCGCCTCCATTCTACAATGACAATGGTTCTCAAAGCAACATATTTTCCATTTTGATTCAGGGAAGCTTGTGCAACCTTGAGATATGGACACCATGTTTTCCTTGATTTACTATTGTAATTGTTGAAATAGTTGTTGTTATTGATGAATCTACTGCTATTATCACAAAATTTTGTTGTCGTTATCATGCTAAACGTGATATTAGCGCACTACTAGTACAATCCTTTGGTCCAAGACATTTTGGGCTCATGGCAGTGGGGTCCCTGAAAAATTAGGTTTATAATAGTGTTATCAAACCACTATGTTGACCTTAGTCCCCTTGACCTATTTGGTCTTTACTGTACATTAATATAAACTTCTTTTTAGTTTTATGTCGCCTCCATTCTACAATGACAATGGTTCTCAAAGCAACATATTTTCCATTTTGATTCGGGGAAGCTTGTGCAGCCTTGAGATATGGACACCAATTTCTAGATGACTTTATTCTCCCTATATTTTGTAAGCTGGGATATTGCACCCTTTTTCTGCAGATGCTTCCAGTCAACTATGTCAGTGACACCTTCCCCAAAATGGGTATTTATTACATTGAATCAATTGTGTCTCATAACAAACAATGTATCATTGGGCTGAGCAATCGCAAGTGAGGATTATCTACTCCACCAAAATCTCCCACGACTTGCACCTGGCTGCTGGCCCCAACTGCATGAGTCTACCCACTTTTATGGCTAAGATTGTTGATTTTCTGAGCAGCATCGAGAGCCCTTCTCTTCGGAGAATGGGACCACCTAGTCCAGGACCACGGTGAAGACTCAAACTAATGTTGAGTGAATATTCTGTTGAATGGTAGATATCTGGTCTGGGACCATGATATAAACCCAGATCTGCCCTGGGTAGACTCAACCTTGTGTTGAGTAGACATCTGGTCTAGGACCACGATGGAGACCAATCTGGGACCGGTAGACTCAACTTAGTTCTGAGTAGCCATTCTCTGGGAGAATGAAGACACTGTAAGCCCTAGACTAGGTCTGGGCATGTGTGTGGCACTTTGATCCCTGATCTATGGGCTTGGTGTGCTTATCCAAGGATTAGCTACCCTTGGTTAAGTTACCCTAGGACCAAATCTAGGTGTCACACAGTGTGTGAGATAAAAGCATTAATAACTCTCTTGGTTTATGATGATGTACTTTTGAAATAAAAAAAAGGCACCACAAGTAATGACCATAGGGGCACTTGATAAAAGGCCAAAGTCAAAGTCAAAGGAAAAAAATAAAAGTACCTTTTTGGTAATAGTGAAAGTGAAATTAGGAAAAGAATAAAAATATTATTATTTTTATCTTTCTTAATCTTGTCCACCTAAAAGGACCACGGGTGGAAACCCAAATTAAAGGACTCTTATAAAATTCAAAGGAAAAGAAATAAAAGTACCTTTTTGGTAAAAGTGAAAGTGAAATTACGAAAAGAATAAAAAAATTATTATTTTTATTTTTCTTAATTAAAGGACTTCTTATAAAAGTCAAAGGAAAAATAAAAGTACTTTTTTTTTTTAAAGTGAAAGTGAAATTAGGGAAAGAATAAAAATATTATTATTTTTATTTTTCCTAATCTTGTCCACTTAGAGGTGAACAAAGGCTATAAAAGAAGATCAAGCCTTCTCATTTGTTACACACACTTTTGCTCTCACAGGGGAAGAAGACTGTCTTATGTTCAAACCCTCAGCTAGGCTTTTATCAGCAAAGTCCATCTTCAGCATTTTTGCACAGCTATCTTCAGCATTCCATTTTTTTGGGCAGATTTCAGCACTCTGATATTTTCGGGCAATTTTCAGGAGTCTTATATTTTCGAGACAGTTTTCAGTAGTCTGATATTTTCAGGCAGTTTTCAGCAGGCTGATATTTTTGGGCAGTTTTCAGCAGTCTAATATTTTCAAGCACAGTGTGATATTTTCAGGGAGTTTTCAGACAGTCTGATATTTTCGGGCAGTTTTCAGCAGGCTTCAGACACTTTGATATTTTAAGGCAGTTTTCAACAATCTCATATTTTCAGGCAGGAGAGAGAAAATCTCAGTTTTTCTGAGGAAGCCCTAAATTGGTAATTTTCTGTAATTCTGAAAATTGTGGGTGAAATTATCAATATAATTTTTACATGAATTTTACAGTTACTGTGGTCAAAATCCAGATCTGGATTTGAGGAACTTTTTGAAGAATTTCTCAAGCCATCTCATTTACTAGATGAGTTATTAATGCTTTTGGGGTTTTTGTCCTTTGAAGGTTTCCCCTGTGAAAAATATTGTGTCCATGTGTGCCAATGTGATGAATGTGTTTTTTACTGCACTGCTGCAAATTTTTAAAGTTTATGCTAATGCTGAAAATTCAACAGAGATGGCCTGTGAGGGACAAACATGTCACTTCGGAGAATCAAACATTGGTAGGGGAAATAACAAAACCCTGCTTTTACCAACCAAATGAGCCCCAATAAAGAAGAGATTGCACTTTGACTCAAATAGAAAGAATCCTTTAATAAATGAAAAATACATTTTTGTGGAAAAAATATGAAAAATATAGTCATTGAAAACTAAATAGAGCTTTTCCAACTCCATCATCTATGATTCAACTTTCCTTCAATTTGGTTTGGAACCTACCTTTCAATGAGAAATTGTTTCTTGAAAACATCATTGTGAAAATGATGATAATGATCAAATTTATTAAAAAATTAGAACATGAACCATGGAGCTTAACTGAAGCACCATCCTGCCTTGTACATTTTGTGGCAAGGAAACTCTTGTCAAGATCCTTAAAGCGAACACAAGACACCTGCACTGAAGAAAGCACTACTTTTAAAGCACATTACTGAAAATAATTGTGAGCAAAGGAAGAAACTCATGTCCAAACATCCAGGGGATGACCGCGTGGTCTATCAGTAAAATCATTGTTATTTTTACAAAACGTGCAAAGTTCAAATCTCACTCTCCCGTGTTAGAAGGACAATAAAGGGTTATAAACTTGAGATTTGGAGAATGTGGCATTAAACAGACCACTACATAATAATAATGCATGAAGATGAAACCAAGGCTCAACAGACTGCAAGAAAAGATGTGTTTGACAGATTCATATATAATAGCAGAAAGTACCCTTTGAATTTAGGGACACCTTAGTTTTTTCTCTCGTACTTACGTGACTGGGTTATCAACATCAACACAAAAATTAAATACGTTCAGCTATGTAGGTCGTGAAGCTATAAGGATTGAACTGCATGAAGATGAAACCAAGGCTCAACAGACTGCAAGAAAAGATGTGTTTGACAGATTCATATATAGTAGCAGAAAGTACCCTTTGAATTTAGGGACAGCTTAGTTTTTTCTCTCGTACTTACGTGACTGGGTTATCAACATCAACACAAAAATTAAATACGTACAGCTATGTAGGTCGTGAAGCTATAAGGATTGAACTAGCAGCTAGACCATATGTATATTTATATTACCTACTTCCATCGAAAAAAAATAGGAACTGTAACAGATACAATATTGAATAGACTGTCTGTAACAATTATCATGTTACCCAGTCAAATATGGGATCCATTACTTTTAAATTACCCATCATATTTATGTTCCTTACTTCCACTGAATTACAATCACCAGACACAAGTTTAAAAGAGAATAATTTAACCAGCACATAATAACAGCATGTTAATACTGTGTAGTTGATACTAATTACCTTCAAGAATAAGCCCAAGATAATAGATTGGCGATGAAAAAATCGTTTTTATTGTCATTGTTGGCTGAATGGAAGAATTTTCATGTCTCAGTACACAAAAGGAATATATTTTCCAGTGACTTTCTTCATATAACTTGTATAGAGATACCCAAAATCCTCCACCAACATATCTTCTTCCAACTTGGCCCTATGTTCATGATACAAGAAGCATGCCAAAAGAAGTAAAAATAAGCTGATATATGCGCGAAGGGCAATGCAATAACCAGCAAATAAAAGCATATAGCTGGTGTATATTGGATGACGAATCCATCGGTAGGGACCGAACATCACCACAGTTATAGGTACTACAAGTCTCTCACAGTACTTTCCCAAGTAGTGTGTTGCATTGTAATGCAGTGCCATTGTAAAGAAGAGAACAAGGGAAGGAATGACATTGTTCCATCCACCTGCAATCGTAGATAGTGCAGGACTCTCATATGCAGCCAACAAGTGCCCCCCAACAACAGACGCAACGAAAGCGATTTGAACAATTCTGGAAGGCCTGGTTTTCCACTGCTTGTCATCAGGCCCAGGGTTTAGATCTCCATAGAGAGTATATCTAATGTAAAAGTTGATCATGAAGAAACCAAAATATACAATAAAAAGCATCACTGGCCAACCTTCTATATATCCATTGAAATGAGACGGAGGGACTATAATACGCCATAAAAGTGAGACTGCTACAATAAACAGTTGCTCCCGCTCTCCAGCCTTCCCTTTGCTCTTTCTGAATGCAACAAAGAGAGCGGAAAGTCCCAACATAACAGCTACTGGCCATGGCCAAACTATCAGAAACCAGCTACCATAGATCCACACAAACGGATTCAACAATACTCCCAGAGTAATTTTGGCTGCCCAAACAGCAATAGCTTCCACTGCTGCACACTTCGAGACCTCCGAGGGATTCAGCTGAGTCAACGTAGGAATGATCCTCCTGTTCCAAAAACGCTCTAGGGCATCTCATTTGTACCATTCTAAAGGGTTATTCGTTGTCATTGAACCCCTCGATGCTTTGGATTCCATGGCTCTCCTCTTTTCCCCGTTCCATTCTGACCAGTTGGGAACTCGAACATTAGGTCCTAAACTTGTCTTAGTGTCCAATCTTAAGCCCTCTCTAAAACCCCACTGCCCTCTTGGATGAGAACTCAGTTTTAATAACTGCCCATTCCCGAGGCTGTTGGCAGAGGATGTTATGTGGATTTTCCTTTCAGATAAGTTTGATTTTGAAGGAGGAAATGTGCAAGAGACTGAGGAAGAGAGAAAGGTAGCACCTGCTGCCATTAGAATGATGGTCTAACAAAATTGGCTGGAATGGGCTTTAACTCACTCGCATGCAAGCATATAAACTTTCCGCACTCGTATTGCACCAACATTTGTCCTGCACACTCCTGACCAGGTTCGCAATGTAATCCACAAACCCTTCACAGGAAATTTATAATGCCTCGTAAGAAAATTTGACTAAATCCTTGCACTAAATTGACGTTGTTGAAGATAGTTAGAACATTGATGATTGATGGGAGGAAATGGTAGGGTAAGAACCAAAACATTAACTAAGCAGACCGAAAAGACTCGAGCAACATTCACATTGGCGGGGAGGTTTAGGACAGCACTTCATTTCCAATACAAATGAGAGATTTAGTACATTCCACTAGCACACCCACATAGTTTGTGATTGGATCACTTAGATAGGGATTAAATCGTTGAGAGATAGTTATGGAATGGAATTTTTTTATTTCTCATATTCTTCTAGTGGAACGGGTTCAAGTGTGAGTTATGCATGCCTAGCTACATGTTATCACGAACATTATTCATGTTATTCATTTATCAATTATCAATTATTTTTTATATTCTTTTTCTGTTTATCTCATCTGAACGTGAATTTGGTTTCCCATGCCAATCAATAATTCATTCTATAGATTTCAGTTCATGGTTTTTTATAGGACTTGACTTAAGGGGTGTTTGCTTGCTGTATGGAAAAAATTTTCAGTAGTTTCCAATGTTTGAGTTAATTGTTGTATAACCATTTCAACATAGGGATTTATAAAGGACCTAACACAAATGCTCTACTTGCAACCCCTTTTTGACATTCATTCATTGATATTTCCTTAAAAAAGGATAACAACAAAGAAACTAATTCCCAATTGAATTGTTTTGAATATGAATTTGTCATGATTTTCAGTTGCTAAGTGACATGGTTTTTTCTGCAGGAAGTGGGCATTTCACAGGAATTAATATTGTACAATGTGGACGAACAGACTGTGAGAAGTATTAATGGTTGTCGAGTTAAGGAACAGATACCATGTCTTGTTCCAAATGTTGAGGTGGAGTCTATTCATCTAATTTACTTTATCATCAATTTGTCTCTAAAGCTGACTTGGATTAGTTCACATTTACTCGGTCCTTTTTATTTTGGTTGGTGCAATTTGTGGTTGTAGCATTCTGCACCACACTCAGACGCATGAAGTTCTGGGCTAAAAGACACGGTGTATACTCAAACGTGAGTTACTTGAGTGTTGTAAACTTTATAGGTTATGTGGCCTATCAACTTTAATAGTATAAATATCAACCGAAAGATGTTGAGAACTTTGTGCATGTTACAGGTTTTTTAGGTGGTGTAGATTGGGCATTGTTAGTTGCTCAAGTTTGTCAGCTTTATCCCAATGTTGCTCCTAGCATGTTGGTATCTCATTTCTTTCGTGTTTATACTTAGTGGTGTTGGCCAAATCCTGTGATGCTTCGTTCAATAAAGGAAGAGGAATTAGGGTTTCCAGTTTGGGATCCTCGAAAAAAACCCTGGGATTGGACTCATCATATGCCCATCATAACACCCGCATATCTAGGCATGAAATCCAGTTACAATGTATCTACAAGTACACTTCGTGTTATGACAAAGCAGTTTCAGCAGGGCAATAGGATATGTGAAGTAGGTGTTGAATGGTCATGCCCTTTTCCATGATATCTAGCCAGTCAATTATCATGTATAATATTTCATTGACATTCAGTTGTTGGTCAATATAGGATATTGAGATGAAAAAAGCAAATTGGAGTGCTCTTTTTTATCCATACCCCTTCTTCGAGGCTTACAAAAATTATCTTCAAGTGGATATTGTAGCTGCTGACCAATATGATTTACGTCTATGGAGGGGTTGGGTCAAGTCTAGATTAAGGCAACTCACTTTGAAGGTGTGGTAGTGTTTTCATCAATCATCGTTTTTTGGTGGATACTCCTTGTACAGAATTTGCAGTCTGATATGTATTTGTTAGCATGCATTTGCAGATTGAGCGAGACACTTTTGGGATGCTGCAATGTCACCCCTATCCTATCGAATATGTTGACAATTCAAAGCAATGTCCCCGCTGTGCTTTTTTTTATGGGTTTACAGTGGAAACAATGGGTTCCAATATAGGAAGGTCAGCAGTTTGATATGCGTGGTACCATGGATGAATTTAGGAAATCAGTTGGTATGTATATGTTCTGGAAACCAGGAATGGATATTTATGTTTCACATGTACGTCGAAAACAAATTCCTTCATATGTGTTCCTGAAAGGAGTTTGACGAATGTGTTCTGGAAGAACTACAAACCAAATTGGGAAGACATCTCCTCCTCAGGGAAGAGAGTCTTCACCAAAGAGCTGTAATGGGAAGTTTGGGGATGATATTGTTGAAGAATTTAATGCTAAATCTGCTGAGAAAACAAACAAGAGGAAAAATTGTATGACAACTGACATGGGAAAGGCAGAAAAATGAGCTGTTGTGATTCCAAATGATGTCAAGTCTACATCTCTATCTGTCTCTGATGTTAGCAATAGGTTTGGGTTGACATCTCAAGCAAGTTCTGTTGAAGAGGTTGATATGTCAAACTCACTTGTTGGATATGTTTTTGTTGGTAAACCTGTGGAGGTCGGAGAGAATCCAAGCAAAGGTTGTGTCAAGAATGACGACCAATTGGAGCAAATATCTTTCAGTTAGAAAGAAAGGGTAGAGGACATTGGTTCTGGTTAAGGATTACAAAACAATTGTATATTAAGTGCTGGAAAATGTCAAAATGGCTCGGAAGAAATGGAGGTATAATTTCATAAACCCATGCTTCATATCGTTTGAAAGTTTATCTGTTGCTTACTTTTATTATTATATTATACAATTGTTATAATTTTGATCATCTACATTGTTTTGGAGTTGAAGCACAGACATTGTAGGCATAAGTTAATATATGATTGATCTACTTTTCATTATTACATTGCATAGAACATTAGAGGCAGGTTTTCATTTGATTCTTGTTGACTACTCTTGGTGATGCCTTATTTTAACTGGTATTTTTCACATTTTCATGTTTCAACAATCTACTGACCTAACTAGCTGGGCATGTCTTCCATCTCCCTTTGTTGTTATTGGATATGTATATGCATTTGGCTTGCTGGTGATTAAGTCCTCTATAAATGTGGAAATGATCTTGCAATCTCATGCGAGAGTAAAATCAGAAACTGTAAAAAAGCTAGTTTTAAGGCA
This sequence comes from Pseudotsuga menziesii, assembly GCA_001517045.1. Taxonomy (NCBI): domain Eukaryota; kingdom Viridiplantae; phylum Streptophyta; class Pinopsida; order Pinales; family Pinaceae; genus Pseudotsuga; species Pseudotsuga menziesii. Next base: position 70,610 of record LPNX010448350.1, read on the forward strand.
AGTTTCAAGACCACACTTTCTGTTTAGGTTGAAATATGTTATTTATTGGTGACGGATAATACTTGCTAAGCATTATTGGGCAATTGTTGCAGAGTAAGTCTACCTTCAACAGTATGAAGATCTAGTAAACTTCCTTCTACATGCCACTCAATCAAAACTTTTGTTTCTATGTTTTAGAAGATTTACCTTCTTGTTCAGTGAAATTGTCTCTGACTTCATTATTTCAGTCATCGGATTGGCATATCTTGATGTAGGATTTCCCTTGAACAAACATGTAAGTGATTATTTGGTATTATGTTTGTGCTAGGAACATAAATAATTATAAGATTATTTTTTAAAGTATAATTGCTTGATCCCGGGGAAGAATGCCGATATATTTAAGCAACTAGGAGATAGGTGGAGTACGGTTTCTTCATGTACTGCAAATATTTCAAACCTAGAATTGATTCTTGATTTTCCTTGAGGTGGTTTTAGGTTACTAGGTAAAATTTTATTGAACGTTGAGGGGTCAAAAAACTTTGTACAAACTTTAATGTAATATGATTTAGGTTATGTAAACTTTGTCTTTTTGTATGTTATATGTTCATTTATGGTAGATGTCTTTCACTTCAACTTTTTATTTATACTCTTTTCCATGTTAATATGACTATTTTGACTTATGGATGTCTTCTAGAACAACAAGCAACCTTATTGAGAAAAACTGCAAAACCAAAACATATGGCAACATCACTCTTGTTATTCAATTTATCAAAGAAAAGTGTTTTGAAATATTCTTTGCAAGGGAGAGTATACATTTCAAGTCTTTACGAAATCATCTGAGCCTTACGTGTTTGCTTCTTCCTTTTCATCACTAATCCCATAGGGTTATCTGTAACCTTATATATAGTCTCACGTTGTTGTTACACCAACGTTTTGTTTGAGAAACCGACAAACTTTCCTTAATAGACAAGTCTCTCTAGACAGCTTATGAAATTTTTTTCTTACCTCAGTCAGAGCTAAGTTTTCGACTTGTTTCTTTCACATTTCCCAATTAGAAAGCAATTTAGAATTAGGTTGGCATTTTCTAACTACCTAATTAATAATCAATGTACAACCCCCCATACTTGTTGGTTTCCTATACTATTTTCAAAAGCTGATTTTAAAAGACACCAATCTATAGAGAAATCTGCTCTATTTCAAAACTGAAATCAATATGTGCTTATACACAGCAAATCATGTTACATGAAAAAAACCAACGGAAGTATATATCAGACTCTTCTATGACCATTGCTAAGATATGTTAAAAAAATATAGCTACTACTATAATAGGTGAAACTTGAATGAAAACGAGTTTGGTGCTTGAAAACATTACCCCCTAGAATTTGTCAACATTTGCTTGGTCTTCATTTTCTTGCTTGCCACAGTTTCAACATTCTAAAAATGGTGTTTTTTTCTTTCTATCTTTTGCTAGTCACTCCCAAAGACGCTTTTACAATGGATGTGTCATGCACATTGCACTGGTCAACCTTAAATATGGATAAAATTCATAACATTGGATGTCACATGGCACTAAAAGTTATTTTCTACATTGCATTGCAATCTTGGTGCACCTTGGTCACATAGATAGTTCATCCCTGTCCTTGCTACATTGCTTTGGAGTTGCACCATGGTAACATAGAGTTTATTACCTTTGCCCTATTGTAATAAAGTAATGCTCAAAGTTTATTACCAAGTTTGTCAATGAATTACAAGTTTGTCGATGAACCAAGTATGACTATTTAGCAAGGCCATATTTTTGTCCCTTTGTCCCCACATTAATAAAGTAATGCTCAAAATTGGTCACAAAGTTTGTCAATGAATTACACGTTTGTCGATGAATCGAGTGACAATTTAGCAAGGCCAAGTTAGCATAGGTGGGCATAGAGGAAAGCGAAATAGAAAGTAAACATTGTTGAAAAGAAGGAATTCCATTGTGTAATCACTGTCCACGCACTATATTTTCCTAAGATAGACAATGTCTATACGAACAAATCAAGGAGATTTTTTTATTAGCACTATGATTGTGAGAATTTTATTAATGCCCCGAGGTATATCCATTATTTATTTTTATTTTGTTTAACTAGGAATCGGTAATTGTGTCAGGGCTTGTATTTGTGTGAAAGGGATTGATTGTGTGTATTAGAAGTTATAGTACTCGAGGGTCTTGAATGATGAATATTATTTACTAATTTTAAAGAGTATAATGATATGATTTCTACAACTTATTTTAATAACAATTTTGTTTAGTTAATTGAGGGAATTTTGCTAAGTGAAAGAAGGGCTCATTGAATTCCAACTTATTAAAGCGTAATATTTTTTCGACTGCTTATTTTAATTAAAAAATTGCCTTTATTTATAGGCCCGTTATGTTATTTATAGGACCAATGTCATCATGTGCTATGTAATCCATTACATGACAATATCATCATGTACTATGAATATGATAGAATACAATTATAAGAGAACACGAGAGATGTTTGATGTGAGAGCCAACGCAAGTCAATACAATGTAAAAAGCCAGTCATTTTTACGGTACATTTTGTGTGTGAATCTATTTGTAACGACTCCTTATATTTTGACCAATGGTATTTGAACGACATGAACTTTGAACAAGAATTTGTTGGTTTCACGTAGAAGTGAATTAGAAGAAAGGTTGAATTTTATGGGGCAAGGTGTGATTGATTTTTTTATGATTGAAGCAAAGCTTGCGATGGATTTCTTGATTCTAATACATGCAATATGGTTGATGTTAATTATGATTTTGTGTCTTTTTTTCATAGAAAGAAAAATCTCAGGTTTTTATTAATATAAAAAAATTGATGTACCTTTGTATAGAGATGAACATAGATCTTTCTTTTAGCCTTTTAAGCATGTATCACATTACAATGGACTGAATTCCTAGTTTTAACACTGAAATTGTTGTGGATTGAATTCCTTTTTAACACTGACACTAAAAGGTGCAGGAACAACTAATGCATACACCAAAAAATAACTAGCACGGAGGCTTCTCAAGTGTCGACGAGCTTGCTATACTAGTGACAGACAGCTTCGTTGCTAGTATAGTAAGTTCATCGGATTTTTTTTTAATTTTCCTATCATCGTAATAGTGACGCCCACTTCGTCACCAAAAAACCGTGCCCTTTCGTCGCAACATGTTTTTTTTTAATTTACCTGTTGTCGCTATAGCGATGACCACTTCGTCGCTAAAATAATGAAAGGTCATCACTAAACCAACGAAGAGTTCGTCACAAAACTCTATTTTTTTTTAAATTCCCCCATCGTTGCTCGAGCGATGGTGACTTCATCGCTACACCAACGCAAGGTCGTCACTAAACCAACGAAGTGTTCATCGCAAAAACTTCTTTTTTTTTTAATATTTTCCTAGCGTCGCTAGAGCGACGGCGACTTCGTCGCTACACCAATGAATAGGCATCGCTAAACCAACAAAGTGTTCATCGCAAAAACTTTTTTTTAAATAATTGTCTGTCATCAGTTTGTCGCTAAACCAACGAAAGCAGGGTTACAATAACTTTGCTCACTTTTGTATAACATTGCCCTTCGTCGCTATAGTGACGGCCAATCAAGCCTTCGTCGCTAAAGTTTGGTCACAACATCGATGAAAATTGCGTCGCAATAGCGATGGAAATCCATCACAATAGAAGTCATTTTTTCATCACAATTCCTACACGTGCCAATCGTCACAATTGTGACAAAATGTGGAAACTGTTGCTATAGCAACGAAAAATTTCCCACGAACTGAAGGGCCCATTTTCATTGCTAAAGAAACGCACAAGTGTTGCAATAGCAACGAAAGTCCGTGGGAAAAATGTGCACATGTACCAGTGAGAGTGTTCAATATTTAATTGTCAACCCAGGGAAGCCTGTTATTTCAAAGGCAATTAGCAAAATATATGCATAAACATGTTTAGCAGTTGATAAGTAAAATGAAAGCCACTCAATTCTAATCACTATTCAGCCAACTCAGATCCCTGTAAGAAATCAAAGTAACATTACCCATCTAGGAGTTTTAAAGAACTTATATTTCATATCATGCTAATCTGAAGGTTTATGATCTAAAGAGAAATCCACCTAGAATTACTTTTGCAAGAAATGAAAGTCTAATTTACCAAATCAGAAATATCCCTACTCGTTAATCAAACAACAAATTCGTCAAAGCAAAGGACTAATCTAATCAAGCAAAATCTAGAAGTATAAATAGCACACACACTCATGGGTTGAGAAAGTTTGTAACAACTACTATACACTTCTACATAAAAGGAAAGATTAACTACATACTTGACGGTCACACCAAGTCATGTACAACAAACCAAAGGAAAACCAACTGATGCAATTACTAAACAAATGCAATTGCAACTAACCATGAAGATACATCAAACTGAAATTCCACACTTAAACAAAAATAAAATAAACTACAACATCTAAACTACCAGCAACTCTGTTAGAAGGCGGGCCCTGGCCTTCAAACATAGATGCTGTTGAAATATCACAAAGAATGCAACAGAAGAATACTGAGAATTGCCACTCTTTTATTAATTTGATAAAAATGGCAGTTACAGTTACGGTGACTACGTTATCTCTTATAATCTACGAATGAAGCAAACCCTTGGCTATCCTTGCCTGTGTATACTTATACAAGAACAAAGCTATTATGTTACATCAATTTTCGGTAGCCATGAAGATCTTTGATCTTCAGGCTGTTGAATCATCAAGACAGTTACAGCTAACAATCCTTGCATAAAATTAGCTCGGGAATAAATAGGCTTTTACTTCGAGATGTTCCACATATTGACATGCCCAACAAATTGCAGAAGATTCTCAGGGAGTTTCAGTTACAACCATGAAGGAATATATGAGATTCCTTCTACATTAAGGTTGGCCACATCATTTGAGCAGGTAGTTGATGCCAAGCGGGACTAACTTCAAGATATGATGGGTTCTTGCGCCACCTAGATATATAACAAGTTGTTGCAGTTGCACCACCTGGATATATAACAAGCTGTTGCAGTTGCGCCACCTATGATTCTTAATCTTTCTTTCAAATCATGGTCAGATCAGCACAACAAAAGGTAAAATCCATAACTATAAGTAAAACCAAGCATAAAATGCAATAATAGATAATGATTTATACCTAAGATATTTATGCTTGTTTGTATGAGAAGGATAAGGATCCAGCTGTAAAATGGGGGCAAAAATAGGGGAAAAGAGTGGAACGGAGTATGGAAAAAATGGGTAAATTCAAGATCCAACATTCCTCTTCTTGCATTCTTCTTTCTTCAATGGACAATTTCTGGCAATGTGTCTTAGATTTTCACAATTGAAGCATTTAAAGTTGGAGTAGTTTCTTCTTGGATTGTTTCCTCTTGTCCTTTGGAGCTTGTTGGGAGGTTGAGACTCCTTGTGTATTTTCTTCTTGAAGTTAGATTGACACCTTCCTCTCTTGGTATGGGTGGCTAGGGCTTGATCATATTCTTTAAGTAGAGATTCTCTATTGGCTACTCTAGCCTCCTCTTGGATGCAATATTCCCATACAATGTCGAATTTTATGCCATTTCGTTTCTGGAACACATAGTCTAAATGAATGAATCCCAAGGTCTAGTGAGACCATTGAGAGCAGTCATAACTAGCTCATCTTCATCAAGGGAGTATCCAATGGATTCTAGTTGCTCCTTGAACTGGGAGACCCTTGTGAAGTAGTCTTGAATGGATTCTCCTTGGAACATCTCAGTACTCTTCAATTGAGTTCTCAAATTCATCTTTCTATTGATGTTTCTTCCTTCATACATTATGGCTAGGGCATCATACATCTCCTTCGGGGTCTCTTTGGATGACAATGGAGGAATTAAGTGGTCTTTGATAGAATCAACAATGATCCTCATTGCCCTAATCAAGTCCTTCTTATGCTTGTCCTTAGCTTCATCCTCTTCAGGTTCCGCAACTTCTTCCTTGATGTATTTGGTAAGATCATTCTCACTAAGAATGAGGCCAATCCTATATTTCCATGCTCGAAAATTCTCTATTCCTTCTAGCTTATCCTCAAGCTTAGTGCTTGGGGCCATTTTATCTAGGAGGTCACCAAAAACTGAAATTTTTCAAAATACAAACCTGACCTTACCAGGAGATGCGCTTGACTAGTACATTTGGTTTCAGGGGATTCCAAATTTTCACCTTTCAAAATTTACTAGCGAGGTTATGATCTACAGTTTCTGCAGTTTTCTGGGTTTTTGTAGTTTTCGGGTCCAAAGTCAAACTAGGGTTTGAATTTTTTGGATATCTACCCACTCAAAAATTTTGATCTAGGGTTCAATAGATGCGACCTAGGGAGGCACAAATTTCTATGCAATCATATTTCCAAAATTCCAACTTTGGCAGAAACCCTAATTTCTTGCCAGAGGGAGAAGAGAGAGAGTTTCACCTTGTGAAATTTGTCCTATTCAGGCTAGCTCTGAATCCATGTTAAGATTTCATATGCTAAGATAGATAACATTAGTATTCCATTCAATTTCACAACAATAGCATATACATGATCACTGAAAGAAACACAATCACGAGATAGACATTGATTTATCCTTGGAAACCCTCTAGGGGAAGAAAACCACGGGGAATTCACTTGTTGACCAATATCCTATCATGTTAGCTCATATTGTGGGTTTTTAAATTATTAAAAATTGAACCAATATATTGCAGGTATTGGGGGGATGAGGGGTTTAAGGTGGGGGTGTTGGAGCAGGACGCCGCAGCTACAGAAGAAGCTGCTAATTTTGGTGGAAAGAGAGAAGTTTAGCGGAAAAAGGACAGGACAGAGCTACGACGGTGTAGCACGTTTCCAGCTGGAGAGCAGAGCCGGAAACCATGACTTTTGGGATAGAAAAGTAAAGGAGGCAACGGTACCAGAGCGGCCGAGAGAAGAAAGCTTAACCACTGCATTGAAGGCAGCGGCGGAAGACAGGAGGGCTCAGCGACCCTCATAAAGAAGAAGGAGCAACGAGGCTCAAGCATTGAAGGCGAAGGACAGAAAGAGAAGCGGTGCATAGTACCCATGGTCAGTACCGGGAAGCATGGAAGACTGCAGAGAGCTGCGGTGTGACGGGAAGCGGCTACCTCAAGGACAGAGAGGACCGACTGTCACTGTTTAGGGTATGGGGTTACTGTTGGGACAGGCCCACAGTGTTGTAATGGCACGACCTTCGGGCTGCCTATAAAATCTTGCATTTTTGTATTGTAAAGGGTTGGTTGGGTAGCTAATCAATCAGTAGATAGTAGATCAAGTTGATAGTCTTGTAGATTCAGAAATCAGTCAGACAGACTGCGTTGTAACGATCCAGACACATAGTCGTCTGTGAGTCATTTTGAGTCTGTATGTAATCATTTGCAGAGAGAACAGAGAGGGAAGGGATATAGAGAGAAGATCAGAGATCTAGGAGAAACTTTGCGCTGCAAGGGTAGTGCAACAAACTGTGCTAACTTTCCTCAAGATATATAATAGAAGCACAGTTTGGTGGACGTAACTCCCAGCCAGGGGGTGAACCACGTTAAATCTGCGTGTTATGTGTTGAATGAATGTGATTGTGTTTGCTTATTGTTACTAGTTATTATGCATGTAATGATAGTGGCAGTAGACGAATGTATGTATTGTTTCGTTCATAATATTGCAAAAGGCTAAGGATAAGTCGAAGTATTGCAGTAGGTTGTTTAAGGACTATTTCACGTCTGTCACTAATTACCAGTTACTCAGAATAGACTTCTGAGAAGTAGAGTGTCGCACATCGGCGCAATCAACGTTAAGAGCGTAAAGTCGCAGTGGTAAGGTATCGCAGAGAAGCGATATCGCATCGGCAGAGGAGCTGTGATGCGAGATACTGCGAGCTGAGGGCTTAGCGTTGAGGAGAGGATGGGTGTTTCGCGGTGCGCAGAGATGTAGTAAGGATTGGAAAGCTGCGAGTAAGTGGAAGTTGTGCGACGTGAGAGGAATCCGAGCAACTGGTGCGGGGTTGAGCATCGCTCGGGAGAAAGTGCTGCGAAGTAGAAGGGGACGTGCGATGCGCAGAGCTAGTCAACCTAGTGGCGCATAGGAGAAAGGGGAAAGAAGTAGGATTTCCAGAACCTGGTCCAAGACACTTGAGTCTTGGCCAACCCATTAGATTCACTTCGGGTGAGACTTCAGATCGCTTTGCGGTCTGTTGCCGAAAGGGCCAGTGAGTTTGGGGTGTTGTTGATTAATTATAGTAAACCCGGGTCTGCCCATGCAACCAACAGGGGGTGGGTAGGGTGGTTTATAAGGATTGAGGTATAAAAAGGGGTGGGGAGGAGGTTTTAAGTATTGGGAGGGGGTTTCAACAAAAAGAGTTTGGGTCAATATCTCTGGAAATTAAGGGTATTCTTTAATATCCCACGATCGCACGTGCTATGTGAGATGTTCACTAAGTGAAGTCCCCGTGAAGAAAACCCATCAAAACTTCCTCAATATATATGATCACAAGTACAAAGACAAAATACCAAACAAGTGCTCCTTCTCCTTGCATATATTTCTCTCTCTCTCTCCAATGTGCATTACACAAGTGAGTGTGTGTGTCTAAATGAGGAGCACGTCACTCTTATTTATACTTTATCTTCCACTTGACTTTTTCCCTAACTAGGTCGTCCCCAACAAACTTAACTGGGCCGACTTGCCTAGGAAGAATCAAAATAATATAAAATTACTTTCTGGAGGGTTCTATCGACCCGACTTACAATAGAGATTTTACCTCATGACTCTATGATGACAAAATACAATAACAACATCCCGACGGAGGAATAAAATATCTCCAAATAAATTACAATAATAAAATACAATAGAATATTCTTCAAAGTTGCAATATTTCAACACATAGAACATGATCTAAGCAACCTTTAGAGAGTATGAAACACTTTGTCACGTCCCCAACCCTTACTCAGCGGAGAGAACGCGGCAACATCTATCAACCCGGGCTGTCTAAGCCCCCATGAAAATAATACATATATAAAATGCCTTGAACTTAAAGCATATAAATACACATATGCATAATAAAATGTACATGATATATACAGCGGAAGCAAATCATTCATTCAACACATTCATGATAATTTTATAATAATTCATATGCAAATATAGTTGCAGAACTTAAATAAACAAGAATACTTATATTTGGAGAAGCTTGTCCCTCAACCAGCTATGTTGCTGCAACGTTCCACCCAACCATAGACCAGTGTGCTCTTTAATCTCTCAGCAACACTGTCACCCCTGAGCTGGGCATGATTTTCCCCAAGGAATAAGGAACACTAGCAGACTTTCCCCATAGCCAAGGATACAATAAAACTCAGTCAAGCCAACACATTTGGGCTTATCAGACTTACACATGTAGTGGTTTACACTTATCCAAATTCACATAAGACACAACCAAGCCAACATATGGGTTTATCAGGCTACCAGGCAAGCCATCTTTCCAGTTGGGTTTACCAGGCTGCCAAGGAGGTGGAAAGACTGACTGCTAAGCTAGTGAGCTCAACCCCAAAGCTACGAACACCCACACTGAATCTAGCTTGATTTATATACAATTACACACCCAAAACAAGGAAGCATTCCCTTCTCTACTACACAGTCCCTCAGGCCATGCCTTCCCTTCCAGTGTTATTCAGGGCATGCAAAGAAGAAAACCAGCCTTCTAGATTGGTTTGTGAGGTTCTTTCACACACTAGGTTTATCAAGCAAGTCTAGACTATTTTTCCATTCCTTCAATCAATTCAAATGCCAAATGTGGATGCACACACAATGATCTCAGTCCTGCGATTTATCAGAACGTAGCCGATGCCAAGGATTACATACACACACAGAAATTTACAATTTTTTGAACATTACCGGTGCCAGACCGACTACTGCAAAAATACCAAAAACAAAAACGTTGCTGGTCTTTCAACTCAAAGACACAAAATTGGATTCAGGGCAATCGTGTTCAGGAAAACAACTAGCAGACTGGAGAAAATGTGAAAGAGAACAATTCTGAACAGGAAAACCAAAATTGTGAAAGGAACAAATTGTCGAACAGGGGAAATCATGAAGGGTTCAGACTCATAATCACTTTTGCTTGCTTGCTGCTGTGTGAATGCCCAATTGGATTTCCAAAAACGTTTTGTTCAATCCAAATTGTGAGGGAAGGCGAAACGCTACCGCATGAGGGAAAAGTGGTCGTTTTTGGTGTTTTCTTGCCCAAGAAAATTAAAAAATGTTTTTCCAGAATTGGTGCTCTTCCCAATTCGAATTTTTGCCCACTCTTCCAATCCCCCACTCCCTCATCCTTAGGAAGAATCATGCCCCCATCTCATTTAGTTGCGTTGACATAACCGGATGTGGGTTTTAATAAAAATTGCAATTTAACATGATGTTCAGCTGTTAATGTTCAACTAGCATAAAAAAATACCATCGGCCACACCTTAATTGCCGAAACATAAACACTAAATCAATGGTGGGTCTTTTGACTAACTCCACACCATGATTATTTACATCATTTTATTTAAATGCAAACGGGGTCAAAGCCGGGGTGTTACACACTTTCTTTAACTTCTTATATTAAAATTCCGCTGGTTCATTATTCCTTGCTAGTTGCATGTTCAAAATCAAACTGAGTATGAACATGCTGGTATAGTGCAATGCAAATATTTATTGAAACTAATATATGAGAATAGGTAGGTGTAGTAAAAGTAGGTGTAGTAAAAGAATAAGTAACCTTTGATATGTGTATCTATGCAATTGTGCATTTAAATACCTTGAATCATTGAATATTGTTGCTTCATTAGGAATGCATGAATCATGTTTCATTGTTGCGTTCCACACAATATCAAGGTGATCTACATCAATTTCCCCTCCTGCGGTGTATGATTTAGTCTCAGCCACTAGTAATAAGCAAAATGGGTAGGTTACCTTGAACAAATGTATGCACCTTCGGGAACTCACTTTTACCAGTTTACTCTGCCAAAGATGACTGAATTCGGGAAGGATTTCATGTATGGAGATTAATCAATACCTAAAGTTACTAGACACTACCAAATGTGTGAATAGTTGTGAGGTATGGGGATTCAATATTTTAACATATTTTCATTCAAAATATTGTATTGGGGTTTGTTACTACAAGCATGTTTGCATCAAGTATAGAGTGGGGGTGCATTGGAGTTTTTTTACTTAAATTACTTTGCATTTGATTTTTGCGGTACACCAGGGTTTGTTACTACATGCATGTTTGCATCAAGTATAGAGTGGGGGTGCTTATCAGGTCTCTTCAAAGTGCATTGAATTTTTCTTACTCGAATTGCTTTGCATTTTATTTTTGCAGTATACCATGACCAAAAGAGTAATACACGCATGCCATGCAGGAGGGGTAATCGATGTAGATCGCGTTGATATTGTGTTGGAGATTGTGCCCTTGTATATTGACATGTGCTTTGAAGCATCACTGTTAATCAACCTTGTATCTTCTCATGTTATGAGAGCTTTGGACAAAGCAGAGACAAGGTAATACCCCCTCCTTGTCTCTTTCCCTTCGGGTGCATTGCCTTTGGAATTTTCTTCTACGGCAGTGGAAGTATGAAAAATTCCTTCTTTTATTTTCTTCACACGACAATCCTGTATAAATTGTCCTAACTTTTGACAATAAAAACATAGAAACAATTTGTGAAAACCTTTATTGGTCTCTTTCTTCTTTGCACGAAGGGACTTCTTGGGGGGAAATGGCTTCCTCCTTTTCTTAGTTCTAGCCATGGGAGCTAGATTCTCCTCCTTAATGTGCACCACTTTGTTCTATATGTGCCCTTCATCTTGAATGCAATCATGTCAAATACTTTCAAAGTTGGGATACTCTTCTCTTCCATTTACCGCAACAAGAAAGGTCTCCCATGAGGCGTGAAGCCCATCGATAGCGGTTTGAAGAAGATCATCCTCATCCGTCTCCACACTGACGTTTGCAAGTCGATCCTTCACCTATGAAATATTTGTGAAGAATGAGCCTACACTCTCATCTCTTTCCATCTTCATGTTGTGCAACTTGTTCTTCAAATCTCTCTTTTGAGTAGGGGCCTTCGTCTCATAGGAATTCGTGAGTGTGCCAAAACACTCCTTTGTTGTCTTCATGTAAATTTGAGCATATAGATATGTAGACAAATACAAAACTCACAAAGAAGATCTCACAATTTACTCAGCAATTGAAGAATGAAACAGTGCAAAAGGCTTGCAGCTGTGAATGCTTTCATTACTCAAAAAGTAATTCAGATGATGATTACAATGAAGTAAAATGGCTTTAATAGCCACAAGCAATTCGAATCCACATGAGGAAGTTTGAATTGATTAGACTCTACTTGACTGTAGGTAACCAAGACCTTGTCTAAATCATTATCGGAGGACTCAGTGGTTAACTGACCTTGTCTAAACCATAACCGGAGTTCATCAGAGCTCTAAAACACAACTCAAGTGTTACATTCAGTGTTGACCAATGGTTAATTGACAGTGGTAGGTGAGAAATGCACCCCACATGTGTGTAGTCAAGTAAACCTAGCGCTAACTGAATGTGGAGGACTTGAACTGAAAGTAACTGACTCCTAACTTAGCTTGACTAGTCATTAACTGAAGTGAACTGACCTTGGTTGTTTTCGGCACTCCCAGTGGCTTCCTAAATTGTAGGGATTGATCTAGAAGGCTCCTAAACTTATGCAATCAAGTGCAATAAGTGGTAGTGAGCCTCAATTAGTGTTCCCCACATTTTAGTAACTGAAACATGTGCCCCAATTAGGTCAAGTTTACCCAATGGTGCTAATGACTATAAATAGACTGGATGGACTCCCGATTTAGACATGACTCCCAAATTAGACATATGACCAAATTTGGACAAGGGAGGATTAATAATCCTAACACTTCAATGGTGTGATCACCGACATGAGGTTGTCCTTCATGAAGTGATATATTATACTCTTTGCCTTTGCTTGATTATTCTTGTAATTGGTTCTTCATGCATTTGTAATAGGCTCTTCGATCAAGCTTGGTCACAAAAGAATCAAGATCATGCTCTTCGATAATGTTGATCATTCTCGCCTTCCATGTGTTGAAGTTTAATGTGCCTTCAAGTCGATCTTTCGGTCGGACAGATAATGATGACATTGCTTCAAGCTTTGCTCAATGCTTCAATATTTTTGTAGGTTTATAATGTTTGCACAATACTAAGGTCTTGCACACCCTTGCTTTGATACCATGTCAATGTTTGAGCAAAATATGAAGATTCTTGAACTTTAAAGGTTTTGATTAACAAATTAAGTGAATGTAGATCTCATCAACAATTCAACCACACAAATTATTCAATCCATAAGACACATGATGTACCTTGGGAAAACCCTCCACAATCCGAAGGATAATTAAAAACCCAACAAACAATCCTTTGAGTTTGATTGATAATGGCATAGAATAATTTTACAACACTTGCAGATTGTTTGATAAGAGATATCTAAGCAACACTAGAGAACAAATATCATACATAATACTATCATAGCCTTGCCAAGTACATAACACTCTAATAACAAGCTTATTCAGTCATACAATGAAGGTGGCGAATGGTTGCATGCCTTTTGATCACTGTGAACACTATACACATTGTGTGCACTCTTCACACATTACCTATTATGCCTTCCTTGACTTGGGTTCCAAGTTGTCACCTCATAATTACCTCCCACATTGAAGATACGCGTCCTCCATTAATTCACTAGTGTTAACTGCCTCTAACTGAGTGTTAATTGATTGAACTGAAATGAAATGAAATGGAACTGAATTTAATTGAACTGAACTGAAATGGAACTGAATGTAACTCAACTCAACTAAATTTAATTGAACTGGATTGAATGTAATTGAACTAAACAGAACTGAATGTAACCGAATTGAACATAACTTAATGTAACGAACTGAACTGAACAAAATTGAATGTAACTGAACTTAACTTAATGTAACGAACTGAACTGAACAAAATTGAATGTAACTGAACTTAACTTAATGTAACTAAATACAATTGAATGTAATTGAATTGAATTGAAAGTAAATGAAAAGAACTTAATGTAACTGAACATAACTGAATGTCTTTAGTACTTCACAACCAGTGGCATCCACACCAACCACTTTTCATAAGTTAAGGAATAGATTCCTTAATTAACTCAAACTTGTTATCCACAACTTAGAGTTAACTGATGTCTTTGCAATTAGAGCTCACTAGAGGTCTAACGTAGGCAATTCGAATATTTACACTATCTATGTGCTCATCTCATTTATCATTTAATTAATTGTGCACGATCCCTGAGTGTTTAATTAATTAATCATCTTTATAATATCATACTCAGAAGAATTGTTTCCAACCTATGATCATATGTATTACCCCGGGTCATATAGTCATATGCTAAAGTAAATCACTCCAGGGGTAGCTAATCCCTAAAGGACACTTATAGCATCTGGTGACCATGGCTAGCCATACATCACATAGTAGATACAGCCTTGATACAACGCAAGACTCATGAACTTAATACAACATAATTTGTGGACTTGATACAACACAAGGTCCCGATCTTAATAGAACATAAGATCCTGATATTAATACAACATAAGATCATAGTACATGCATCTCTCATACCCTCAATAACCTAGATTGATACAACACAAGCTCTTAACTTAATACAACATAAGTTGATGAACTTAATACAACATAAGTCCCAAACTTGATACAACACAAGTATCATGAAGTGGTTTATGAACTTAACACAACATTAGTTTCAGACTTGATACAACACAATTCTCATGGAGAACGGCTCCTAATGTTGTACATTTAACACATTTTTCCATATATGGACAAGTAATATTAACATCTATTTATCCTTATATGGGTGTAGAAGTAGTACAAAAGAAAAGGTTCCAAATATCAATCATTTTGGTTCCCTATTTTATGTAATGCTCATAGGATAAGACAAATTAAAAAAGGGCAATAAAACATCAAAGGTAAAAATGGCATCCTGTGTATTGGGGCTACATATTGTGACTGAAGCGACAAAATTTTACTCTATTAAATCCATTATTTAATTTCCAACAACTTAATGCTCACTCATCCTATTCCATGGAGTGCTCCTTAGACATAATAAGGAGGTGACAAGTATTCTTACAAACACTCTACCTATGAGACATGATGAATTTTGCACATATAACCATTAGGACTTGATAACAAATTAGAGGATGATTAATTTTTTTTCCAAAGAAAACCTACCCAATGGATGATTTTTCACATTTGTGGATGGTTGCATCCCTACTAACACTATTATTGTCAACTAGCATCTAACCCTATGGGATTCAAACTAGACACCTAATGGCACAGAACTAGATAAATGCCCAAAAACATTGGTGACAATCGATTGAGCTAACCCTTTGGGTTGTTAAATGTTTGGAAACATCTCATCCCAAAGTGCTCAAGCAAGAGTGAGATTGGTGGGATATTGAGATCAATTGGTGCCAAAATTTATTGAGCTACAAACAACATAAACATAATCTTATCCAACTTATTCAATGATAAGAATAAGTGGGCATCTCAAGATTACATTAATGCCATAACCAACGACCATTATTAATAATTCCTTTGTTCACTTGGAAATCCTTTAAAAGTAATTTATAGGAAGGGTGTATTGTTGGTTGCATCTTTAATCTTTCCTTAACAAAGTAGCATAGTGAAAGAAATGCATTGGTGTGGTTAACATGTCTTGGGTATTAAAAGTGTATTAGGAAGCACTAGTTAGTTAAGCATCCCTAATGTCTTTCAAACTTGACCTATCAATGGGTGTTCTAGACTAGATATATATCACGTAGTTCCAATCCCCAACCCATGTCTCCTTTAGTGCTCTCACAACATAGCTAGGGGATTTTCTTTACTACTTAAGTATTTGAGAGATAATATAGTAGTATTGGTGTATCATCCAACTTTTCTTATTTATATAATGTAATGGTTGAGTAATGAGTACTTCTAAATATTAATGCTATTTACTTGTATTCATTTAAGATCACATCTAATTAATGTGTATATAAAACATTAGTCATTTCAACCAGTCCAACTAGTGAGATTTATGGGGCCTTTTGCTTAGTTTATTCAAAACCTATCATCTAATTCAAGATCCCGTCAATTTGAAATAAAAAAACAACAAATGTGAATTGATCAATGGGTACGCCTTTTGACCTTCATGCATGCCCTAGTTACTTGGTTCTATCTGATCTTCTTGCAACAAATTGGTTCTTAATACCTTCATGTCTACCCTTATTATAGCTAAGACCTTAGTAAAAATAGGTATTGAATTTTCTTCCTAATTCCCCTAATTATCGTCAATGCGAGAAGTAATGCCTATGAGAAAGCATGGAATCCCACGCTAGCTATATTTATGTTTCCTCTCCCTCTATCTACCCAAAAACTATCAATTTCATTACCATACAACTATATTCTAGCTATTGTTTGAATGTTGATCTTGAAGCTCTCTTATCTTTCTTTTTGGGTTCGGACTCACCTCTCATCTATAGAGAAAATATGATCTCACAAAGCCTATGCTATATCACAAAATATTTGGTATAGGGATAATATTAGGTTAAAGAACTCAAGATTTTGGTAGTGTTGTGGAGAGTCCAAACTACTTAATTGAATGAAATAAGTGAACTAAAAATAGTAGTTCAATAGTGGAATTGTGTCTTTGGGGATACTAGGTTATGGTCTCATTTGTCTTTGTGTTTAAAGAACCTCACCCTCGAGGGTAATTATACTTTCTTTAGACTTGCCTACTTCTCAATGTGCCCAATTGTTATTATTTTTCAAATTCAAGGAGGGGTACACAAGAATGAGCCTTACAACAAATTGTACATTGGCAGAATAGTACAACCTTTAGTGTATGTAATTTTTTTGGGCTTTGCTTCCTAGTTTTCATCCTTATATATTCTATATGGTGCTTCTCAAGTACTTTAGAGCATACATATTTGTTAAAACACTAGTCTAGGAAATATAATCTAAAGAGTAATAAAAGTCATAAAGTGTAGTGTATGCCCCTGCCTCTCTAGTCAAACTTCACTTTATATGACTTTGCAATAGGTACTACCTTTCCAACTGTTGTTGATTGTATTGATGTTGGTCCTATTAGTGGTTTCTCTAGTCTTCAATTTAGGTGGTTTTTCTCTAGGCGTTGCCTTTCCCACTATTGTTGGTTCTAATGATATTGGCTCTATTGATGCTAGTAATGCATACATTTTAGTATACCTCCATGAAGATGGTTTCAAATTATTTAGATTCGTCCCTACCTAGATGCAACTGTGGAATGTTGAGCATTGTCGCATGCTCACATGTTATTGAGTATGATGTCACCTTCACCTTCTCACTTGCTTCTTCATCAATCAAGAAATCATAGAAGAAGATCGAGATTCATATCTATTTAATGGGCCACTCCTTCTTCCTAAATCCATACAATGCCTTTTTCGTATGTTTTCAAGTAAAAAACAACCACATGAATCCACCCTTTTAAGTAAGGGAAAATTCGACTCTACAATGAATAAGGTTAAAAAACAACAATTTCATTGAATCCAAAATTGTAATTTTGGTGAAGAATACATAATAGGATGTTGATGATGGAAAAAAAAAGTTGAAAACATAGAATGTTTAGCCAATTTTCATAATTGTATGCATCAAATCATCATTTTTTTAAACAACATGGTTTGTTTTTGAATTAGAAAAGGTTGTGGCCTAACCATCAAGAAATGTCATATAAATACAAAGTTTAACGCTAAAGCTAACATCCGACTTTTTTGAATTTGGACTCCAAAAAATTTCTAGATTGTCTATACAATTATGAAAACCCTAATATGACAAAGATATACCCAAACGAATTGACTCAAAAGCAACACAAACTTGCAAGATATATTCGCTCAACACCGGAACTAAAATGCAGGGCTATGTAGGACCCCTTCTGAAACCTAAGAATTAACAACTACAATATCCATGGAGCTTGGCCCGCTGAGAGGATCTAAATGATTCATGGTGATTGTAGTGCCCAAAATTTACTCCACTTTGATATTCAAACCCCAAACCAATTTCAGTTGTCTACAGAGACCACCCTGCAAAACATTGCCTCATGAATTCGTGATGTAGCTCCTCAAGCTGCAAGGTTTTTGCAAACCTATAAAAATCATAGTATATTAGAAACTAATAGGAAAAATACATAAATATGGGAAAAAACACACACTTCAATAATTATGATTATCTTTATTATTGAGTAACCAAATTAAGATACATCCAATACAACATATAGAATATGGGCACACATTCCTCCTCATAAGCCCTCAATCCATAGGGGCAAATATCCTTTTTTCCCTACCCCAAAATTACTTCACACAAAAAATACCCTCCCTTGTAGATCTCAGCCCAGATCGACCCTTTGTAGATCCAGAATCACCCTAAAGATTGTTGAAAGTTCATACTTCACCTGACCAAACCCAAACATAAAGCAAATGAATCTAAATTTAGAACAACAAGATCCTATAATTAATGAACTACAGAATGAACATTGTGAGACGTGTAATTAGTCAGTTACAGAAGGATGGATGCTCTGCATCATATTTCGCATATTGAAGGAAAATATAAACCTCCTGGTTCATAGACATTCGGTCATCTGTCTTTTCCACCAATCCAAAGCATGACTCAGTCTACACATAGATGCATTCCTCTATTTGAAATTTCTACACTAATCCCTCTAACTCTTCAGTCTTTTTTCGATGCTCTTTAACTCATTCATCAATCCCTATTATTAGGGATTGAACCTCATCATGTGAAGGTATAATCTCACATTGATCACAGTAGCAATTTATGCTACATGTTTCATTGCTAACAACATCATCACTATAAAGGACTCATTTGCTTCCTCATTATAATTAGACACATTTACTGCAATGTATGATGGAATCAAATACATTTGATGAATAATACAACGCCTGAATGGAATCATCCTCCTACCAATCATAGCAATAATAGCTCCCTTCGTTGCAATTTTCTATGAACAACTACATTCAACTCATTTGCATCTAGTGTCAGTTGGTGAATGTTGATACCACTCACTAGTGGGTATGCTATTATGTGTTGTACATGAATAGAAATTTCTTCAACAATCTTCATGGGGTTATTCACATTCCTTACTCTTGTCATCTCATTTCTATCTTCATGAAATAAGGGAGTAAACATTACTACAACATGCAACTCCATCACAACTTCATGAAGCATGCAATCAATTGCATCCTTATCACCTTCTTCACACTCCACCAATGTTTTCACACCTTTTTTGAGATGTAAATAACAACATGTTCCTCCACAAATTCTTCATGCCCACACTTGGTAGCATGCTTATCTACTAACACTTCACACTTTTCCTCAAGGCCATCACCCTCTTTTGGGTAGCAATGAACTTATTTCGCTTCTTCCTATTCTTCTTCAACTGGAAGCTCTTTTGCTATTTTCTCCCTTTCACGTTTTTCTACCACTTCTAATTCCTCTATCCTTATCCTTATGGTTCGTATTTATTTCGTTATCGATTGTTCTATTTCAACTTACT
Organism: Pseudotsuga menziesii; assembly: GCA_001517045.1. Lineage (NCBI taxonomy): Eukaryota > Viridiplantae > Streptophyta > Pinopsida > Pinales > Pinaceae > Pseudotsuga > Pseudotsuga menziesii. The sequence continues at coordinate 90,287 of LPNX010448350.1, forward strand.
TGATTAATTTCTTAATCAAATAGATCTCTTCTCTTATGTTGTCCTTTTCTTCTCTACTCAATCGCTTCATTTTTAAATTGCAAGTTAACTTTAGTCAGCCAATCTCTTGTTGGATTCTCAACATCTCACTCTCTCTAAAGTTTTTCTCGATATGGCTTATGTATCCAATACAATAATCACACGTAATAATAATGCACCTCTGGGCAATTTGATGCTCCTCTGAGCACACTTAATTCTTCTCTCCAACTAATTCTTCATTTCATGAGCAACTAAATATCTAGTTACCAACCTACAACAATGAACTCCCCTTTGGGCCATTTTCTTCTCTAAGGATCAAGTTGCTTTGATACCAAAATGATGCAACTCCTCAAGCTGCAAGGTTTTTGCAAACTTGTAAAAATCACAGTATAGTAGAAACTAACAGGAAAAATACATCAATCTGGGAAAAATTCACACTTCAATAATTATGATTATCTTTATTATTGAGTAACCAAATTCATATACATCCAATACAATAGGTAGAATATGGGCACGTAGGCCTCCTCATAAGCCCTCGATCCACAGGGGTGAATCCCTTGTTCTCCCTGCCACAAAACTCCTTACCACACAAAAAAACCCTCTCCCATAGATCTCATCCCAAATCTGTCCTTTGAGCCCTCGATCCACAGGGGTGAATACCTTGTTCTCCCTGCCACAAAACTCCTTACCACACAAAAAAACCCTCTCCCATAGATCTCATCCCAAATCTGTCCTTTGTATATCTAGATCCCCCCTAAAGATCACTAAAAGTTCCTACTTCACCTGACCAAACCCAATTAAAAAGCAAAGAAGTCTAAATTTAGAATAATAAGATCCTATAATTAATGAATTGTAGGATGAACCCTATGAGACGTGTAAGCAAGCAGTTACAAAAACAAAAAATGCCCCGCATCATAAAATGATGCATCTCCTCAAGCTACAGGGTTTCTGCAAAACTATAAAAATCACAGCATTGCATAAACTAACATGCAACATACATAATCTAGGAAAAACAAACACTTCAATAATTATGACTATCTTTATTATTGAGTAGCTAGATTTAGATACACCAAGTACAACAATTAGAAGATGGGTACACAGGCCTCCTCATAAGCCCTCAATCCATAGGGGCGAATACCCTGTTTTCCCTACCCCAAAAATCCTTCACACAAAAAGAACCCTCCCTCATAGATCTCAACCTAGATTGGTCCTTCGTAGATCTGGATCCCCCCTAAAGATCATTGAAAGTTAATACTTCACGTGACCAAACCCAAATGGAAAGCAAAGAAGTCTAAATTTAGAACAACAAGATCCTATAATTAATGAACTACAAGACGAACACCGTGAGATGTGTAAGTAGTCGATTACAAAACGATGGATGCTCCACATCAATTCGCCATCATGGGACCAAGAAATTTGATGATACTATAAATTATTTGTGCCCTCTTAGATGCTTCTTGATCTTCAAGATCTCTTAAGAAAACACCATCAAATTCTATATTGCGATATAGGAACAACTAAGAGTGAAATTAACGTAGACCCTCCGCCCGCAACTCTTTATTACAACTAGAAATCAACACACGAGATTACGGTAACAAAAATACACAAGAATAGGGGCACCCTTTTTAACACCACATATTCATTTTTATCATAAAAATAATAACACATGAATAATAAAGGAACGCATGCCTCAAGGATCTCTATAGAACTATGGAATCATGTGGACACATAGGCCACACTGTCCACCTTATTACACTATCATAAAACAAGTAGAAGGGCACGCATGCCACTTTCATTGAGCATCAATCCAGCAGGCCTGCAGGCCTTAACCATACACTCATGATAAATATAAAATAGGCTTGCAGGCCTTCCCAACACAAATCTCACACTAGTTCCTAAAAATCCCTACTCATACTCCCCTAATCTCAATGTCGACCCACTCTTTTATTCTCAAGATGAACCAACACTTTCCCCCCAAAATATGCCACTAAATATATGTGATTTGATCTCTAGTTCCCCAACCAAGTTCTAATGGAAGGCATGAGACTCCTTTAAATCTAGATCGATGTATTTGGCTAGGATTTCAAGTGGCATTTATGTTAGGGAGGAATTTGTTAGCCACAACATAGTTTCGATGCTCCACATCATTCTCCCCCCCTTAAAGAAATATGAACCTCTTGGTTCATGATTGTTTTCCTTCATTTTCTCCATTGATCAAAATAAGTTTCAAACTGCACATTGTCCATGCTCTCGGATTTCTTTGTTTTAAACAACCATTTTATCCATCCTTTCACAAGAATGCACCACCTTGCGATATTCTTCATGTTATCCTCCCTTGAATCTACCAATTGTCCAACCCTTCCCCTCACCTTCTTTTCTTCCGACTTGGCATTGTAACAATAAGGATATGAAGCTCCATCTTCTCACTTTGTTGACCATATATCAACATCATTTATAGGTTCCTTATAACAACATTTATATGTTCTTTATTTCAGTCCATGTTCAACTGAAACTCTTTTGTCAAGTAAAAAGCATTCACCTTCCCAAAGGCTCTCTAACGGGGGAACTTCCACCAATTATTTCAAAATTTCTCCCTCTAGATGATAAACCTCTTCAAAGCCCTTGCCATGAGAAAACTAATTGCTTTCTTACATCTGATTCCCCCTATACAATACATTGCAACGTGGTGTGGGATTTGTCCCCTTCTAAAATTCACGTATTGTTGTTTCTTTTCCTCCATGTAAATATCTTGAATTGGAGTTTTTTGGTCTCTTAAAATAACACCATTAGACTGTTACATAAAGAGATTTTTCTTTACCCAATATGGAAATTCCCTAAAAGCCGAGGTAGGAGGATCTATTAAGCCTTTAAATCTCCCTATTTGAGTCTCCTAAGAATTCCTTACATCCATGACCATTGTGTCTAGATCGCTTAGCAAAGTGTTCCATTCATTTGGATCAACATATTTTCCCACTTTCTTTGCCAAAGATACTTCAAGATCTCCCAAAGTTATCACCTCCTTCTTAATTTTTACTCAAACATGATCCCAAAGAGAGGGGGAATCATCACCTACTCCAAGAGGAGATTCATTAGAATTCCCATGATGAATAATCTCATCATCTATACATAAGCGGTTTCAATTTGCCTCAAGCTCTTCAAGCGACCATCCTTGTTTGGGTGGTCCTTGCTCGAATATGATGCATCCTCCTTCACGATTTCTTCTTCAAGCACACATTATACTACATGCTCATATTCCATCATTTTGTTGTCATCACCCTCCTTTGGCTCACAAAAAACTTCCACCACTAGGGATGCCTCAACAATCTTCCTCCTTTCACTACTCAGATTTCCTTCTTCTATTGAGACCTATTTTGCAATTTTCTTATTTTCACGACTTTCTTCCACTTTTAATTCTTTTATAATTCTCCTTATGTCTCAAAGATTTCTTTTTTTGTTATTCTACTTCCCGCTCCTTGATTAATTTCTTATTCACTAGCCTCTCTTCTCTTATGATGTCTTTTTCTTCTCTACTCAACCGTTTCATTTTTAACTTGCAATTTACCTTTAGTTCACCATACTCCTTTTGGATTCTCAACACTTTACTCTCTTAAAGTTGTTCATAATATGGCTTTCCCTAGCCAACATGTTACCCATTGGTAACCATAATACACCTCTACACAATCTAGTGCTCCTCCGAGCACACTTAGTTCTCCTCTCGAACCAACTCTTCGGTTTCAACAACAAAATCTCCAGTTGTAAGCTTGCAACAATGGATTCCCCTTGGGCCATTGTGGTTTCCTCTGATACCAATCTAAAGCAGATCCTTCGGTTGCAACTCATTGCTACTCTTGGAAGTCAACAAACAAAGTTACAGTGAAAAATTACACAGGAACATGGGACGCCTTGTTTAACACCATAGATTTGTTTTTATCATAAAAAGAATTACACCTGAATAATAAAGGCACACATGCCTCAAGTTTCTCTCTAGACCTCTGGCATCAGGTGGACACACAACCCACACCATCCACCTTGTTACACTATCTTAAAACAAGCAAAAGAGCACACATGGAACTCTTGCTAAGCATCACACTAGCATGCTCACAAGCCTTCACCATACACTCATATTAAATAGAAATCAGGCTCGTAGGCCTTCCCATCACACATCTCACATTAGTTCCTAAAAATCCTTACTTAGACTTCCCTAATCTCAATGTCGACCCCTTTCGTTATTCTCGAGCTGAACAAACACTTTCCCCACAAAATATGCCCCTAAAAATATGTGATTTGGTCTCTACTCCCCAAACCAATTTCTAACGAAAAACAACAAACTCCTTTGAATCTGGATCGACGTATTTTGTTGATGTAATTGTAACTTCGGAATGTATTCACTTGTATTTCTTATGTATTGTACCCCAATGTTTATTCCGGGAAGTGTTTGTAATGTAATTGAGTCATGTCATGCCCCAGATGTTCCGATCAGGAGTTTCTATAATGTAAACAAGTCATGTCAAGTCAATGTGGGTAACCCTCCCATTGTTCAAGGATTAAAGTCCCCGCAATTCCGGGGCCCTAGGGTTGTTAGACTCACCTAGTGAATTCGGCCCTAGTGAGTCATTGTCAAGTCAGGAATTAGTATAAATAGAGAGTGAGTCTCTCTATTTAACATACACTCACTCACACTCAGTTGTAGCGCATAGCTAAGGGAAAAGAAGTTTTTTTTCCAAGGAAAAAAAGCATAATTTTATATCATCCGTAGAGAGACAAAATTACAGTTTGTATATATGCAAAGCATATTCAAGATCAACAAACTATGACTCATAGCATAGTCAAATGTACTAATCTGATCCGTCCATCAGATTTCAAGAAATTACATATAAAATGTTAGCAAAAAACAAAAACGGGCCTTTCCCACTCCAAAATGAAACATATCATCCTGTCATATATGTTCATGTAAAAATTTGAAAATATATGCAAGTAGTATGATAAAATCACAGCAGAAAACCATATAGCAACTGTCATAAAACAACACCAGAGGACGATAATGTCCAAACCCCTTCATCAAAAACATCATGCCACCACCATATCAAAAAAAGGACGATGGTAGTATTCGAAAGCCTGATCTCCTAATTGTTCCTTAACCTTCCAAACGCCTGGATCCAGCAGGAGCCCCGCCTTCGATGCAATGTTCGCCTGGCAGTTATTCTCCCTGTATACATGTGTGAATGAGATCAGATCAAAGGATTCCATCACTTCCTAGATAGATAGTAAAATGTTGCATAACAGAAGATCGCTACAAGTTTGAATTTTTTTAACCCAATCGATCACATTTAAGGAATCACCGAAAATCTTAATGGTTCTACATCCCTTCTCTGCTGCAAATATGAGGAGTATTTGAAGATTTAAAAGTTCTGCATGATTGTTATTTCCCTCCCCCAGGCCAGTAATCAATTCAAAAGACTGATAATCATCCAAGTTTAATATACCACCACCTCCACAAAGATTATTCTGTGAAGCACCGCCAAAGAAACCCCATAGAGTAGACCGATCAATCTCTAGTGCCAAAACCTCCCTCTGTTTTTTAATCCGCATGTGTTTTGGAAGAGCATGAGCAATCCCACAGACCATCCCAGCAGTAATTGCCGAGGTACATTCTTTACCAGTGAAAATAAGTTTATTCATGGCCAACCATATACCCCAAGTCACCAGGAGAGGAAGAACAATCATGATATCCGAATTACCCAATCTTCTCCAACGTTCCCAGACATGTATGATAGTGTCCCCCTCCCATTTGCACACGGGATCCAATCCTAGCAGTGTGCAAGATCCCCCCCAAACCGCCACACAATATGAGCAAGAGAGAAAAAGATGTGCAGTCATTTCCCCGGCGTTTCGGCACAGTGCACACCAACCTGGTCCAATGAAGCCCCTTTTAAGAAGATTTTCCCAGCAAGGAACTTTGTTTTCTAAAACACACCACCAGAAAAGGCATGTTTTGGGGGGACAATGGAATTTTCAAATTTTCCGCCACCACCACTCAATCTGCACTTCATTATCCTGAGCGCTTAGGAAGATATACCCTTCTTTGGGAGTGTAGATCCCACATGAGGCCCCATTCCAAATGAGTACATCCTCCTCCATCCTAAGACGAATCATGGATATTCAAAGAGCCCCAATATACATATTCAGTTCGATCAATTCCTATTCATTGAGTTCAAAATCAGTGACCGGTAACCGTGACTGTGTCCATTGAACCTCCTGTACAGGAGCTGCTAACTGAAAGAGATAGTGAACTCCTTGCTGCCTCAGAGTAATCACCAGCTGTTCAGATAGCCTAAATATGCCATTGCACCCGCGCCACGGGTCGACTCCCACCCGCACATTCCTACCATCACCCACCTTCCAGGTCAGTTTTTCTTCAATGACAACAAAGGATTTATTCACAGCTTTCCAAATGACCGATCCACCCTTGTGGCCTTTTTGTGGTCTTCTAATCCAATCAACAACATAATCAGGGGCAATATATTTCTCAATCATAACCTTGGTCCACAAGTTTTCAGAGTGGATCAAACGCCATCTTCCTTTTGCTACCAGCGCCTTCGCAAAAAGAAAAATATTTTTAAGTCCCCAGCCCCCCAGGGATTTAGGCTTAGCAATCTTATCCCATCTGACCCATGGGGAGACCGAGGCATCCTTGTGTCCGCTCCACAAAAAATGAAGGCAAAATTTTCACATTTTTTCCAAGATAGCTAGGGGGATCCAAGAAAGAGACATCCAGTAAACAGGGATAGCTTCCAAAACCGATTTTACCAGAATAAGTCTCCCCGCTCTAGAGAGCCAACGATGGCTCCAGGAATGAAGACGCTTCTCTAATTTTTCAATCAACCACAACCAGTCCTTCTTGAGATAGTTGTTGGGTTTTAACATAAAACCCAGATATTTAAGGCCCTCATCCAAATTGGCATGAATGAAGGGGAAAAGAGTTGTGGCGTGTCTTACTTCCACCGCATCCATACAATGAGTTGTCAGTGAAGACTTCCCAGCATTAATTTCCATACCAATTGCAGAAGAGAAAAGACCCAGGAGTCCAGAAATAGTATTGACATCATGAACATTCCCGGAACAAAAGATAAGTACATCATCCATGAACATTAGATGTGTAATCTGCAGTTGTGGAGTAACTTTTATACCAAACACCTGTCCCTCTCTGTGAGCTTTCTTCAACAGACGACTCAAACCTTCAACTACGAGCAGAAATAGTAAAGGAGACAATGGACAGCCCTGCCTCAATCCTCTCTCCACATGAAAAAAGGGGGATGCAGCCCCATTAATCAGAACAGAGAAAGACACAGTAGTAATACAACTCATGATCCACCTGACAAAAGCAATCCCAAAGACAAGATGAATTAGTAGCATATGTAAATAAAGCTAGCTTACCTTGTCATATGCTTTGGACATATCGATCTTCAAGATAGCCCCCTTGATTTTATGAGTCTTCATACTATGAAGGCCTTCCTGCGCCACCCCAATGGCCTCATGAATTTGTCTGCCTTTGAGGAACCCAAATTGTTCACCAGAAATATGTTCAGACAGTAATTCCTTTAACCTACGGGCAATAACCTTAGTGATCACTTTGTAGATGCAATTACATAGTGAAATAGGTCTGAAGTCATTCATAGACTTGGGGATATCCACCTTGGGGATAAGTGCAATGAAGGTCGAATTGAAACATACCGGGATCCTTCCAGATAGGCGCGAATCTTCCACCACCTTTAGAATTTTAGCCCCCAAAAGATCATATAGTTCTATAAAGAATCTAATGGTCCAGCCATCAGGTCCAGGACTTTTGTCCTTCTGAAAACTCTGGAGAGCCACTTTCAATTCTTCTTCAGAAACCTCTTCCATCAACGAGTTGTTTTCCTCCACCCCTACAAACCCTGGAAAGACTTGAGCAACTTACAAGATCTCCGCAATTTGTGCCCGAGTCGGAGCCTTGAATAAATTTTGAAAATGTTCAACCCCAGTCTCTGCTAGTTGCTCAAAAGTTTCACGCCTACGGCCTCTGTCATCCTCCAAGCTCCAGATGGTATTCACAGCTTTCCTTCCTTTGTCATAAGCATGAAATTTTTTTGTGTTTTCATCCCCACAAGCCAACCAAATAACCCTACTCTTTAAACGCCAAGTCTCCTCCCTTTCCAACAGGAGAGTGTTCTTGCGCCCCATCATACCAACAAAGAGTTCCTTAGACTCCTGATTCAGCATGCCCCCACCCTCCGAGTCTATAATGGATTCTATCTCTGATTCAATCTGCCGCAGCTCAACTTCATCTCTTCTCCTCTTTTCCAGCGCCCATTGTTTAATGAGCCTTTTTAGCTGGACAAAATTCTCTGCAAATTGGAAGGCCGCTGACAATCTAGAAGCTGGATCATAAGAGACCCAACTTGAGAGAATCAACTGTCGGAAGGATTCATCCTTCAGCCAAATCTTGTTGAATTTTAAAGGGCTGGGCAGTTTTATCGGCCCACTCCTATATTCCAGAAAAATGGGCAGATGATCAGAGCGTCCCCCACATCCTACCCACTGCTTCATAAAGTGTTGTTGTTCCACCATCTTTTCACTAACAAGAAACCGGTCGAGACGCTTTGCAACACGCCCATCCCCACACCGGTTGTTATGCCAAGTCGGCTTAAGCCTAACCAGTTCGATGTCCAACCAGTTTCTCTCAATGAGCTTCTGAGTAAAGTAATAAGAATGAAAATCCGGGCGAGCAAATGGCCCCCAAACCTCTGCTTGACCCAGATAAAATTTAAGATCTCCTCTAATGACAGCCAACTCTCCATAAAACAAATCCAAAGAGAAAATATTGTCCTAGAAAGGAATTCGATTAATATAAGGACCATAAATGTTGAAGACATCAACAGGGTCCCCATGATCCAATCCTTGCACCGTCATTCCTAGAACCGACTCCATACCCCAAATATTTAGGGCTTTAACCACATGGGTGTCCCAGCCCATAGCTAGGCCCCCCGATCGATCCCGAACATCCAGGGTCACAAAGGTCCAACCAAAAAACCAATTCTCCAACTTCTCCTTGATCTCATCACCACCGCAAAGAGTTTCCTGAAGCAACATTATATCCAGGTGTTCTAAATCAAACACCCACCATAGTGAAGGTCTTTTAAGGGGACCTGCCAGACCCCGACAATTAAAGGACATAATCTTCATCGACGGCCCTTTTTATGGGCCTGCACTGCTCTAAGCGTCCGTTCAATAGATAATTGTTTTCCTTCAGACAATTCCTTATGTGCCCTAGACTATGCCTTAGCCAGAAAGGATTTCCGCCCCCTTTCCCGAGGCACAGGGAGTGAATCTTTCCCTAAGCCCCCAAGGTGGTTTTTTTTCCCCGACCGAAGAAAATATCCAGAGGCCGCAAAGGTGGGTTGGGTAGGGGGCTCATCCTCGATCTCAGCATCGACCATAGGTAAAGGTGGAACCTCCTCTAAACTTGCAGTAGTGGAAGGGGTGGAGACAATCAAAGGGAGTGGCGAAATAGCGAGGTTTCTTAATTTTTCCCCCATCAAGTCCATCCCAGGAACCTAAAAAATAGTTGCAAAAATATTTAAAGACAGAGAAGGGGAAAGAGAAGAGATACCTAGTGGAGTCGACCCCAAACCCGGATGTTAATCAGCAGTCGCCCCTACGACCACCACCTCCGAACATCGATTTTCATCCTCCGCAGCTTGTACAAGAGCCACCGCCTCCGTGTGCATCTCCTTAGCCTCAAACGAAGAAGGTCCCAAAGAAGGCGATGACACCTCGCGGCTCGAACCAGACCCTCAAGAACCCCGCTGAGGACCCCGACCATTGATCGTGTGCACCCCAAGGCTGCAATCCACCGCCAGGTGTCCATAAGCATGACACATGCGACATCGAAAAGGGATATTTTCGTAGTCCAACCTCTGCTTAAAGAAAGTATATCCCCATGAAAGGTGAATTTCTTCATACAATCCCTCGCGCACATTGATATTGACAAGTATATGTGCCACCCTACGCAGCTTAGTAACTTTGAAAGACATATCCACCTCCAGAAAGGTTCCAAGAATATTACCAATGCATGTAAAATGCTCCTCAAACCAATATTGTCTCGGCAAGCCTAGAAGCCGCAACCAAATCGGCACAACGTCAACCCTTTCGCGTGATGCATCAAAGGTTGGTGTCCATAGTTTAGGCAAAACAAGACATTGCTCAATTGTCCAATTTCTCACTAAAACCCAATCAACATGCTCCTGAAGGGAGAAATTAAGAGCAAACCATCCCCTGGTCAAGCCCTCCAACTCAGGGATCACCCCCAAATGACCAGCCCATGAATTAGTTAACCATTTCTCGATCACTGGAATCGAAACATTCTTCCCAATTATCTTTCCTACCACAGTCAAAGAAGCCATTTGAACAATTTGTGACCACCGAATGCCCTCTCCTAACGCATACGAACATGCCACCCTTCTCTTCTTAACAAAAGCCTTTCGACACCTATTGCCACCACGGTCCCCAGCTCTATCCCCCAGAGGATCAGAACCTCCTCCAGAATCACTTATCGGAGCAAAACCATCCGCAACAAGGTCTTCATGCCCCTCCGTGGCCACCGCCAGAATGGGATGCCCAACACCCTGAACAGAAACCTCCTCGCCATGCAAAGCCGAGTCCTCAGCACCAGAAGTCACAGGGTTCAAAAGTTCCACCAAAACTGCAGGAGGATTAATGCAACCGCCCAAAGAGGAATCCCCTACCACAGGAGGGTTTGTACACTGAAGAACCACTTCTCCATCCCTCGATAACAGTGTAGGGTCTCCATGAGCGCAAAGAGGAGATTCGGCGAAAAAAAACGACGGAGAGAAAGCCCCCCCTAGATCCATTTTCAAAGAAGACGGAAGAAACCCGTCGCCCTAGCTATTTTGTGCACATGAAGAACCCAGCCCAAAACCGCCCGTGGAATAGTGAAAAACCCCTTCCGGCACCGGATCCGCCGAATAATCAATCGCATCCTCCAAAACCATGTTGTTCGCAGACAGGGACCCAGATCAGAAAATGGTTGACAGAAATGCTTGGTAACTCCCAGGCTTAAGCTCAAGATCAAGCTTATCTGTCCAGCTGAGGGAGAAGAAGTTGCTGGGGCTAGAAAGAAAGAGGCTACTGCTGTCGAGAGATCATCTTATTGTTTTGGGTTTTACTTTTGGTGTTGATTCTATCTCTAAGGAAGTTGCGGGGTTTTCTCCATTTATGGTTTCCCCGAGGAAAAACACTGTGTTCATTGTCTCTTGTGTTTGATTGCTGTGCTTGTTATTCTTTTAGTTAAAGATCCTAATATAATGCTATCTTAATGTTAAAAATCTAACATGGTATCAGAGCTAACTTGAGAAGAAGACACTTTGCAGCTGTGGAAACTAGGGATTCCTACTTTTTGGATCTCTCTCCACAAATTTTCAGAAAAAGAAGGTTGGGCTGACTCTCCTACCTAGGGCGCATCTTTCTGTCGAAACAGAATCTGATTCTGAGCTGTTTCAGTTTTGGACCTGACACTACTGCCAAAAATTAGGGCTTTCCACAGAAGTAGAATTTTTGAGTGAGCCCAGGCCTGGATTGATCTCCTCCTCAAAATCAAAGTTTAGAGATCAAGATCAAAGCATTTGGTTGGACAGAACTCCGAAAAAGTCAAACCCTAATATGCTCCTGAACCAACACTGCAGAAATTCAGCTCCAAATCCAGATTCGACATCTTGACCTAGTAAGATCTAAATCTTTTGTATTTCCATTTGAGGTTCTTAGTTAAGATGTCTCATCATACCAAGCTTGAGGGAGCTGATAACTTATGAGCCTGGAAGTATAGGATCTCCTTGGTCCTGGAAGAAAATGAGTTGGACTCCTACATTAATGAGGAGGTTCCAGTTCCAGAGGAAGATGAGGCTAAGGCCTTACATAAGAAGAAGTTGGTTATGGAAAAGAGGATTATTGCTGATTTAATCAAGGATCACCTCATACCACAGGTGTCCTCCCTCAAGACACCTAAAGCTATGTTTGATGCCCTAACCAAACTATTTGAAGGGAAAAACATATACCGGAAGATGAATCTAAGGAACCAGTTGAAGAATGTAAAGATCTAGAATGAGGAGACCATCCAGTCATACTTCACAAGGGTCTCCCAGATCAAAGAACAACTTCAAGCAGTAGATGAAGAAGTGGAGAATGCAGAAATTGTGATGACAACCTTGAATGGTCTCCCTAGGTCATGGGATTCTTGGGATTCTTTCATCCAAGGAATCTGTGCTAGGAAGAAGCTAATAAAGTTTAGTAGACTGTGGGAAGAAGGGATCCATCCAAACCCAGATGTTATACATGTGATGAAAGAGGACACTTTGCTAGAAGTTGTCCCATGAATAAGAGTGGATCCAAGAAGAAGAAGAACTCCAAAAGAAGACATCATGCTCACACTGCTGAGGATGATGATCCTCCCAGGAAGAAAGTAAAACAAGAAAGTGAAGACTCTTCAAGTGATGAAGAATATGTTCTGATCTCCGCTCTTACGGGAACTGTCACTCATGGAAGCAAATATTGGCTTATTGACAGTGGGGCTTCCAAACACATGACAGGATTAAAGGAATCTTTTGAGAAACTATCCGAACATAATTCACCCCATAAGGTGAAACTTGGGGATGACTACCAATATCCCATAAAAGGTAGTGGTGAATCCTCCTACAAGCTAGACTCTGGAAAGTCTATGAAAATGAAGGATGTCTTGTTTTTACCAGGACTAAAGAAGAATCTTCTCTCCATATCAGCACTAGATGCAAAAGGCATGAGGGTTGCATTTGTAGATGGCCAAGTCCTCATGTGGCAAAGAGGAAAGACTACTGACAATGCAATAGTAATTGGAGAACAAGAAGGAGGATTATACAAATTGAAGGGCCATCCAGAACAAGCTTTGGTCCATGACACAGTAGAGCCAAATGAACTTTGGCATAGAAGGCTTGCACATGTGCACTATAGAGCACTACCACTTGCAAGCAAAGTTGTTGAAGGTCTTCTAGAAATTCAAGCAAAACATGAAGGAGTCTACAAAGGATGTGCAAAAGGAAAGAACACAAAGAAGACATTTCCAAGTAGCGAAAGCAAAGCAAAAGGAATCTTGGAAATCATTCACTCTGATGTATGCGGTCCAATGTCATCCAGTTTTTTAAGCGGGTATGTATACTATGTTTCTTTTATTGATGATTAATCTAGGAAGACATGGATATACTTTATGAAGAACAAAGATGAAGTTTTTAGCAAGTCAAGGAATTCAAAGCCTCAATCGAGAACCACACAGAAAAGAAGATCAAGACCTTTCGATCAGATAATGGTGGAGAATTCACATCAAATGAATGCAAAGAGTTATGCAAATATTCAAGGATTAAGAGGGAGTTATCCACTCCATATAATCCACAACAGAATGGGGTTGCAGAAAGGAAGAATATAACTATCATGGAAGCTGCAAGAGCAATGCTTCATGATCAAGATATTCCCATGCATCTATGGGAAGAAGCTACCAGAACAGTGGTGTATGTACAGAACCGTACTCCACATAGAGTACTCGAGAACAAGACACCTGAAGAAGTCTTTTCCAACAAGAAACCAGAAGTCAACCATTTCAGAATATTCGGCTGTCCAGTGTACATACACATTTTGAAAGAAAAGAGGACAAAGTTAGATCCTTTAGGAAAGAAGGGTATATTTGTGGGATACTCTGAAATATCGAAGGCCTACAGAATATACTTCCTGGGATTCAAGAAGATCAACATCAGTAGGGATGTAACATTTGACGAAGACTCAACTTACAACAAATCCAGAAAGAGACTTGCTAAAGATCCCGAAGAATCAGAAGCACCCAGAATTCATGACACAACCATGAACGAAGAAAATCAAGAAGAAGATCAAGAATTTGAAGAACCTCAAGAACCTATAGATCCACCTCAGGAGAAAAATCCTCACAAGAGGAAACCTGATTGGGTACGAGAAGCTATCCAAGGTGCGGAAAGATATGGGGCTCCAGAAGAGAATTACAGAGAAATAAAGAGGACTAGGTCCTGCTCCGGGTATGTAGTTTTATTGTGTGACTTTATCAATAAAGAACCTTCCAACTATGAAGAAGTGGCAGAATAGAAAGAATGGAAGGATGCCATGATCGAAGAGTATCAATTAATCATGAAGAATGATGCTTGGGATGATGGATTGCAAGGCCATGACCACACCCGTGGCATCGAAACTGAAGCTATTTAGTGATGCTTCATTAGAAGCGGTTGATGCTACGATGTATCGTTAGATGATTGGGTCCTTGATGTACCTGGCGAATACAAGACCAGATATTTGCTTTGTTGTGAACACCTTGAGCCAGTTCCTGACAGATCCAAGACATGTTCACTTGATTGCTGCAAAGCATATTCCGAGGTACCTGAGGGGTACAGTTGATTATGGGCTCAAGTATGAGGCGAATCAGAAGATTAACCAAGAGGGTTATGTTGATTAAGATTGGGCAGGCAGTGCCATCGATAGGAAGAGCACTTCAGGGTGTTGCTTCAATATGGGATCAGGTGTGATCTCTTGGTTTAGCAGGAAGCAATTCTGTGTGGCACTAAGTACAGCTGAAGTAGAGTATGTCGCAGCTTGTTCAGCTAGTTGTGAGGCAGTATGGCTGAGGAAGCTACTGTTTGATTTATTTGTTCTCCAGTTGGATGCTACTTATATATATTGCGATAACCAGAGTTGTGTGAAGTTGTCGGAGAATCCGGTGTTCCATGACAAGTCGAAGCATATCGAGATCAAGTATCACTATATCAGGGATATGGTGCAGAGAGGAGCAGTGAAGCTCCAGTATGTTGTGACGGACGAACAGATTGCTGATGTGTTGACAAAGCCATTAGCTAGAGTGAAGTTTGAGTACTTCAGGGAGAAGCTTGGTGTTCTCCAGATCGAGGTTCCCTCCAAAGGGAAGTGATGAGTCCGTGAGCCATTCTGACATGGTGAGAGGATTGGTTCCTTCCATGGTCAGATGTAAGGGCTAAGCCATTCTGTCATGGTGAGAGGATTGGTTCCTTCCATGTCGGATGTGAGTGCTGAGCCATTTTGATGTGATTGTAGGATTGGTTCCTACACGATCAGATATAAGCGTTGAATGCCATTATTGGAATGGAGACACCTGGTTAGTTACCAAGAAAGCTCAGTCTGGGACTAAGGGCCATTCTAATGTGACTGTAGGATTGGTTCCTACATGATCAGATGTGAGTATAGAGCCTTTCTGACATTGGTTGTCAGATGTAAGTGTAGAGCCTTTCGACATGGAGGATTGGTTCCTCGCATGGTCGAATGTAAGTGTTGAGCCTTTCTGACATTGGTTGTCAGATGTGAGTGCTGGGCCTTTCTGACAGGGTTGTGGGATGTGTTCCCACATGGTCAGATGTGAGTGTTGGGTGTGCCTTTTTGATATGATTATAGGATTGGTTCCTACATGATCAGATATAAGTGCTGGGTGGGCCATTCTGACTTAGGGTCAGATATAAGTGCTGGAAGAAGACCTACATGGAGGCTAGGCCTACAACCAGCATGAAAAAGGGCTGGCTCTGTAGAACTTCCTGTGACGAGAAGAATCAAAAGATAACACTCGTAATGATGATCCAGCAGAGATGTTCCAAAACTAGAGATGATCCAGATCGAGTGATGATCCAGATCCAGATGAAGATGACTTGAAGATGATGAGGACTCGATGATGATCCAGATGATAAAGAGAAGAAGACTTGTGCTTATAAATTGTGTCGAGAGAATACCTTCCTAGTTAAGAGGGAGTGTTGATGTAATTGTAACTTCAGAATGTATTCACTTGTATTTCTTATGTATTGTACCCCGATGTTTATTCCGGGAAGTGTTTGTAATGTAATTGAGTCATGTCATGCCCTGATGTTCCGATCAAGAGTTTCTATAATGTAAACAAATCATGTCAAGTCAATGTGGGTAACCCTCCTATCGTTTAAGGGTTAAAGTCCCTGCAATTTCGGGGCCCTAGGGTTGTTAGACTCACCTAGTGAAGTCGGCCCTAGTGAGTCATTGTCAAGTTGGGAATTAGTATAAATAGAGAGTGAGTCTCTCTATTTAACATACACTCACTCACACTCAGTTGTAGAGCATATATGAGGGAGAAGAAGTTGCTGGGGCTAGAAAGAAAGAGGCTACTGCTGTCGGGAGATCATCTTACTGTTTTGGGTTTTACTTTTGGTGTTGATTCTATCTCCGAGGAAGTTGCGGGGTTTTCTCCATTTATGGTTTCCCCAAGGAAAAACACTGTGTTCATTGTCTCTTGTGTTTGATTGCTGTGCTTGTTATTCTCTTACTTAAAGATCCTAATATAATGCTAGCTTAATGTTAAAAATCTAACAGATTTGAACTAGGAGTTTGCGTGGCAATTATGTTAGAGAGGAATCTGTTAGCCACCGTATAGTTCTGATACTCCACATAAAAAATCCTAGAGTGACATTGATAGTTAGCGAAATTCGCTCTTTGTGATACCCTTTCCTCAATCTTGCAAACATAGATATTTATAAAAATCTATAAATCACCAAAAGTGACCTTAAACAAAAAAACACATCCCACACAAAACCATAAAATGCCACTAGGCATCATTTAATTCTCCTTGTCGACAAAATAAAAGAAGAGCATGAAGGAAGTAAATGACCTCGCCTTTTGTCCATGCATAATTTTTTTTTAATGCTATTACCCTTCAAATATCAATAACAATTAATTACAGAAAAATGCATGGAAAAATGAGCCCCACCTTTGATACTAATAAAGCCCTCCCTTAGCCTAGTCACTAAATTGGCGAGGTTGTCTACTTCCCTGCCTTGCCTTGGATACATGGAAAAATAATATAAAATCAAGTTACTTAGCTACTTCCAAAATTCATAGAATTAATCTCTTTTAGCCACTCGAACGCTGAGAAGAAAACTCTATAGGTGATGGAGGAGTCGCCTCCCATAGTGATTGTCTTGGTTTTGATAGATCCTTACTCTTTGTAGATTGCCAACACTTCTTTGTTGTTTGTAGAATCAACTCGTCCTCAATCAAAATCGCTTTCAAAATTTCTCGTGACCGAAGTGTATCTCCTCGCACATACAACCTCTATTAGAAGCTTGTATACCCATGTCACCGACACACAATCAACTGCGGCAAGAAACCAACCGGGAAGAAGCAAATTCATGGTTACCCGCGACCATCCAACGGCTGACGAACCCATGTCACCGACACACAATCAACTGCGGCAAGAAACCAACCGGGAAGAAGCAAATTCATGGTTACCCGCGACCATCCAACGGCTGACGAACCCATGTGACCGACTCACAATCAACCAATGCGGGAAAGAAGCAAAATCATTGTTACACCGCGCAAGTTGTGTTGGACGGTGAACGCCACGCACCGCCACTGGAAAGAAAACGGAAATTCTTGATGTTAAGAATCTCATAACAGAGCCGAAGAGCATTCGCCATCTATACGAATTGGGGTCAGTGGATGAGATACAGGTGAATGAAACAGTCATGCCCAAGCTCCCCAATGATTACCAATGATCCCCATGAGAATTCCATGATGATACAAGTTATGATATGTTTGATGGAGCTTTTGATGAAGCTCCTCTGGCTCAGTAAAATCTGGTTGTGTAGTGGGGTTGGAGAAAAAGATTTGGAATTTGAAGAGGATTCTTCTCCAGAAAGAGGTGTCCGTTGTTGGGGTGTAAGGTATCTGGACAGAGATCAATTCCAAGTAATGGAGAAGAGCAGCAAGTCAAGCAGGTATGCCTCTTACAGTAATGGCATGCTTAATATATGCAATATATTATTGTACAAAGTGTGGTTGAATTTAGTGATTGCGATACAGTATCACTCCAAATGTCCTTAAGCACATCATGATTTGTTTTTAAAGAAAAAAACATAAAACATACTTTTTATTTGAGATGAACCAAAAGTACACTCCTCAGGCACAGGCAAAGCAGATCGATATCCTTGAACAGGACAGACCAAAATGTTTTCACCAAAGTTGGCTTTTGCAAGTCCGGTATCAAACCCCCAGCATGCTCAACATAATATTAAAACTAACTATTCTTATGCTCAAAACCTCAAAAAAGAGCTCTGTTTGATTCCTTTACAGAGTGGGAACAGTAGACAATCATAAACCATCATAACCATTTATAGATCTGATACAGACCCTATTCTAGAGGCCACCATATGGCCTTCTGCTAACTATTCCAAAGAGAATTGATTTTCGGGTTTTTATATTCCTTCTTTAGAGAGAAGCAAAGTCCTTAATCTGTTGCGCCAGAGGCATAAGAGTGTTGTTATCCACCGGTAAAGAGTCCTTCATCCAATTTAGAGCCAGGACAGAATCCCCCAATATCTGCAAGCGATAAATATACCTGTCCAGAGCACTTTGAGCAAGAAACATAAGGCTTTGAATTCAACCAGATTATTGGTTCCCTTTCCCAAATTAGCTACGACACCAAATGAGCAACAGGCACATCATGATATATCCCTATGATTCCACATTAATACTTCCTATTAATGTTCTATTAAAAGAGATTCTAGGCATATATAGTATATAATCCGTAGTCTTTTGAGTTTTAATAGAATCATTAAAAAAAAACTTACACATTCGTCTTCATCAGCAATAAAACAAACCTGTAAATGAATTTCAAACTAATTAGGCAAGAAATTTGTGCTCTCAAGAACATGTTTGATTGGTTTACCCCTTACAGATTTTCCATTTATAGTTCTCGATGTAGGAATCCTAGGAGTAAGCAGATTGCAAAGCCCTGCGACTTGATCTGAAGGTGATTGGAAGCTCTTTGCATGGTGAGCCTTGCCAAAGAGCAAGCTTTTAAATGGAGAATCAATATCAGTTTATCATAAAGAAGGGTTTCTTAGATTCTTGGTTACCAGTATTGATGTCCTGGGTGAGGAAGCACGGGACTAGGGAGTGCTTCTTAGACTTGGTTCAGTTCCAGAGGATCGAAAATTCTAAGTGGATGCATTATTCGATATTTGTGTTTTTGCATGAAAGATGGAGTGGCAAGAGCAAGCCCGTCTTTATGGTGAGTGGAAGCTCTTTGCATGGTGAGCCTCGCCAAAGAGCAAGCTTTTAAATGGATAATCAATATCAGTTTATCATAAAGAAGGGCTTCTTAGATTCTTGGTGACCGGTATTGATGTTCTGGGTGAGGAAGTACGGGAATGCTTCTTAGACTTGGTTCAGTTCCAGAGGATAGAAAAATATCGGTGGATGCATTATTGGATATTTGTGTTTATGTGTGAAAGATGGAGTGGCAGGATGTTTTTGTTACCTTGTTAGTGTAACAAGCAGGAATCTGTTGAAGTTTACAAGCAATTTCAGGTGAGTGCCTTCTACTTGTTGTGTGCCCAAGCGCTTTTGATCTTTGCTTCCTCTGTCATATACATTGTAATTGGATGTAGTAGGAGTCAAACCATCAATTATGGCAGTGCCTCTGCTGTACTTTTCTCAGCATGATAGTAAAGTGAAGGTTGGCCTTATTTGGCATCCCGAGGCAGTGTAGTTTGTAGGAAGAGGTTGCTTATGCCTAAAATGGAGGATAGTTTGCCAGGAAAATGGGAGCTTCTCAAGGATCAACCGTTTGATGCTCAAATTTATTCCATTTACACAGGGAGGTGATTTTAACACCTTGCTTTCAGCATACATGATGTCAAAAGAATTGTCTGGAGAATCTCTGCTTCTTTTCTTTGTTCCTTGCGTTTCATGCTGTCCAAATAGTTTAGCTAACAAAAGGTATAGACAGACAGTCATGGACCTGTCCTAGAAATGAGACAACCTTGTCAAGAAAATTCAATTTATTTCTATTTGTATTTTTGTTTGGATTGAAACATCCTTTTTTATTACCGGAGTGGGGGACTTAGTCCCCCCCAAATCCCCTATCCTGCTACTGGAATCTATTATTATCTACCGGGACTGGGTTTCAAGATTTGGAGTTAATGGATTATCACTCCTAGGACATGTAACTATGCCTAAAAAGTGTTGAATTTTAGCATTAGCATGAATACTTTAAAAAATTTGCAGACTAACTTAAACAAATGATAAGTGCAGTAAACAACATCAACACATCAACACATTGAACACAAGATTTTTCACTGGGGAAACCTTTAAAGAACAAAAACCCCAAAAGCATTAGTAATTCATCTCATAAATGAGATGACTGAGTTTTTCCAAAATTCCACAAACTCTAACTGAGTTTGTACCACAGATCCACAATTACATAAGATAATCCAATTACACAGCAAAATACCCAATTAGGGCTTTTGACAAATTAGGGCTTGCTGCCATAATTTTCTCTATCCTGCCCAGAATCATCAGGCTGCCCAAACTCTGATTTTTTCCTGCCCAGAGCTGCCCTGCTCTGCTCTGTCCGTACCTGCCCTGTTTTGCCTGTCTGTACTGCTGCCCGGAACCTGCTGGGCAGGTCTGTGGGCTGCTGGTCTGCTGCCCTGCTAGTCGAATGCCCTTAAGGGCATGCGAGCAGGCTGCCCGAGGGCTAGCCGCAGGCACAAACCCTCACGGGTCTGCCTGCGAGGCTACCCAAGGGTTTGGCCGCAGGCTAAGCCCTCACGGGTCTGCCTGCAAAGTCTACCCGAGGGCTAGCCGTAGGCTAAACCCCTCACGAGTATGCCTGCTAAGGGCTGCCCGAGGGTAGAGATAGGGCCGAGCCCTCACTAAGGCTGCCCGGAAGAAAAGAGGGGTAGCCCGTGGAGATTAGGGCTGCCCGTGAAAAACTTGCAGCTGCCCGGTGTGTACTTGAAGCTGCCCATGAGAGGAGAAAAAGAGGAGATAGGGTGAAAACCCTAGCTCATAAAACAGTTGCTGCAATTTTGACAATAAAACTCTAGTCTAGGGTTTTACTTCTGTAAGTGATATTGCCCTAGCTAGACTCATCCATGCTAGGGCATAATCATAAAAAGTTTCTTCTTCCAAAACCTGTGAGATCTTCTGTTGGAGCAGCTTCACCTGTGAGAGCAAGAGTTTGTGTAATAATGAAATGGATTGATCTTCTTTTATATCCTTTGAGTCACCTGTAAGTGGACCAAAATTAGAAAAAACAAAATATTATTAGTTTATTCTTTTCTAATTTTGACTTTAGCTTTAGTGGTACTAAAGGTCTTTTTGCACTTTCATTTTTACACCTTAGTGGTACTAAGGGTCTTTATGTATTTTTTGACTTTTGCTTTAGCCTTCTTCAAGTGCCTTATGGTCAATACAAGTGGTCAAGGTGGACTTTCATCACCACTCAAAGTACATCATCATAAACAGAGAGAATTACTAATGCTTTTATCTCACACTCTGTGTGACGCCAAGATCGGGTACTAAGGTGTCTTAACCAAGGGTAGCTAAGCCTTGGAGAAGATCACAAAGCCCACTGATCGAGGGTTAGAGTGTCACACATGCCTAGACCCGGTCTAGGGCTTATAGTGTCTTCCTGGTAATAGACCAGGTGCCTTAGCCCTAGGCTGCATAATTTGACACTAGGTCAAATACTTGGTAACAGACCAAGCGCCTCCATTCTCTCGGAGAATGGCCCTTAGCCCCGGGCTGAGTCCCTAGTACCGGGCTAGGTAAATTCCTGGTAATTGACCAG
This sequence comes from Pseudotsuga menziesii, assembly GCA_001517045.1. Taxonomy (NCBI): domain Eukaryota; kingdom Viridiplantae; phylum Streptophyta; class Pinopsida; order Pinales; family Pinaceae; genus Pseudotsuga; species Pseudotsuga menziesii. The sequence goes on from LPNX010448350.1 coordinate 112,026, forward strand.
GTGCCTTCATTCAAAAGAATGGCCACTCAGCTCTAGGCTGAGTCCCTAGTGCTAGACTGGTTCCACATCCTGGTCCCGGACCAGATGTCATCATTCAACAGAATGATCACTCAACTCAAGGTTGAGTACCCCAGTGCTGGACTGGTTCCATATCGTGGTCTCAGATCAGATATCCCCATTCAATAGAATGGTCACTCAACTCTAGGTTGAGTCCACACCCTGGTCCTGGACCAGGTGTCTTCATTCTCCTAAGAGAGTGGCTCTCGATGCTGCTTAGAAAATCAACAAAAAGAGTTTGCCAAGTAAATGGGAGGAAAATGAGAGATGATCAAGGATTAAGCATTTGATGCTCAAATTGCTTCCATTTACATAGGGAGGTGATTTTAAGTTTAACAGCATACTTTCAGTATACACACTTATTTGTTTCAAGACATTGGAGTCAAAAGAATTGTATTGAGAGTATTAGCTTCTTTTCTTTGGTCCTTGTATTTCATGCTGTCCAAGAAGTTTAACTAACAAAGGGTATAGACAGACTGTCATGGACCTTGCCTGGAAAATAGAGGATCTTGCCAAGAAAAATCAATTGTTTTTTTTGGACTGATACACCTTTTATTTTTCTGCCGAAGTTTGGGACTGTGTTCCCCCCCCAAATCCCCTATCCTGCTATATCTACCAGGATTGGGATTCGAGATTTGGAGTTTGATGGATTATCAATCCTGAAACATCCCACTATGAGGATTCCCAGTTTTAGATGCCAAAGACCCCTCTGAGAATTGAACTAGGTTAGTTTTGGAAAAGTCCCACGTGACTCAACAAACCTTGCCAAGAAAAATCTTACAAGGACCTTTATCACTAAATGATTATTTTTAAACATTTTCTATAAAACTGCACTGTGCAATCACCAAGCTTTTACCAAATTCTTTTAAAATTTCTGCAAATTATTTTACTTTTAATATACTGTATATCCAAAATCATATATGAACTAATAAATAATGTACCATGATACTTTTCTTCTCTGTTTTCTCTTAGGCAAAACACTTTTTTTATTTTTCACTACTTAGTTCTGAACATCTGATTTTGTAGTGGGGTTGGAGAAAAATATTTGGAATTTGAAGAAGATTCTGCTTCAGAAAGAGGTATCCATTGTTGGGTTGTAACGTGTGGGGGGTGTTGGAAAAACAACTATGGCATCCGCTCTCTCCAATGATCAAGAAATTAAAGTTGATTGGGGTTTTCATTTATTCAAATCGTTTTTTATCTCATGAAAGACACTTTGTTTGCTCTTTCATTAATTTTATGTTTTTTCAAATTATGGAATTTCCATCCTAGGCAATAGTTCTTTATGCATGCCTGGTGCCGTTTGGAAATATTATCATTTTCATCAGTGTCTCACAGTTCCCAAATCCGAAGGGACTTTTAGAGACGTGTGAGAAGATTATTCGGAAAAAGAAACCTGAATTTCAGAATGTTGATGATGCATATAGACAGCTGCAGCAGCTGCTCAGGCAAGCCAAGGCAATGAAGCCAACTCTTATAGTGTTGGATGATGTTGGGTCTAGGGCAAATTTGAAAAAAATGTTATTCAAAGGGAAAGGCTATAAAACCGTTGTGACAACCCTAGATCGTTCTACCATTCCCACAACAACCTCTAACCAGCTATTTGAATTGCCATTACTGGATGATGCTGATGCTTGGCCCTTATTATGCTTTTGGGCTTATGGACAGAGATCAATTCCAAGTAACGCGGAAGAGCAGCTAGTCAAGCCGGTATGTCTCTTACAGTACTGGAATGCTATTTATATGCAATATATTATTGTACTCAGTTTGGATGAATTTAGTGATTGCGATACAGTATCACTCTAAATGTTCCTAATTTCAAACGGGCAGATCATGATATATCCCTACGATTCCACATCAATACTTCCTTTATTGTTAACAATGGTATCGATGTTTCATTGGAAAAAACAATGGTATCAATGTTCCATTAAAAGAGATTCTAGGCATATAGTCCACATTCTTTTTATAGAATCATTAGAAAATTAAAAAAAGAAACTTATACATTTATCTTCATAAAAAATAAAACAAAACCTGTAAATGAACGTTAAGCTTATTAGGCAAGAAATTTATTCTTTCAACAACAAAAAATTATTTTTAATTGGTTTACTGGTACCCCTTACAGAATTTCTACTTATTGTTGTTGATGTATAAATCCTAGGTGTAGGCGGAATGAAAAGCCCTGCCACTTGCTCTGAAGATGATTGGAAACTAGGCTTTCAAGAGCAAGTTTTTAAATGGAGAGTCAATAACAATTAATCACAAAGAAGGGCTTGTTAGATTCTTAGTGACCCGTATTGATGTCACGGGTGATCAAGCATGGGAGTGCTCTTCTTAGACTTGGGTCAGTTCTAGAGGATACAAAAATCTTGGTGGATGCATTATTGGACATTTGTGTTTATGCACGAAAGATGGACTAGCAGGATGCTTTTGTTATCTTGTTAATACTTACAAGCAGGAATCTGTTGAATTCAACGATCAATTTTAGGTAAGTGCCTTCTCTTCTATTTGTTCGGTGCTGAAGCTGTTGTGATCTTTGCATCCTCTGTCATATACATTGTAATTGAATGTAGTAGGAGTCGGGCAATTAATTATGGCAGTGAGACTTGGCCCTATATTTGGCATCTCGAAGCAGTGTAGTTTGTAGGAAGAGGTTGCCTAAAAATGAGGATAGTTTGGCAGGAAAATGGGAGCTTCTCAAGTATCAAACATTTGATGCTCAAATTGCTTCCATTTACACACGGAGGTGATTTTAACGCCTTGCTTTCAGCACACATACTTATTTGTTTCAAAACATTGAAGTCAAAAGATTTGTATTGAGAATTTCTGCTTCTTTTCTTTGGTCATTGTGTTTCATGTTATCCAAGAAGTTTAGATAACAAAGGATATAGATAGACTGTTATGGACCTGGCCTAGAAAGTAGAGAGCCTTGTCAAAAATTTTATTTTCACTGAAAATCCCCTTATTTTTTTGCCATAGGAAGTTACCCCCAAATCTTCTACTCCACTATTGGAATCTTTTTGTATCTACTAGGATTTGGCTCCGAGATTTGGAGTTAATGGATTATCACTCCCAAGACATGTAATTATGCCTAAATGGAGGATAGTTTGCCAAGTAAATGGCAGGAAAATGAGAGTTGCTCAAGGATCAAGCGTCTGATGCACAAATTGCTTCCATTTACACAGGGAGGTGATTTTAATACATTTCTTTCAGCACACTTATTTGTTTCAAAACGTTGGAGTCTAAAGAATTGTATTGAGATTTAACCAACAAAAGGTAAGACAGGCTGTCATGGACATAACCTAGAAACTAGAGGACCTTGCTAAGAAAAATCATTCTTTTTTTGCACTAAAAACACCCTTTATTTTTTTCTGGACTCGGGGACTTGCTTCCCCCAAATCCTCTATCCTGCTACTGGAATCTATTTATATCTACTAGAATCGGGCTTTGAGATTCGAAGTTAAGGGATTATCACTCTTGGGACATGTCACTATTAGGATTCTTAGTTTTAGATATCAAAGACACCCTCCGTCTAAGAATTGAACTGGGGCTAGTGATGGAAAACTCTCATTGATTTATTGCTTGACCACAATTCAACCAACCTTGCCAAGAAAAATCTTCTAAGGCTCTTTATCACCAAATTGCTATTGGACTGAAACACCCCTTATTTTTTTGTTGAAGTTGGGGACTTAGTTCCCCACAAACTCCCTAACTTGGCATTGGAATCTATATGTATCTACTGGGATAGGGCTTTGAGATTTGGAGTTAATGGATTGTCGTTCCTGGGACATGTCATTATGAGGATTCCTAGTCTCCCTATGAGAATAGAACCTAGGCTAGTGATGGAAAACTCCCATCGTTTTATCGCTTAACCACAGTTTGGCCAACCTTACCAAGAAAAAACTTATAAGGCTCTTTATCAACAAATGGTTATTGGATTGAAACACCCCTTATTTTTTTGTTGGAGTCGGGGACTTAGTCCCCACCAAACTCCCCTATCTCACTATTGAAATCTACTTGTATCTACTTTGAGACTTGGAGTTAATGGACTATCACTCCCAGGAGAAGTGGTCTAGGGTTAGACCCTAGCTCATGAATAGGATGATGCTGCTCATCGTGAAACTCTAGCTTAGGGTTTTCTGTAACAAGTGTGGGTGCCCTAGCTAGAATCGTCCATGCTAGGGCATAACCACAAGAATTATCCTTCTCTTCAAGATCAGTGAAAAATATTCCTTGAGCAGCTGCAAGATGATGAGCAAGTGTGTGTAAAAATGAAATGGATTGATCTTCTTTTATAGCCTTTGCATCACCTATAAGTGGACCAAAACTTAAAAGAACAAAATAATAATATTTTATTCTTTTATTTCTTTCTCTTTTACCTTTAGTGGTACTAAAGGTCTTTTTACATTTTCACTTTGACTCATTAGTGGCCTAAGGGTCCTTTTGTATTTTTGACTTTTAGTTTAGCCTTCTTCAAGTGCCAGTGTGGTCAAAACAAGTGGTCATAGGGGTCCTTTATCCCCACTCAAAGTACATCATCATAAATAGAGAGAATTACTAATGCTTTTATCTCACACTCCATGTGCCACCAAGATCGAGTTCTAGTTGTCTTAACTTGTTAAGATTCTCTATGCTAGGTTAGATTATCAACATTCAATTCAATTTCACAATAATACTAGCATACAGGATCACTGAAAGAAACAATATCATAAGATCAACACAGATTTACCCTGGGAAAACCCTAAAGGGAAAAACCCAGCAAGAAAAGCTTCCTCAATATAGGTGATAAAAAAGATAAAAGACAAGACTTCAAATTGGTCCTTCTCCTCCTTGCAGATAAGACTCTCTCTCTCTCTCTCTCTCATGCGCTACACAATTGTGTCTGTGTATTCAAATGAGGAGCGCTTCACTTCTATTTCTATTCTTTCGTTCACTTGACTTTTTCACTCAACCAAGTCGGCCCCACCAAAACTTGATTGGGCCGACTTCTATAGGAGGACTCAAAACAACTCATTATTATATTCTGGAGGGTGCTAATGACCCGACTTACAACGAAGGGGTTTTCCTCATGACTCTTTACTGACCTCGTATAATATTAATGATTCTCTTGATAGGAACATCGAGGTACAATGAAATACAAATGATTCTCTCGATAGGAACATCGGGGTACAATAAGTGAATACACTTCGAAGTTACAATAATTCAACACTTCCCCTTAACGAGAAGGGTATTCTACAACAACAACAACAACAACAGTAGGAGAAGGAGAGAGAGCATCTTCAACATCATCAGGGTGGTTACATCTATAAATCATTGGAAGCTTTTTTCATCATCTTTGACATATAGTCTTCATCTTCAATTTCAGCAGCAACAACATTTTGATCGTTCGGTCGACAACATCATCATCAGCATTTTAATCTTTGTCAATCAGCAACATCATCATCAACGATACTTTGACCTTTCGATCATCATCATCATCATCGTCAGCAATACATTGAGCAACATCATCATCATCATCATCGACAACACTTTGATCTTTTGATCAACAACATTATCATCAATACTTTGATCTTTCGATCAGCAACATCATCATCATCAGCAACAACTTGCAATCCACAATACAAAGACGAAAGTCTACGGATCACTTTAAGGACTTAAGTCCAGGGATGATACAATCCTACCACATTCTCGAGGACCGAAGTCACCGGATACTATTACGGGATAATCACTCCCTATCACTTTAGGACTTAAGTCCAAGGATGATGCAATCCTACCACATTCTCGAGGACGAAAGTCACTGGATACCATTACGAGATAATCACTCCCTATCACTTTAGGACTTAAGTCCAAGGATGATGCAATCCTACCACATTCTCGAGGACCGAAGTCACCGGATACTATTACAGGATAATCACTCCCTATCACTTTAGGACTTAAGTCCAAGGATGATGCAATCCTACTACATTCTCGAGGACTGAAGTCTCCAGATCACTTTAGGACTTAAGTCCAAGGATGATGCAATCCTACCACATTCTCGAGGACCGAAGTCTCCGGATCACTTTAGGACAAGTGTCCAGGGATGATACAATCCTGCCTCTTTCTCGGAGACAGAAGTCTACGGATCACTTTTAGGACAGGTGTCCAGGGATGATACAATCCCACTGCAACATCACTGCTCCCCCTTTCGGGGAAGGTCTTTTCGAACAACACCAAGCTTGTCTCGAAAGTATTCAAACTTTATTCGAGACAGAGGCTTTGCCAACACATCAACAACTTGTTCATCGGTACTCACATACTGGAGCTTTATGGCTCCCTTCTGTATCATATCTCGAATGTAGAAATACCGGATTTCTATGTGCTTCGATTTATCATGGAACGCTGGGTTCTCTGTCATCTTTATACAACTCTGGTTATCACATAGTATCACTGTGGTATCCAACTCCAGGTTAAATAGACCTGACATAAGCTTTTGAAGCCATATGGCTTCACAACTAGCAGAGCAAGCTGCTATGTATTCTGCTTCAGCCGTGCTAAGAGCAACACTGGATTGTTTCCTGCTAAACCATGAAATCATAGCAAACCCCAGACAATAACATCCACCTGATGTGCTTTTCCTGTTTGAGACACTTCCAGCCCAATCTGCATCTGTATAGCCATACAATCTGTAGTCATGGTTTCCATCATAGTATAGACCAAAGTCTATAGTTCCTTTCAGATATCTCATCACATGTTTCGCAGCTACCAGGTGAACACATCTAGGTTAAACTAGATACTGACTCAAGGTGTTCACAGCAAAACAAATGTCTGGTTTGGTATTTGTTAGATACATTAATGACCCAATAATCTGTCTGTATTGAGTCACATCCACTAACTCTGATGATTCATCAGCCAACAACTTCAGGTTGGTATCCATGGGTGTGGCCATGGCTTTACATTCCAACATATCAAATCTTTTCAAAATTTCTATTGCATACTTTCCCTAATTGAGAAAGATTCCTTTTGAACTTTGCCACACTTTTAGACCAAGAAAATAATGCATTAATCCAAGGTCTTTCATCTCAAATTCTTCAACGAGCTTCTTCTTGCATTCTTTAATCTGTTTCTCATTCCCTGTCAGAAATAGGTCATCCACATATAGTAATAGTATGACAGGTTCATCATTTATAACCTTGAAGTAAAGGTTAGGATCGACTTTACTCTTGGTAAAGTCCAAGCTCGTCAGGAAACAATCTATTCTTCCATACCAAGCTCTAGAAGCCTGCTTCAGGCCGTATAGGGCCTTCTTCAACTTGCATACATGAGTTCATCTATCTTCAACTTCGAGTCCTTGTGGTTGTTCTATGTATACTTCTTCCTCAATCACACCATTCAGGAAGGCTGTGTTTACATCCATCTGGTGTAAGTCCCACTTCATCATGGATGCAAGTGCCATAATGGCTCTAATCGAAGTATACCTTGCTACTGGTGCAAATGTTTCTTCATAATCAATTCCCTCTTTCTGAGAGAAACCTTTGGACACAAATCTTGCTTTGTATTTCTCTATACTTCCGTCAGCTGCATGTTTTATCTTGTAAATCCACTTGGAAGATACCACACTCTTGCCTTAAGGTTTGGGAACTATATCCCACACATCATTCTTCATTATTGACTGGTATTCTTTCGTCATTGCTTCTTCCCATTCTTTCTTTTGTACAACTTCTTCATAGTTTGTAGGTTCTTGATCTACAAGATCACACATTAAAGCTACATAGTTGGAAAATGGATTGGGCTTCTTGCTTATCTTTGTGGAGCCTTCTGGAGCTCCATATCTTTCTGCTTCTTGTATAATTTCTCTTGCCCAAGCAGGATTTATTTTCCGTGATATCTCCATCGTGGGAGGTTCATGTGGTTCTGTCATATCATGGTCTTTAGTTGCTTCATCTTCAGGGAGGAATGTAGCTTCTGTATTTCTGGGAGGTGCACCTTCCTCATATACTTCTTCATGTTGACATTTTTTGGATCTCTTGAGAGATGCTTCTTCATCGAATGCTACATCTCTACTGATTTCCATGTGATGGAATCTAGGAATGTAAATTCTGAATGCTTTGGATACTTCACAGTATCCAACAAATATTCCCTTCTTTTCGGAAGGGTCCAACTTGGTTCTTTTCTCTTTTGGTATGTGAACATATGCAGGACAACTGAATATCTTGAGGTGACTTACTTTAGGATTCTTTCCCGTGAACATCTCTTCTAGAGTCTTGAATCCAAGAGCACTGTGAGATATTTTATTATGTACATAGACAATAGTTCTTGCTGCTTCTGCCGATAGATGCATTGGAAGATCTTGATCGTATATCATTTTCACTGCCTCCATGATGGTTCCGTTCTTTCTTTCCGCAACACCATTCTGTTGAGGATTGTAGGGAGTAGTTAGTTCCCTCTTGATTCTAGCATCTTTACAAAAGGCTTCAAATTCTTTTGAAGTATATTCTCTGCCATTGTTTGATCTGAGTGTCTTGATTCTTTTGTCTGAAAGGTTTTCTATCAAGGCTTTGAATTCCTTGAATTTTTCAAACACTTCGTTCTTCGCTTTCAAGAAGTATATCCATGTCTTTCTTGAATAGTCATCAATAAATGTAATATAGTATTCAAAACCACTCAAGGAGGTGGAGGACATTGGACCGCATACATTTGTATGAATTAATTTCAAGGTTCCTGAAATATCCCAAATCCCGATATTTTCTATTTCTAAGCAAAAAGGTTGATACAACTGGGCATGCAAATTGCCATGCAAAAATCCCTATTTTATAGGAAAAATTAGGGTTAGGGTTTGTGAGATAGAATGAACACTTACCACTGATAAGCCGGTGAAACCGCTTCGGATAAAGTATGCAAGCCCCGAGAACTAGATCGGAGATGGGCAGACCTCTTCTGCTCACAGTGAACCCCTAGCAGCAAGAACCCCAGTCAGAAAAGGGTGACGCTATCAGTGAAGGAGGTGTCCGATGAAGCTGCCGATTTGCAGGACTGGTAGCCTTCCTGTGCCGGAGAGAATGCCTGATACAAGAGTGATTTCTGAGTCCTCTAGGCAGGATAGCGACTTGCTTCTGAGAGACAGCTGCTCACGCCCTTGGAATCCCGAAACTGCTGATAACTGTTCCGGATGAGCACGGATGGATCTGATAATCACCGGGTACCGGAGTATGATGCTGATGATGAGAATGGTGCTTGAGTTTCGGAAGGAAACTGAGATCTGAAGGCCCCACAGCTGATTAGGGCTTTCCGGCTGAAAACCCCCCTTTAACAGCTGCACACGTGTCCCTGCAACGATCTATACCATATGCTAGATAACTGATGAATGAATGAAGAACAAGTGGTGAACCTGTATGGCTTACCCCGAATAAGACTAGGACAGATGTTTCACTGCCGAAATCCCGTTAGCTGAAGACTCCGTCTCCAACCCCAACTGCTGTGCGGCACGCTGTGCTGCTATCCAAGAGCTCCCAAAAATAATCATAATCAAAAGTCAAGTCTCCTTTTGCTTTATCCTTTATTTATAATGTTCAACTGCGAAAACCCTAATCTTTGACCTAATTAGGTCACTTTATCTTCTAATTTGACGTTGAC